>CM044101.1:2998141-3570757 GCA_024174645.1 Lemna minuta | reverse complement strand
ACATAAATTGTCTTGTCAATTATATTGATCTGCGATTTGATTTTTCTGATTTCTTGTATGTCTTCTCTTCATTGAGTCCATAATTTGTTTTAGCTTATATTTCAATTAATTCTATTTTATATCTCTTGTTCTCTCCAATTCTCTTAAAATTTGATTTCATTCATCTATCTCAATTTAATATCCCAAGTGTCTAAATCTCGATTTACCTTTTTTATTTCTAATTTTTTATTTTCATTCTTGTTTTTTCTCTTATTTTCTTACTTAGGATATTTTAAACTTAACTTCTCAGTTTTCTTTTTCTTTTGTGTTTTGATTTTTATTCTTAATCATAAATCTGTTTAAATTGCATTCTTGAAATATGTAGTGGACTGAATAAATAATCTATTTGTAAAACCTTTTTTTAGGAAACTTTAGTTGTGTTCTTGTCAAGCGAATAGATCATCTTTGTTCTTAATTATTTCAAATTCATTTGTGTTTGACATTATTTTTTTTTGTATTTATCTAAGGTCTGTTTTTAGTTTGTTTAAAAGCTGTGTGCTCATTCACAATCCACTTTCTTATTTAAACTTTGATTTTTTTTAAATCAATTTGATATATGTTCAACAAGTCAATACGACATTGATACTCCGCTTTAGGTTTACAGAGACCTCATCAAGGTGAGATTAAAGGTATTTAATTTCAAGGGAAGGGTTGATTGTGTTGTTGTGTTTCTTTTTATATACATTCAAGGGAGAAGACTCCAGGTATCAAAGTCAACAAAAGTCAAAGTCTACTATAGAAGTTAAAGTCAATTGATGCCATTCAATGTCAAGGTAGATGTCAAAGTCAACATAAAATTCAAAGTCAATAGAAGTCAAGGTCAAAGTCAAAGTCAAAGCCAATACAAATCAGCTCATCAAGGGGTTATTTTAATTTTTTGCATTTTAATATTTTTCTTTGTAAAACTTACACATATCATATTTTAATTTTTCATTGTTAGCTTTCGTGATTAGTTTAGTTTCCAATATTACTTACACATATCTTTATTTTTTTAAGTTTAATTTAGGAACTAGGAAAAATTTAGTCATACCATCATTCACTGCATTGACTCTAGGTGAGTCGTACTTATCTATAAGAGTAAGGGGGAAATTCCTATGGAATCGTAGCGAGTTGAGACAAACCTCGGGAGTTGACTAGAAAGTCAACTCGAGGTACATTTGTTCTTCACCTTGCAGGATTACTTGAACACGGGAACGAGCGACTTACTTGGTGCTTACATGGATCGGTGATGAGACCCAGTCACTTTAGAGAGGTAGGCTAGCCCGAATGAGAGTAGGGAGCGGCGCATGGAGCTCTGGGAGTCAGCCTGGGGAACATGCCGAGCGGAGGGGTACCGAAGGATGATGGCGAAGTAAGGTTACTAACCGAGAGCATGAGTGAGTCAAATCGAAAGATCGTGTTAGAACTTTGATTTGATTATCTCAGCCAGCTAATAGTTGCTACTAGGGGATTAAAAAGGTGAGGAGTGACTCTGGGAGAACTCTCTCCTCTTGGGACTAGTGCGAGAGGTTTGGAGACCGTGTCTAGTATAAAAAAATAGGCATATGAGTGACGTGAGAAATACGAGTGGATAATCAATGAATTCAAAAAGAATTAAAAAACATAAATATTAAAAAGAAACTAATTCACCCCCCCTTTTAGTAATTTCACCATCTTATTAGGGAATCTCAATTACTACTTATTCGGGAGTACACTTGGTTACCTCTTCTATTTATCCTACGATGAATGCATTTGCCTAAAATCTTCAAAGCCCTTGAGCTATCTTCAATGATCATAATTATGTCACAATGTTTGATAGCTTTTTTGTTTTCTTTACATTCATTGTTGTCACTCCTTCATCACGAGCGAACCTCCACCACTCAAGCATCCTAAAATTGAGCAGTGTCTTGTTCAAGACAAAACTATCATAGTGTAGATGCTCAAGATGGTGATCCCCTCCATTGGAGTTACATTTTTTTGGACTAATTCACCCCCCCTTGTAGATGCTTAATTTGGAGTTACATTATTTAAGTTATGAATTTTTCTAATTTTAAGGGATTTTTTAAAAAAATTTGAATTTCTTTGAATTTATTTGGATTTATTTCTTATTTTATTTTTAAAAATAAGAAATAATTAGTATCATGCAGTGACGTGGCAGTTGATGTGGCAGAACAAATTGTGTCAGCATGTGACGACGTATGCACTTGCCAAGTGGAAAACAACGTGTGTGTGTGCACGCGTCATTAGTGGGTAAAGCATCCATTAGTGGATACAAGCTAACCCACTAAGACTGCTCCACGTATATACATGATTTTTTGCCTCAATTTTTTTCATGTGGAACTAGTTTTATTTCCTTTATGCAAGTGACGTGACGGGAAGCGTCCGATTCATGAACTTAATCAATGATGTCCATCTTCACTTAAGTCGGGGGGTATGAAGCGGCATCTGATTGGGTGACGATTAATGTTTTAAAATATTTTAATCACAACCATTCATCTAATGAGTTATAGCGGTTGAGATATAATCGCTCCCAATGGACTCAACTGGACATGCGGCAACATTTCATGCGTTCGATGAAGATCAAACAACAGGCATTACAAGACGCTTCTTCTTCACACATGATGTGATGAAATATAAGTGCTCTATCTTTGATCGGATGGACTAGACTTAATTGTGATAATTCGTATCCAAACATTTCATCTGAACCGTCAATCAAAGATGAAGAGGCAAATCAAACGATCACACCCAATTGAAGGCCATTTATACCCATGTTCTTTGATAGAAAGAGCACCCTTAGATGTTTCAATAAATCGAACTATTTAGAAATCTCAATCTTTTAATCTCTTGCTTCCTTTCTCTTCTAGACTCATTTTTGCATCCAAGTAGTGTTTGAAAGTGAAATTTGTTGAGAGAATCGGGAGACTTCGCCTCTTAAACACTGGATTTTTATTTTATTGAAAAGCGGAATGAAAAGGCTTGATCTGACGATGAATTAGATCATGTCATGTGTGATTTCAAGCTAGTATACATGTTTTCTCCCTAATCTTTTTTTCCTATAAGAGTAGATTTCAATTTTGAATAGTAGATTAATCAAATTTTATGAAACTTTATTGTTTTCTCTCTCTTCTTGTTTGATTTCTCTCTCTAGATTTCGCTCGTTGATTTATTCATGAATACTAATCAAAATCAAGTGATTTTTGATTCTGTGGATTTTTCTTGGAGTCTTCTTTCCAAATTTACTAAAATTCCTAATTCCTCTCCTCAATTATGTATCCAATTTTATCAAATTTGAAAATACCTCAAAATTCCTTATTTCCTTGTGGATTCGACCCTTATTCACCATTATATTAGTTGATTTTTTATTAAAACTATAAATTGGTGAGTTTGGTAATTTTATACATGCATTCATGTGTTTTCAACAACCACATAAAAATGTATCATCAGCCCTTGATCGTGTGGTATGCGATTTGATGCTTCGCGAGCCACAACATGTCATGCGCTAACAAGGGGATTAGGTGGAACTAGTCCACCAAATTGGGTGGTTTTAATTGGTTCCGCCAATCAAAATGCCTAGATGTCACCACGTGTCCCTACAAAAAATAAGGAGAAATTCATTCCACATGGAATATATCAAAATACTTTTTGATTTAAATATAGTGACCCATTAACACTTATTGTGTGGATAACATTGCTTAATACATCTTTTGAGTAAATACTCCACTTGATGAAGTCACCCAACGGTTGGTTGTGCACCAGACAGTGCTGCCTTGTCAAGCCATGTGTATGTGCTGACACTTCAGCATATTACATCAACAAAGCCCTGAGAACTAAGTTTTTTTATCTTTAAAAATCTTGAAAATTCCTTAAAAATTTCAAAAAAAATAAAAGTGGATGAAGTTCTTTAAAAATCCCTCAATTTGAAATGATCGTATCTTTCCTTAGATAATTCCTTTTTGGAAAAAAATTTGTGATTTTGATCCTTATTACATCCTCTTTCTTAATATATTAAACATGAAATTTAAAATTAAACAAAAATAGAATATAGATTTACATTAAAATTGCTTAGTCTTTGATAAGACGCATTTGTGTGTCATTGAATACACGGATTTTGCACCATTGATCAAGCACTTTTAATGTTTGAAAGGAGTTTGAAGCCATTTCATCAGCTCATTACATTTCTTGTGTGCATCTTTTTCCTTTCATAGATCATCTCCTCTTTCTTAATCTAAAAATATCAAAAAAATTCCTTGATTTCAATCTTTTATTCTTCCTCCCTGTAGATTCAACTTTAACTTGCCACTGTTGGTACATTTAAAATTTAAATTTGAAGAGTTGAGTATAATTTTTGCTACATGAACTTGATCATTTAATGATTGTAATTCTACACATATCAAAGATTGATAGGAAAATCAGACTCATGATAAGTCTATGATTCTATCAATAAGAGAAGAGTCAATTAAGGCAATGCCACCTAATTTAGACAGGTTATCATGAGTCAAAGAATGTGGGAAGGAGTAGGACACATCTTGGACCTTTATTGATGACCAAACTCATGTTGCATTAAGGTGACGATGATTGATGAAAAGGAAGGCATGGGTGTTAAAACCATTGCCACGATGGAATAACCAATCTCCTAGAGTCAATAGAATCTTTTCCAATTTTTATGAACATGAATACTATGTTTTTTGTATGAATTTCTACTTAATTATTGCATAATTTACCATCTACTCACATGAACCAAAAAATGGTTATATGCTAATTCTTTACTATCATAAAGTTTATCGGATATGTATTAAAATTCACTAATTTGTTAAACCATGCGCTCAAGGGATGTAAAGATGATTTCTCGAGTTTTATTTGAGAAAAAATGCCCTCAAGTGATTTACCACTTTAACTTTACTTCAGTAAAGTCAAAGAGGTAAATAAATAATCATTTTTTGAGTTTTTAAAGAGAAAATTAAGAATCAGACTTAGAATGGCAATTCTGAAGCAAATGAAATTTTATAATTACTCAAACCCATATCCTTTCTCACATTTTTTTTAAAAAAATTTTTTAAGTATCACATGTTTTCTATTGATATGATAAAAGGAAAAATAAAAAGGAAATATTATGCACTCCCAAGTCTTTAGAAAAATCTTCATCACTTTTCGTGTGGGTGGATTGGAGGATTTTTAGATTCATATCCAATAATTTTATTCATGTAGGACTAATCTTGGTTGAAGTGTTTTAAATGTCTATTTTGCAAAGCTGACCAATAAGCGCTAGATGCACAAATGACCGAACACAATAAATGGAAGCTTGACTCAGCCCAATAAGTTAATTTGGCTATTAGTTGCACTAGTGACTTTTTTTACATCATTCCATTGTGCTCTATCCATGTGTGACTAAAACACTTTAGTACATAGATGCCATAATTATTTGATTGGATCAATAGAGAGAAATCATCAAGCTTAGCAATGGACATCGCTAAAAGTGAATACACAAGAGAGGTTTCTACCGTGTTTGTGCACCATTCCCTAGCGTCACTACTGACATTGGATTTCACAAAAATTAAGTGCAATCGCCCCCAAAAAGTTCAGATTTTTTTGAAAGAACTTCATCAAAGGAGTGAAATTGAAGAAGGAAGTCATGGATTCATTATCAATAGCAGATCAACGACCACAATTACTTGGTTCAGTTTAAAAATCATCAAATTCCACATCAATCAAGCCAAATTAAGCAAATAGACGAGCCTAATGAGCTGGAGATGAAGGAAGGGGATACTCATAAATCAATGTGGGTCATATATCAATGTGGTTCATAAATCAATGTAAGCCAATGAAGATACTCATAAATCTTGATATCAATGTGGGTCAATTTGACTTGCAAGCCACAAACCACATTCTCATTGATGAAATGACACTTAGCTATAGATCATGATCTCTAAATAACATCAACTACCTTTCTAAAACATACTGGCAAGGGTCCCTCTCTCTAAGTCTATAAATGTACCTGATGCCGGACGGTAGGTGAACCCATAAAAAGCCACATAACTAAGGGAAGGGAGAGATCTATGGAAGAAAATCTACTGGGAACCTAAGAATGATGAGTTGCTCACTCAAGAGAGTACTCGACTGTAGGTGCCTCCTCACGCCTCATCCACGTAGCTCCTCGGGGTGCATCGTGCAGAGACAACTGGGAAACCTTTGGTCCACGCTCCTGGGGCGTTGGGCCTAGGGTCATCGATGGTAGCTCGATGGTCAACGAGACGGGATTGGAGCTCAATCTCTATCCTGGCCATATCCACCTACAAGCCTAACCTAATCTAAGTCCTGAGGGAGGTGGAAACCGACGCGGGAAATACTACAAGAAATAAAAGAGCTTCAAAGTAAAGAGGAGGGGATGAGTGCCTAACCTGAGAGGAATGAGCCCAGTTGGTCGGGGCAATGGAGATCGCTCATACGCGGCAGGGGACGATTGGCGAAGTGGGCCAGTCCGCGACATCGTGGGACTCGAGGAATCCTCGGGCGGGCGGTGCGACGGAGATCGCGGGGCCGCCGGACGCGGGAGGATGGGTGAAGGGTGATCAGGCGTGGTGTGGATGGGCGTAGGGCTGGTAGGGTGCGGGGTGGCCGGACTCAAGGTTGGCTTGGCACGGGGTGGCCGTGCACTGGGTTGGTAGGGCGCGGGCGGTCGGGCTCGAGGCCGGTAACGCATGGAGAGGGTTGTCAGGCGCAGGGCAAGCAGTTAGGCATAGGGAGGGCAGTTGGGCGTAGGGTGGGCGGCCAGGCATAGGGCGAGTGGCTGAGTGTGGCTCAGCCGGTGGACCTGGCGTGGTGTTGGCGACCGGGTGCCAAGCGGGGTAGGGCGATCAGGCGACAGGCGGGTGGTCGAGCGCAGGGCGAGAACCAGGCGCAAAGCGGCGGCAAGGCGCAAGGGGGTGGGCGGCCGAGCGCGGCATGAGGCGGGCTGCCAAATACGCGTGGGCAAGAGACCACGCGCGGCGCGGGCAGGCAGTCGGCGTGGGGTGGGCAACAAGGCACGGGGCGGGCGGCAGGCGCAGGGCAGGCGGCCGGACATAGGCGGTTGGCTACGCGTACAAGGCAGGCGGCAGCGCGGGGTGCTGACACGAGGGCGGTGTCGCTTGAGGCGGCACCGATGATGGCTGCTCAACGGCGATGGTGACGGCACGGGCGGCGGCAGTGGTGGCGGCACCAAGAGGCGTCGATGGCGTGGATGCGGCAAGACGTGGCAGCGCTAGTGGTGGCGGTGGCGGTGGCACGTAATTGTGCAGGGGTGGATCCCTTTCTTTTGCTCCCTTAAGCAATCACTCTGGAGAGAGTTTACTCCTTTCTTTCTTAAAATAACGGCTAGGGTTTGTGGGGGGGGTCTCTTCCCCTCTTATAGTGCCCAAGATGGGCCAAGAGGGGAAAGGGCCCACTTGAGGCCCACAAACCTAATAGCCCAACATAATAAAATAAATAAGGTTCACAAGGAGTGGGCTTCTTAAGTGGGGCTTGAAAGGGAGGGTCCACAAAGAAACCCAAAGGGAAAGAAAGATAAATGCGGATCCGCTAAAACACGTGCGGTCTGAAAAGTTCATAAGCAACAGAAGGAAAGATAGGTTTGTGTGCGTGAGCTCAGAGTGTGGTTGACAGTAGTGAGATGAAGTCCTCAAGCGGTGTAGCGAAAGTCGGCATCCTTCATCTTCTCTTGTTGTGGGGGCGGGACACACGTGGGTGTCGGCTCCTCCAACACCGTGGCATCGTGCCTTGGTGGCGATGGGGATCGTACGCCACGAGTACCCCTCCTTCGCTTGTGTAATCACCTTCTTCTTCTACCCCAATTGTGGTTATTTAGGGATCCATTCCTGTTTATGTTTTTTGTTTCCAATTTGAATATTTTTGGTCTAGAAGACCTAGAAAAACCCACTCTTGCCAATTCTTAGTGTTATATGAAAATCAAGGTTTGCAGCTCCAGTTTCTACAAACTTCTGCAATTCAATCCATAAATATTAAGAATAGATTAGTACCTTTATTGAGCAAAGTCTTCAAGCTATAATAATCCAACTCCAACCATTTCTAATCGAACTTCTCACATATATTCTGAAGTAATTTTTTTTTCTAGAGAAACTCATATACATTTTCTTAATACGTTGCACAATCTCTTCCTCAGAAACTTCTCATTTACCAAAGTCATTTTTTACCATTTTATTGTCTGCAAATAAAAATCACTTTTCTCTAAATCTATATTTAATGGAGGAAAAAAATTTTGCATGAATTCGAATAACATAAATCAATTCCTGATTGATTTCATTAGGACACCTTACCAAAATTTTTACAATTTTTCCACAAGGGGAAATAGAAGTCAATTGCATAAAATAGCACCCCCAATCACATCCATGTTCATGGCTAGTGTCGTGGGCATTACCCCACTCTTTACCACCAACTTCTAATAACGGCACCATAGAATGCACTAGAGGAATCAAGGTCAAGGTTGTGATTTGTGGCAATTGATGTAGTTTGGTATGTGCAATGAAGCCCATCACATATCTACCCAATCTTGATTATTTGAATCTACTATAATCTTTCATAATCAAAGAGAGAACCAAAAATAAGTGAGAAAATAGAATAAAACCTCTTCATGTCGCCTTCTTCTAAAACACAAGATGCATCTCAAATAACCAAAGTCTATTTCAATGATATAGCAATACTCCATGGGATTTCCAAACCTAGAGTGTTCAAAAGATATGTTAAGTTTATGATTGATTTCTTGAAAACTTTATGGAATACAATGAGAACAAAACTTAAGTTTTCTTCAGCACTCCAAACCCAATTTGATGGTCAAACCAAATTTTTCAATCATAGTCTTCTAAATTTACTTAAGTACCTAATCTAAGATCATCAAGTCACACAAAATGCGCTTCTTCCAAAAAATGGCATAAGCCATTTGCAATTGTTGATGGACTTAATGCTTGAAACCCAACTAATTTTCAACCTAATTCATTTCATGAAAGAACATCACTTTTTGTTGAAGAAGCATATTAGTTCATTACATGAAATGATAGAAAAAGAGATTTCCCTATCTACTGAGGTAATTAAAGATTGTTTGATTCCCATCAGAAACTCAAAAAAGCCAAGCTAGGAGAAATTTTTACAACAAGAATTAATCCCCCTAAATTTGTCCTAGATACACTCAAAACTCCCACCTATAAGCAATCTTTTCAGATTTTGGAATGAGAGTAAACCAAATGCTTACATCCGTGATGAACTTCATACTTCGGAAATTTCTTCTACTTTCAATGTCTCATATTTTATTGAACACCAAAGGTTTCTAAATAATTCTAATGACATGCTTGAGCTACCCCCATTACCACTAACACTAGTGACATGCTTCAGCCTAAAATAAGGCCTGAGCAAGTTGAGGTGTCACTACTCCTTAAAGAAACTAGAGGTAGTTCCTAGAAACATGGAAATATCTCCCTATTTTAGACCCTACTTGGAAATATCTCCCTATTTTAGACCCTAGAAACATGGAAATTTGTGATCAAATAAAAAAATGGATTAAAAGGAGTTTAGTTTTGAAATTGATAAATGTTATAATTTTAACAGATTTTTTTGGAATTTCTATGAATTCATTTTTACTTTGTTTTAATTAAAAACATTAAAAATAGGTTTTTAAGTACGCACTTATGTGGCAGCTAACATCGCTCGTGCACTCGCGCATTATCATGTGGTGACATGTGTGTATGTCACGTGTGTGTTGGGTTCTGAGGTCAATAAACTTTTCAAAATTTTGATCAAAATATCAAATGTAATGGAATACACTGAATCCAAAATTCAAAACATTGAGGCACCAAGACTAAATAATCCTATCATCTTGTATATATGAAAAAACATACAAGGTTCCCTTGAAAGAGTTCTTGAAGCTATTCAAGTGTCTAGCCTTTAGCGATATCCTCATAGTCTTCGGATTGTTGGATCTCCTCTTCAAAGCTCTTCACAAAAAGAGAGAGAATAAAACAGAGAATTGTCACAAGGATAGTATGGGTACCTTGAGTTGTGGATGTTCTCCCGCTATTTATAGACATTTGATATGTGGATTTTTCATAAAAGCACACATAATTATGTTTATATCTATCAACATCTATAGACCTTATGTGTGTGACCCTCTACGTCTATATATCTCACTAGTTAATAATGCTATAGACCAAAGAACAACTTATTGGTCAATGATAACATGCAATTTATACATGAATTTACATGATTGTTAATGCAAATTAAGGCACTAAATATTCCATTTGTATGCAAGTTATCATATTTTAAGTGCATATCTATCATTTTATTTAATTTTAAGTTATGATCTAAAAATGTATCGTTTTGGAATAATTATGTATAATTCTAAGAATATAATTATATTCCCATTTTTATTTGAAATCATAATTGTATTTTCATGATTTAATGATAAGAGAAAATATTTTATTTACACTCATGTATTTTTCTAAAGAAAAGAGTGTATTTTTTAAAGTAAAATTTATTCTCTTGTTCTTTAAATATTTTTGAATGATAGATAATTTAATTTCTAATCCAAAAAATAAATTTGGATTCATTTGGAGTTGTAGTTTTAAAGTTACGAATTTTCTAACTTCTAGGAATTTTATAGATTTTTTTTGAATTTATTTAAAGCTATTTTTGATTTTTAAAATAATTAAAAGAATTAAAAAATGTTTAATATTTCGCGAGTTAATGTAGGAAGACGTCACCATGTGGCAACATGTGTACATGCCACGTGGTGGCATCTCTATGTGACATTTGTGTGTGTGTGTGTGCGTGTGTGTGTACGTGCGTGTGTGTGTGCGCATGTGCGCGCACGTGGACGCGTGAGAGTGATTATTGGGTCAAAGCATCCTTAAAAAATTTATGCTAACCCATTAAGCTCCCTTGCCTTATATACGCTTGAAATGCCTCGATTTTTTTATCAATGTGGGACTATGTATGTTTGTTTTGATTTGAAGATGACGTGGCGCAACGAGAAGCATCCAATCGCATAGTTAAATCGCGTTCGTCAATCGTCAATTACTCGTAGGGGTACGAGGTGACATCTGATTAGGCGACGATTCGATTTAAGGATGATTTAATCTCAGCCGCTCATCTTGAGAGTTATAATGATCGAGATTAAATCCACCCGATAGACAAGTGGACTCATCAAGATTGTCTGAAGAAGATCAAACAGATGCGACTTGAAAGACGATGATTTGCAAATCAATGTTTAATCTCAACCATTGATAACATCAAAATGACGCATCCAATGGTCGCGCCAAATTTTGCCTATAAGATCAAAATGTTCTTCAACACAAAACATGTTCTTCTATTTTCGAGAAAATCAAGCTGTTTAGACACCACAATCCTGGAATCATTTGATTTATACTTCTTCGAGACTCATTTTTGTGTCTGAGGAGTGTTTCAAATCAAGAATTGGTTGAAAGAATTGGAAGAAATCACATCTTGAATGTCGAACTTTGTTTTCGAAATCGCAAAATGAAAAGCCTTAAATCCGGTGATTAATTGGATCATTTTGAGCACAACTTCAGGTTAGATTGTGTGTTTTCATCATAATATTTCTTCCTTTAGCATTAGATTTACACTTTTACTAGTAGATTAGTTTAATTTTAGTTTTCATTTTGGTTTTCATCTATTTTTGCAATCCAAATTTCTTTCTCAATTTGAAATCTCGATTTTTCCGCGAATTCTAATCCAATTCGGTAATTTTTTATTCCGCGGATTTATATTAGAGTTATCTTTCTTAATATATTAAAATCCCTAATTTCTCACCTCAATTCATAATCTGATTTGATCGAATTTCAAAGATATTTCAAAGTTTCCCATTATTTCTCCATGGATTCGACCCTTATTCATCCCCATACTCTTTAATTAGTGAATTAATATTTAATTTGATGAGTTTGGAACTTGTTTTGACACGAGATTGTGTGTATTCAACGACTGCACGCAATCGTTTTGTCATTCAACTTTTATTAATTATCTACATCGACATATAGATTATTTAATCAAGGATCCATTTAACTCAATCCACAAGTTGAGTTGCCAGCCCATTGGGTGCCAAGCTACACCACGTACTTTACAACATATGGAATATGTAAGAACTCTCTTATGGAACCTTTACGTCATCGATTACCTTGTATGTATAATCCTTCATCCTCACAAGACTCATGAATGACTTAGGCTATGATCAACTGTCAAACCCTAATCGGTTACTCAAGTTAGTACTGATGCATGTAGGAAATAATCGAGAACTCCTTCTCCAATATTTCCACTACCTTAGCTAAGGATTTAATCGCATCTCATTCCTTGAGTCAATCTTTTCAAATACTAAGCGTGGATGATCCCATCTTGATCACATAATCATTTTCAAGGGTTTCATGTCATATCCAAATATAAGACATTTTAGAGATCTCGTGGCTAGGGATTCCTAAGTCATAATCAAAACATGTTATCCATCCACATGATGTCTTTGGTGTCTAAAGTCAAAGGATGACATACACAACCATGACATTAATCAACCTGATTGACAGCTAGGTATAATACTATTCAAGGATTCATACGGATCAATTTAGAGAATTTTTTCTCCAAAGAGTACCCCTATCTATCCTTAGTGTTTCCACACCAATGGTTACATCATCAGCCTTACTCATCATATGATTCGTATCAAATAGTGTTATGCTTTCCAGATAATTTGATGTCCTTCTCAAATATCCCACGAATAGGAATGTTTAGAATATATAGTTAACGACTAGTGATCTCATCTCAATTCACTTAGTCATTACATATACTCGTAGAATTCATCGCAAACATCACACAAGAATACCAATAATTAAATTTAACTTTAATGAACAAAAACAAGATACATGGAAGTGGTTTCTAGGTCACATAATATCTATTTGTGTGCTCGTGTGGTGCACACATGGCGTGTGATTATCGTGCGTCATTAGTGATTAAACTCCCTTAATGAGCTCGAGCTAACCACATAGTCCACTTTACTATTTATACATAAAAAAAATTCCTTGATTTCTTCAATGTGCAACTATATTTATTTTATTTCTATTTAGGTGACATGACATAATGTGGAATGTTAAATTTTTTGGAGTTAATTGCAACAGTTGATGCTCACTTAAGAGAAGGGGTATGTGTCGCCTTGTAATTGAACATAAATTTGACTTATAACTCTCAATAAATTTTGGTCGATCATTGCAAGAGTTAAAATGGTCAAAATTAAATTCGATTGGTAGACTCATCGTGATGCATGATGATAAGCTCAAAATGTGATAATAATTATTGAGAAATAATCTCACTACTTGTTACGTCGTGTGAGTCTTCAAGCTTACGCAACACATTTATAAACCTCACGAGCCTAGGGCAAGCAAGGATCGATCCACAAGGAGCGGGTAATTAGCTAGTGAATTTCCAATTCAAACCAGGAATTTTTTTGATATTTTAGAAAGTGCTTGATATTCTCTTAAGGATTAGAACTTGAGAATGATAAGTAGATTAAACAAATATATATATTTTAGAGATTTACTTAATATTTAAAACAATCTCAATGAAAGCAAAGATTAATTGTTGCGTGACTTATGAGATAGATTAGAAATACATTAAACTAAAGAGAAAATAGTGAGTAAAGGGGATTTCAAAGAAGTGAAGAGTAGGGAGAGAAAACACCGGAAACGCTACGATGAGAGCGATGAACATAGAGATTAGTTTTCGCGCTATTTAGGAAGTAAATTAGAAGTGAAATACGTGGATGATAGAAATAGCGATGGAAGAGAGTTACTGAGAAGCTAGGAATAAAATAAGGAAAAGAATGATAGGATGAGTGCGGAGATGCAGACAATACAAACGATCAGAGAGAAGATAGATTGACGGTGATTGGCAGTATCTAAAATGACAGGAGAGAGATACGAGCAGGAGAGGATAATTAATATAAAATGGAATAAAAACAAGAAGGAGAAGAGAGAGAGAGATGAACGGAAATGAAATAAGATGAGGTGACGCGGGGGGGGGAACGGCTTACGTGAAATTGGTTTTGATTCAAACCCGGTTTCAGAACTTATTCCAAACTCACCAATTTAAGTTTATAGACACAAATTAAAGAGTTTAATGGTCAATAAGGGTCGAATCCACAGAGAATTAAGGTATTTTTGAGGTGTTCTTCAAATTCAATCAAAATAGGACAATAAATTGAGGTGAGAAATTAGCGAGCAAAATCGAACACGGATTCTTGGAGTTGTTGTCACTCCAAGAAGAAATCCACAGAACAAAAATCACTCGGTTTGGATCAAGATTTGCAAAGAAACCAAGGAGCAAAAATTAGATAGAAAATCAATCACAAGGAGAGAGAAAACTAAAAATTTATCTAAAATTCAACTAATCTACGATTCTAAATTGAAAGATAATAATACAAGACGAAAGATTAGGAGGAAAACACATAATCTAACCCGGAGTTGTGCTTGAAATGATCCGATTGATTACCATATCAAGAGATTTTCATTCTACGATTTCAAAGATGAAATTCAGCATTCAAGAGGCGATTTCTCCCTATTCTTTTTATGAAATCATGATTTCAAACACTCCTTGCACGCAGAACTTGATCAAGAAGAGGAAGAAATCAAGAGATTAAAGAATTGAGATGTCTAAATAGTTCAATAGCTCAAAACATCTAAGAATACATTTTCGATCGAAGAGAGAGAATTTATAATGTTTTGAAATTAGGCGTGACCATTGGATCTTCTCTTTGACGAGATCAACGGTCGCAATAGAATCCAAAGAGACGAATCATTATGGTTAAGTCGCGACCATTGGGTCTTCATTGGAGTGTCATGATCACGCCACATGATCGCGTGAAGAGAGAGTGTGGCGAGATCTTGTCCGTCCGATCATGAATCGACATTTCAGATTCTCATATGGCTCTTCAAATCTTGGCCATTATAACTCTTGAGATGAATGGCTAGGATTGATCCGTTTAATAAAACAAACCGTCGTACACTCCGATGTTGCCATGTACCCTCCCCCCTCACTTAAGTGAAAATGAGGGGCTCATATTAAATTTCACATTTTTCGAGTCGATCAGACGCTTCCCATCGCGTCATGTCGACCAAGTAAAAATAAAAAAAAGATAGTCCCACACAAAAAGAAAATAAACATAGTCGAACAGGTGTATAAACAGAGTGTATATAGTGGGCTAGCGAAAATCCTTAATGGATGCTTAACCCACTAATTACACTTGTGCAAACACGCGCACACACGTGCACATTAATATTTTTAATTCAAAATAAATCCAAATAAATTTAGACAAATTCCAGAAAAATTCTAGAAAAATCTCTCAAAATTAACTTTCAAAGTATAATTCCATTCATCTATAATTTTTGTTGGATCAGAAATTAAATAATCTATCATTTTATAAATAACAAGATAATGAATTTTTAATTAAAAAATAGACTCATTTCTCCCAAAAAAGAAAACTTAGAAAAATAAATGAGTATACAAAAAGTATTTTCTCTTATTATTTAACATTAAAACCCAATTATAATCTCAAATATAGATGAGAATAATCTACTCTAAAATATTATCTTTAATTATGCATAATTATCCCTAAAATAATGTATTTTGAGATAATAACTTTAAAATGTATGAAATGATAGATATGCACTCAAAGTATTATAATATGCATAAGAATGGAATGTTTTATGCCTAAATTTGTATTAATGATCACATAATTACATGTGTAAATTGCATGTTATTAGTCTTCTTCCGTCTTTGTCCTTTTTCATTCAAAGTCAACGAACATGAACTCACATAGAAAAGTGGTTAATTCATATTTGTTTGACCTTAAGAAAGGCCAAACATCAATCCTGAACAAAATTAATCATGATTTATTGACACTTCATATTCAAAATGATATGATGTGTCAAATGTAAAAATTTCATCAAAATTTGATAACATGTGTAGTAATGGTTCAAATTATGCCTAGATATTATTCAAGAATAGTGAATTATGTGTGAAAAATGCATGTTATCCAAGTTCAAGTGAAAATTTCATAGATAATGACAATAGATAAAATAGCATAAGGCCAAATTAACCTAGAACCATCAAGAAATGGATCCCATTTGTTGTCATATCTAGGGATTTTCATTCGTATATCTCTTAGCTGAAGTCAAAAATTCAAATGGCTAATTATCATTAATCTCTTGATTCAAGGAAATTTTCTCTATAAGGTTGTCTCAACCCAATATTTCTAGGTTTATCTATAATTATGTGCTAGGAGATAAATCATATTTTTGTTTTGTTGTATTGTGTTCATTTTGGTTTTTCTTCCAATTGTGCGATCATGATGATATCAAATTCATTTTCATTGCAAAAAATCAAGTTCTATGTTGTTCACCATTTTCCAAAACCCTTCACATCTTCTCATCTGTTTTTACTCTCTGTGATTGATGATCACTTGAATTTTGGAGCGCTTTGAGGTGAATCCTAGACTTAGACCCTTGATCTGATGTCTTTTGTACTGATATGTTGTCACCTTTGTGATGGGATTTGGATATCAATGTCGGATATACCAATGGGTCCTATGTTTGCATTTTTTTGGTAATTAATTGGGGAAATTTTGTTACTGGGCTGTTTCATTTAGAAGTTGCCAGCCCATTTAATGAGCGGTAATATTTCTCCAAGACGTCATATTTCTTTGCCCAATCAATGGTCCTAGTCCGGACGGTTTCCGCCACTTCATAAAGCGTACGATGCGCGTACTTCTGGTTTCCAGGATCCGGTCAACGACGACCTCTTCAGTAAAAAAAAAAGAAATAAATCTCGTCCAAAGGATGTGAACCCACGTTTTCTCAAGAAACTTAGGTCAGCGACTAAACCCAGTGGAGCGATGGCTGTATTCTTCCCGCGTATTTTATTTAATCGTACGAAAAAGCTGTGGGTTCCGCGACAGTTTCGCCCAGGAGTCCGAGTCGCCTGCTTGTTTCCCTCTCTCTAGAAAAAGACGAGAGAGGATTAAGGTACTTTCCCTGCACATCTGACGTGAGAGAGACTAATTCCACAAACCAGAATTCAGATAAGTTCAGACGAAGACTCAACTTTACTCGACATCTAGGAACATATTGACCTGGACAAGAAGCAGAGCGCGTCTCCCTTCCAGGGACGAGGTCAAGCTCAATAAAAATCCAAAATTACGTGCTGATAAATTCAACGCCATGGTTCTCTTTGGTCATAACCCTCTCTCTCTTTCTCTTCTCGCTCTTCTTCTTCGATCGCTCAACATGAATGCCTCCCCTAAAAGGGCTCAAACAGAACAAGAATCTCCCAAGCCGGGAAAGTTTTCCCGCAAGATGAAGAAGAATTCCCCACCGCCTCAAATGAAGGAGCCAGTCATTATCTACTTGACCTCACCGGAGAGGATTTACGTTGAGCCAGAAGAATTCAAGGCGGTGGTGCAGCGTCTCACAGGAAGCTCTTCGGCGGCGGTGGCGGCGGCGGCAGCAGCGCCGCCGCCGAGTGAAGAGAGCTCCTCTGCTGACGGGGTCCCGGAGGAATTTGACCAGCCCGACTGTTTCTCATGTTTATCACCGTTGAACCTACACCTTCCACAAGACTCCGTCCGATACTCTGATGATTTTTCCTTAACAACTAGCTCGGCTATCTTCCATTGTAAAGTTTAGGAAGAAGGGAAGGAAGCATAATAATTGAAATTTTCGTTATGTTTCTCTCTCTGACAAGATGTGGAGCGGATGGAAACTCTCGTTTGCCACGCGACGATATTGTAATCTCTTTTTCTCTCGAGTGCAATCATCTTCAGCAATTTTCTCCTGGATAGTTTGACGATTTTCGTTCCTTACCGGGTCTGCAATTTTCCGCTTTATTAATCCGGAAGAAATCATCTTCACCTTGCTATGATCATTGACTTCCCCTTTCTCTCTCTATCTGAAGTGATATTCTATAATCTCTTTCTCTCTATCCCTCTGAATCTCGAGGACGGAGGAGAATAAGATCCAACCGCCCAGAACTGCGGAAGGATCTGATGACGCCGTCGTGCCCTGCCGTGACTATATCACGGATTAAATGATCTTTGCAGATAGAAAGATTCTCCTCTGGCCACGTGGCAGAAGCCCGTGCATGAACGTCAGAGAAGAAGAACCAAGCTCCCAAGGAGAACCTCTCCGTTTCTCGGACACTAGCGGGTCGGGCCCGATTTGAGATGACTTTTTTCGGGCTCGTACCAGGCCACGTGGCGGCTAAGGAGGCGGCCTCGGAGAAGAAAAACTGGCTGGTGAGCGTCGACTTTTCCTTGTTGGAGATAACATGATCCCAGACGCATACCGAGGAGTCTTCCCGGACAGAGACCACGAATCTTCCGTCGGAGGTAATTGATGAGGAAACTTGATGTTTTCGTCTTCCGGGCACTAAAGATTTATGAAAAAAAAGAAGATATGAACTGCCGAAAAGGCGATATACTAAGGTATGATTTTACCTCGGCATTTGTTAATAATTTCAGCAACGCCGTCGTAAATTCTCAGTTTACCGTCCGACGACGTAATCATAATCTTCTCAGAATTACGAGGAAAGAACTGGGTACCCAAAAAAAAAGGGAATTTCAGATCTTTTCGATTCAGTGATTTTTTTTTACTTTGAAAAAGGTAATTCTTATTTTTGGGAACCTGAATTCCGGAGATACTCTTCCCGGGGGGCTTCTTCCTTCCGCGGAGTCTTACTTCTTTTTCCAGTTGGATACTTTCGCCTGAGGAGAGATATAAAGTCATATAGATCTCATGATTCTCACCCCAGAAGATGAGAATGGGAATGGGATATTTCAGCGTACTAGATGAATAGAGGCGGCAACGTCCGGAGAGAGATCCAACGACAAAGCCCTGCATTCACAGCTTTATTTAGCCTCGAAAGCATGAAAAAAATGGCAGAAATGGAAGGTATGATAGTAACCTGCCCGTCTGGACGATAGCGAACAGCTGTAATGATGTCTCCGAAGTGAAGCCAGTCTACGACGCGAACTTCTGCAATTCCCCAGATTCTAACTTTCCCGTCTATTGAACCGCTGATGAACTGGCTCTCGTCAGTGGGATTAAATTCCACGCAGGTCACTGCATTTCGCGCACAGCGAAAGATAGATAGAGAGAGAGAGAGAAGGGGAAGAGAGAGTGAGGGAGAGAGAGAGGGGGAGAGAGAGTGGGGAGAGAGTGTAGGAGAGAGAGAGAGAGAGAAATTTATGTTCGTTAAAACCATTTCTACTAAAATGAAAGATAGAGGTTCCGTTCTTACCGTAGTCATTATGCTGAAAAACTTGAAGGCAGTGATTATCGCCGACTCGCCACAGGCGCACGGTTTTATCCATGGACGAACTAAGCAAATACTGCAACAAGAAATCCCTAACCTTCACGAATAAACATGGCTTTAATGGAGCGAATAAGTCGACTCACATTAGACTCAGACCAGGACAGGTCCAGCACACCACCCATATGGCCAGGAAGTTCATGCATCGGCGTTTCCTCAAGCTTCAAGTTTCTGGAAATTTCCAGAAACTGCAAGTCTTCCTCCTCTTCTACTGCGCGCCAGATTTTCACCACACAGTCTTCTCCTCCAGTTGCTAAGTACCTCCCGTCCGGACTGAACTTCAAGGCTTTAATGGAACCTCTATGAGCCAAGATCTCTTGCACCATTGACATGGTGCTGCACTTCTTCTGCCTTTTAGAGCGCGTTTCGAGCTTGCTTCTACTTATTACTGGCTTGCATTTGCAGAGTTCTCCTAGGGTTTTACCAGTGGCGGAGAAGCAACTCCACCAGCTTCGAGGGGTTTTGTTCTTCTTTTTCTTGGTCTCTTGAAGTTTTTGAGGAAATCTGACAGCGAAGTCCATCTTTTCCCAGACTATTAGCCTCAGGGGTTCGATATTTTCTGCGAGGTCGATCGGCAAAAACTTTTCTCGTCTATCTTCACGGGAGAATGGATCCAAGTCGGGACTACGGAATTCGTCCGTTAGATCCCGTTCAAATCTTCTCATCCGCTCAATTTCCGGAGATTCTTGCTCCATGTCAGCGAAATGCATTCTGCGGAGAAACTTCGATCGTCGTTCGCGAATGCTCCTTAGATCATCAATCCACACTTCGTAATCCGACATGATGAACTCTCTCTCGGAGATTTTCGAAACAGAAAGATCTGCCACTGATGCGGAATCAGATGCGGTCGATAGATATTCAAAGGAATCGAGGAAAATCTCCTGTTCTTCCCCGTCCAGAATCAGCATGCTTGCGTTGCGTCCAGAAGAATCCTAGAATCCACCTCCGGAAAGATTCTTCACATATCGGACGCGTTGCCCGTTCACTGATCTGAAAAAATACAGCTCAGGCGAGGGGAGCTCAACGAGAGAAGGAACGTGGTCCAAGACTAGTGAGACAGAGAACAGAGCAGAGGTCCAAGGTCTGACGTAGGGGAAGCTGGAACGCGGGGACCCAACAGTTACAATGACAAACGAATTCTCAGAGACAAGAAATGACACAGTAAATCAATGTCTCGTGAGCATCTCTTCTCTGCGAACCTCGTGCTTTCGATACAGTATCCGACATAGTTAGACATATTAGTTCCCTGTTCACTGACGAGAGAGAGAGAGAGATTACAGCCTCGAGATCCCAACCCTCAAGAAATCAGGCGGCAGCTAAAGCGAGCGATGAGCGCACGAGTGGTCGGTGGAGCTGCCGGCACACCTAGCGATGCTGGCCCAAACACATAAAGTTTAGGACAAGACGGCAAGCCAGAGAAAAATAGAAGACGAAGACGAAGAAGAGAGGGTCTGAATTCAGAAGATCTGGCGGGATCAAATCTTTCCCTATATTATGATTTCTTGTTTCTGAGAAGAGGAAACGGTCATTACGAGCCCTTTCCTCTCTTTCGGGCTTCCTCTTCTGCGAATTAACTAGCGTTCGCTCGCATTGAAAGCCGCGGTCTCGTAGGAGCAGTCGTAGGCTTCTAGGCACAGCTACTGAAACATCTCAGAGAAGGCTCCAGATCGAGAGGAGCGGACAGCTGTACTATCTCCCAGAACCTCGCTTACTTTCTCATGGACCCAGAGAGTTGACGTTTCCTGTTATGCTCCTGTTTGAAGCATCCATGATGAGGGAGCGTGCTTACAGTGTACTTGATTTCTTCTCTCGCTGAATTGTCTCCCCTCTCCGTGAATAAATGATATCGCTGAATTGTTCCCCTCTCCGTGCAAACATGTTAGGCTTCTTCCATGCTTCGTCTTTGTGAGCAGGCAGAACATTACGACCGGAAATCCGGTAGATAGAGGTTCGGAATTGCAGAAGAAACGTTAAAACAAATCTTTATCAAGCTTCCTCCCCTTGCGGACGGAAAGAACCTCTCATTTTGGCAAGACTTCTCTAGGCATCTGAATAAATCAGCTCCGGAAAAGAAGGAACGAGGGGGGCTTTCGATTCCTTGTTGAAGAGAGAGAAACTAAAGCCCTAGCTCCGATTTTCTTTCAGTCATCCCGCGCAAGAGCATGAAGATCCGGAAGGAAGAAGCTGCAGAGAATGACCTCAGTATGTGTGTGGTCAGATTTGTTTTTTCCCGCCGTCATGCTTCCGTCCAAAGATTCTTGTGATTCTTCTACAGTCCTTCTTTGACTTTATATCTCTCTGGCTCTATCATTCTTCATGGCTTGTTCTCCAGGTCATCGTCGTTGCTGAACAGAGCTTGAAGAACATGGTCCATTCGTTGGGGGGATTCTACAATGGATTGGGATTTAGTTACTGCGTCGTTGCTGAAACCGTAGGATATCGATCCGGCGGATGACTCTTCGTAAAAACTGGCACTGTGATCTGTCGGATCTTTCACAGAATAGTCACAACGAGTTTCCTTTTGGTGATGGGTCCACGCCGGAATATTTGAGATCCAATTTGATGCCCTAAATCTGAAAAAAAGGGCGGGATGATGACCCACTAGGGCTTTAATGTTGGCCTATTTGAGAACTTGTGAACTAAGGGGTAACCTACTCGGTGGCCCCCACGAAGAACTCTCCAAAATCAAATTTTTAGTGAACCAAGAACTGTTTTAGGAATTGCATAGAAGGAATTCTGGAATCAGATCCCGCTACCCTGCTACCCCCTTCCTCATTCTGAGTGATGCAAAGTCTTATCAAGAGATTATGTAGTTAAAAATTCCGTTTAACATAATTCAATGTCATTTCTATATTTTGAATATTCTAATGCACTAAAATTCATTATAAATTCATCATCACATCATATCTTCAATGTTTATTAGTCAGCATGAAAAATATTTTACTCAGCATTGTTCATTTTCTTCCTTTTTAATGATTTTTGTGTACCTATTTTTCAAGTCCCTTATAGCAATTTAAAAGTTTAGTTGCCTTAGAAATAGGTTTTATAATTTTCATTGAATTTTTTCCAGATATTCTATGTATGAATTGATTGGTATCATTAAAGAATAATTATCGACAAATTTTATTGTGAGCTAAAAACTGACTCCTTTTTAATCCCCGCTAAGAGATTGTCGATTCTCTCTTTTGTAAATATAAGGGTTATATGAATTGCTCAATTTAAGTAGGAGTATTATTTTTTATGAATAAAAACATCCAGAAGAATTAGTGATTAATTCTGATTTATCTCCTATAAGCAAAAATGTAACTGAATCACCCTTTTCATGGCATTATAGACAATAACTATTTGACTAGCCCAAACTTCGTTGATTAGCTCAGAAACTTAACATCTTGCTTAAGTATGAACGCATCGCATATTTCCTAAAGGGAGATGACCTTGATGATTCAGATTAGATGCAACTGACGATGAGATATGAGAGTACAAAAGGTGGAAGGATGATTCCACAATGGTTTAATGTTACATGCTAGCCTCCATGTGCAATGAGTCGCAAAGGCAATATAAGGACATGGAACAAGGAGCCGTGTTGCTTCATTTAATGGATAGAAAGATATGAGATATCAAAGAGCCTATTTACGGCTTCAATGGCTGAGTTATCATCTACACAAGCTTATTTACCAAAAGGTGATAAAGTGGATCGAGAGGTTGGTAGTACTTAAAGTTGAACTTCCCGTTGAGATTAGCTCAAATATTATCCTTTAATGTCTTCTTGACTCCTTATTTCTATTCATTATTAATTTTGACATAAAAAAATTTTAGACCTCTCTCCTTGAGTTTTTAAACATGCTGACTATTTTCTAGTGAAATCTTTAGATTAACATGCACGTGTACTCTTTATTGGTGGGATCAAAAAGAAAGAGAGACTGCGAGAGAGATTGAGAAAGAGAGTGTGCGATGGCAAGAAACAAGAGAATGAAGGGGGATATTTGGAGAGAGAAGAACGAGAGGGAACTTTTGATGAGAGGGAAAAAACTTGAGAGGACAAAGAAAAATTGAGGAGAGAAAGAGTACGAAACAAGAGAGGAAGATAGACCGTTAGAGAGGTTTAGAGCAAGGAAGAGAAAGAACCAGAAGAATTCGATGGAGAGAGAGTAGTAGAGGGAGGAAATGAGAGTGAAAGGGAAAGAGAGAGAACATGAACTAGAAAGTCCAAAAGAGAAAAGGATTGAAAAAGAGGGACAAAAGGGAATGTAGAGAGGGCAAATGCATTTACTTGTTCTGTAAGTATTGCTTTGCATTTATCTTGCATATGGTCGTTTGTAGTGCAGTTCATACAAGTAAGATCAGAATTCCCTTTGTTCAGATTTATATCCGGTTTGATTGTAGCAATCGCCTCTTTGAGGAGATGTTTAAAGTTTTTAGTTATTTCCAACACTGATTGCTTCATTTCCCTCTCCAAATTATCCATCTTTATGTCTGCTTCCATACCTTTAATGTCTAGAACTCCTCTTTTCATTCCTCCAATTTTTGTATCAATCATAGAGCTTTGTCTAAAAACCTAGTCTTCAACTAATTCCTCCATTTGCTTTAAAGATTCACTTGCTCTTGTATTCAGGAAATTACCTCCACTTGATATATTTACCAACTGCCTCTCTTGATAGTCTAAACCTTGGTAAAAAATTTGGGCTAATTCATGATTAGGGATGCCGTGATGAGGGCATTTTCTGGTCAACATCATAAATCTCTCCCATGCTTCCCCAAATGTCTCATTTCCTTACGTAAAATCCCTTACTGCTTTTCTAAGAGCATGTGTCCTCCCATATGAAAAATATTACTGCAAGAAACTTGTTTGTACCTCTTGCCACGATGTAAAAGTTTTTTCGATGCCATTCAACCATTCTCTTGCTCTATCCTTCAATGCAAAGGGGAACAACATGAATTTCACAACTTCTTGTGAAATTTCTGGAAAATAATTGGATGAGCAGAACTGAGTGAATTCTTGTAGGAATTCTCGTAGGAATTCATAGGCTTGGTAAGAAATTTAACATAGTAGCATCTATCTTGAAATTTGCATTCTCATTTAATGGAGCTGAAATCTTCATGAAAGCTTCATAATCCGAAGGTGCAGATAGTTCCTTCAATGTTGGTTCCTGTTGATTGTTCACTTCTTCTTCCATAGATTATTTAAGGATAAGTTATGTGTCCTTGTTATCGTATTCAGCAGATTGTAACGATTCCTCTTCTTCTCTGTGTGTTTTACTGTGTTGCTCCATCACTCTCTTTTTTAAAGATCTTCTACCGTGCATATAGTGTTATGCATCATTTTGATCAAAAACAATTTTACACCTAGTTAGTTAAAGGTTAGAAGAAAACAAATTGCAGAGATAGAAATCTGATGAAAATAATTCATGTTTTCCTGAATCAAAGTAAAAGAAAGAGTATTGGCATTTTACCTCCCCGGCAGCGGCGCCAATTGATAAGTCTGAAATACTAGATGTAATATGTTGTTGTTCTTTTATTCAGACTTATGCAATAAAATGTAATGCAAAAGAATTTTCCCTTCAATCTAGTAATTATCCGAAGATGTGGCTTAGTAAAGGGGCCAAATCCAAGGGGGGCTATACAATTATTTTCTTTTCCTCAAACTTAAGTAAGAAATTTTACTAAATCAATTTTATTAAACAAACAAAAGAATGATATTAAATGAATTGCAATATCCATATGTAAAGTGAATCTAGTAAAAGAATTGCAAATATAATATTCTCAGACTGATTTTATTTAGATTTCATTGAAAACCTATTATCTGACACTATTATATTTTTGCGTTCATCAAAACTTTGTCAAGTGAGTTTAATTGCTTGATTAAGCTTCTCAGAAAATATCGCAATCTATTTTTCAAGGTTCATCTTCAATATTCTATATTATGTTTTGTTTCTCTTTTATTTCTAAATATGTATCATTATCTTCATCCAATTCAAGAATCCATTTCTTTATTGATTCTTTATCCAACGGAAATCTATCTGATCTAGTTGAGAAAATGTTCGTGTGGTTTACCTTTCCTATGAAAATTAATTAAGAAAGAAGATGAATTCAGATGAGATCATATTTGTTCTATTTCTTTGTTTTTTTTACTGAGAAAGATTTTGTTCTCGAAATCAGAGAACACACAAGATGAGATTTGAAATTAAACTTGAATTGAACTCATGGACTAAACTAATAAAGAATTTGAAAAACAATGAGTAACAATTTCAAACAAGCAATAACAAGAAATGGTTCAATTCGGAAGAAAGGGAAAGAAAAGAAAAGAAACAAAAGAAAATAAGATGAAAGGTCTAATATCTAAACCGAGTCACACAAACCTATTTGCAGCCTCGAATAGAAGTAATCTACTCAGTCATGCTACTCACGGTCATTGGCAATCTTCGGAATGGATCTTCTCCTCGATGAGTCCTCCCCGCCAAGCTCTCTTGGGGCGGGAAATCAAGAACAAAACCAAAAATAGGTTTCCCTCCTTGTTTATACTTTCTGAATTTGCAGTGGCCCTTCTTGGAAATTTGGTTATTCGCTTTGATATGCATCGCTCCGCACGCACTTCCTTGCTTGTAGTTGTAATTGGTGCTCCCATTTCACGTGAAGACACTGTCCACAATACTTCAAAGCCAATCAGTAACAATCGGCCCATTAACGGCATTAGTAACATAAACCATAGCTGCAGAAATGTCTAAAAAAATAACTACAAGATTAAACTTTCACCATGAATAGAAGTTTTATTATTACTGTTTTTCTTAAAACAAACAAAGATCACTTACTGCTATTGAATTCCCATTAAATTTCTTCTCATAATTCTTCTTATTAAGCCTTAAAGATTCTTTTAATAGCTATAATTATGTAAAACTTTTTAATTTCTCATTCTAAAAAGAATCTCTATCGCGGGTGTAACATCTTGATAAACTACAAAAGTAGTCATTAGTTATGATATTTAACAAAAAAATTGCAGCAAAAATGGGTGGCTTAGATGCATTATCAGTATGTTATCAGTTAACTGTTCACAAAAACCTTTATATATATATTCTATACCTACCAATGCCCATTGACCTTATGTGTGTGACCCTCCAGGTTGATATATCTTGTTAGTTAATGACCCCATCGACCCAATAACACTTATTGGTCTTCCTTATCAATTAATAATATCAACATATAGATTAATTGACTTAGGATTGATTTAACCTAATCGCCAAGTTGAGTCCCTAACCTGATGGGTGCCATGCTACATCACGTACTCTGAGAGCTATGGAGTATATCAAAACCCTTTCATGAAACCCTACCATATACAATTACCTTGTACATATAATCCTGCATTCGTGTGAGACTCATGAATATCTTAGGGTATGGTTAACTATCAAAACCTAATTGGTTACTCATTTTAGTACTAATGAATGTAGGAAATTATCTCGAACGACCTATCTAATATTTCTATTATCTTAGCCAAGGACTCAACTTCATTTCATTCCTTGAGTTGATTTCTTCTTATACTTAGGATGGATGATCTCATCTTGATCACTCAATCACCTCTGCGAACTTTCTGTCATATCTAATCTATGATGTTTTGGAGATCTCATCAATGATGGCTAGGTATTTGTAAGTAATAGTCAAAACATGATCATTCATCCATGAGATGTCTTTGGTGTCTTAAGTCAAAGGGCCACATACATAAGCGTGACATGAATCAACCTAATTAAAATTTTGGCTCACTACCATTCAGGGATTCATATAGATCAATTTAGTAAACTCTTTCTCCAAAAAGCACCCATCATCTATCCTTGTTGTCTCTACATCGATGGCCGCAATATCAGCCATACTCGTTATATGAGTCAGATAAATTAATATTATTCTTTCCAGATAATTTGATGTCCTTCTCAAATATCCCACGAATAGTAATATTTAGAACATATGCTTAAAGACAAGTGATCATTGTATTATGATCTCATCATAATCACTTGATCATTACATATGTTCATGGACTTCATTACAACCATCATACAAAAATGACAATGAATAAAATTGTATTTCAATGAATACAAACGAAATATGAAAGTGTGATTGGCTTGTAGGCCACATAATTTCTATCAAAAAGAAGGAAGGAGGAAGTGAGAACGCGGATGAGAGAATAAAACTAAAAAGAAACCACCATTTAGATTTTGATTCTTTAACTACATCAGTCTAATGGGAAGAATATCAAGAGAAATGCAAAACCTAGAAGAGAGAAGAGTAGAAGACCCCTTCAAAAGGAGATTTATTTTGTTTTTGTAGAGCCCTGCGAGGAGAGAGATGAAAGAACTATTGGAATAGGGGGCCTCCCCCTTGAAGGCTTTTTCGATTGGGCTCAAAGAGGATTGATGTGGAAAGCCAATGAAGCCCTTAAAACTCTTCTATTTAAGAGAGTCTGAATCCTGAGGAGGTCCTTACCTTTCACTCATTTGTGGGATCTTGAAATAAACAAGGCAAAAGTCATTTAGAGGAATTCTATTTGATGCACTTACATTCTAAAAATATTAAATCATGAGATGGCGAATGTAATGGTATGATCAAGAGTTTAACATAATTAAATAAGAGAAACTGATAGGTGTTTATAATTGCTTTTTATGCAATTATCAATCACATCTACCTATTAGCATCCTAAAGGAATGGAGATGAAGTATTCTAGAATTACATGTGAGCTTCCATACGTGAAGTCTCTAGTTTGCACCCAAGGAATCATGTCTCTTAAAGTATGTTGAGGGTATACTTCCCTTGGTTCATGGTGAGTTTCTCGTCCTCGTACGCAAACTCAATCCCTAGAAAGTAACTTGGAGTCCCCTAGTAACGAATATTGAGGTGCTACTACAAATAAGCTTTGGTAGCATGAAGACTAGCCCTATCAATCCCAATCATAACGATGTCATTGATAACATGCAATTTATACATATAATTATGTGATTATTAATACAAATTTAGGCATAAAATATTACATTCTTATGCATGTCATCATATTTTGGGTACATATCTATCATTTCATATAATTTTAAGTTATAATCTCAAAATGCATTATTTTGAGGATAGTTATGCATTTTTAAAGAATATATTTTAGAGTAGACTATTCTCATCTAAATTTGATATTATAATTAAGTTTTAATTTTAAATAATAATAGAAAATACTTTCTATACACTCATTTATTTTTCTAAAATTTAATTTCTAAGAGAAATGAGTGTATTTTTTAAATAAAAAATTATTCTCTTTTTATTTATTAAATTTCACTTTTTAAAATGGTAGATTATTTAATTTGTGATCCCAAAAAAATAATTTTGCTTTAATTTGGAGTTGTATTTTAAAAGCTATGAGTTTTCTAATTT
The DNA here is from genome assembly GCA_024174645.1 of Lemna minuta. Classification (NCBI taxonomy): domain Eukaryota; kingdom Viridiplantae; phylum Streptophyta; class Magnoliopsida; order Alismatales; family Araceae; genus Lemna; species Lemna minuta. The sequence continues at coordinate 3,541,954 of CM044101.1, read as the reverse complement.
TTAGGGATTTTTATGGAATTTTTCCTAATTTTTCTAAATTTAGTTTGGATATATTTGGATTTTTAAAAACTAAAAGAAAAAAACCAAGTTTTTATCACGCGCTGACTTGGCAGCTGACGCGGTGGCGGAGTGACTTGTCATCACATGGCGATGTGCATATGATAACATGCATATTTAACTTGAAATACTATCATATTTAACTGATATTAATGCTTATTTTATGTAATTATCATGCATGTTATCATAGTTTTATGAATTTTCTCCATTCACATGTCATTTTACTAAAGTCTAGATTTTTGTATTATTTAGGGTTAATTATGTATTTTATTGATGTTTGACCTTTTGCAAGGTCAAAAAATTGGTAATTAACCATTTTCCTTTATTTTATTTTGACTATAGTGGATGATTAAAGAAGATATTAGAAAAAGAGAATGATGAGATAAATCAAAATAGAACTTCAAAGGGTTGACTCAATATTATTTTGAATTCATCCTATTTTCTTGTTTATATTTATATTTCAAGTGGCATGGGATTAAAGATAAAGAAATTTTTGATCCAATGGAGTGAATCAAAAAGGCCTTTTGAATCGAAAGTCATGAATTTTTTAAGTGCACATATTTTTCTAGATTTTATTTTGATTTTTCAGGAATTTTTTAGAATTTTTAAATGCTAAAAAAGGGCAAAAAGGGGTTTTATATGCGCTAGACCCGCGCGGAGCTGACGTGGCACAACGCGGACACGCGGCGGCACCACAAGAGCCGACACCAACCCATGCAGGCTCACGTGGGCACCTACGTGGAGCGAAGGAATCGGGCTAGGTATATTGCGCCCACGGGTATAGTGGGCCCAGGAGATTGATAAGGGGGTGTACTAAGGCCCATTGGGCGACGCAAAGTGATATATCGCTTCCACCTTATATAAGCAATATTAATACTCCTTTTCTTCACTCGAGGACTAAAGTTCTATTTTGATTTGCAGGCGACGTGGCGGATCATGGAGCATCCGATGTCACGCGCTAAAAGACGCGTGTCGATCTGGTGAATTTTGGTCCACCTGATCTTGATCATACGTGACGAGACGAAACCGCGAGGTCGTCGATTTCACGCGGTATCGCATCAAAAATAATACCGAACTTACCAATTTGATGAAAATGTATCGAATTCAAGGGTATAATGGTAAATACGGGTCGAATCCACAGGGAATTAAGCAATTTCTTGATGTAATCTTCAAATTTGATCAAATCAGACTGGAAATCGATGGAAGAAATTGGGGAAAATGGTATTTTAAGAAAGTATTCAAATCGATTCCACGGAATCAAAAATCGTCCAATTTGGACTTGATTTCGCGGAGAAATCAAATTTTGAAGTGGAGAGAAATTTCAGACCGAAGAAATCACGATTTTAGCTAAATTTCGATAAAATTAACATCTAAATCCTAATCTAAACACAAATTAAACATGATAGGGAGATAATTAAGGTAAAACCACTTCCACTAAGCCCAATTAGCGATCGAAACGAGGTGATTAAGCCGATTAATCACCAAAATCGTGAAGAACGCGAACGTGAACTTCAAGCGTCGATTTCTCCCTCAATTTTCCACCAAATCTCGACTTCTACCCCTCCGTGGATGCGGAATTGAAAGAGGAAGAGGAAGAACTCGAGAGAAATGAGAGAGAGAGAAGTGTCTTGACAATCAATTAGATTGAATCTCAAACTCGGATGCTTACATTCGTGAAGAACAGGGCTTTTTATAGGGTGAATTTTCGTAACCGTCCAATCGAAATGATCGACGGTTACGATAAACGGTCCATGATGGACCATTCTCGGAAATATCGCGATCGTCGGATCGCGGATGGACGGTCGAGATTTGATCTGTAGATAACGCTTTAAAAACGCTTCAGATGACGCCCCTTCGATCGCGATCGAACGGCTGAGATGCGATCCGCGCGGATTTAATCTCAGCCGTTATAACGCCTTCTTTTTAGCACGTGCGTGATGATCACCGGTGGTCCACGCGCCCATTCAATCGACGCGCGTCGATCAATCACTCGGCGCGATCCAACGCTCTCCATCGCGCCACGTCACCTGCACATCAAAAGAATGTGTGGAACTTAGTCCCACACGGTGTTAATTTTAGAAAACCGTCGGGTTTATAAGACCCGACGGTTAAGAGAGTTAATAACCCTTCCCCTATAGGGAAGGCTGAAGAACCTTTTTAGATAAAGTAAATAAATATATATACTATATATCACGCGCCACGTAGGCGCTGCGCGGGTCCGCGTGGTGCTGCCACGTGGCCTTGCGTGCCACGTCGCATCCACGCGGGCCCCGCGCCCATTTTTTTATTTTTTATTTTTTTAATTTTTTTTTACTTTAAAAACGGGTTTAAAAATCGAAAATAAAATAAGAAAAACAGTTTAAAAATCCGAAAAAATTCCCTAAATTGTAAAAATCATATCTTTTAATATATAACTCCAAATTAATCCAAATTTCTTTCATTTGATCCAAAATTTAATTATCTATTATTCTAAAAGGTCAAATTAAATAAATAATAAGAGTTAAAATTATTATTTCAAAAATACATTCATTTATTAAGATTTTTAAACTTTAGAAAATAAAATGAATGTTTATAATAATTGTTTCTCTTATTATTTTTAACTTTAAAAAAACAGTTATAATCTCAAGAAAAATATGGGTTATCAAATTATTAAACTCTAATTTATAAAAATTAACCCTAAATTAAAGTATTTTGAGATTATAATGACTTTTTAAGAGAATAATAGAAAAATACATATAAGTACGATAACATGCATGAAAATGAAATCATTTATACTTAAATATGCATCAAAAATCATGTTTTATGATGTAAATATAGCATGTTATCAATACGCACGTGACTAATGCACGACCATCAATCTCATTAGTGAAATCCGATGGTTGCAATTTCATTTCGCAATCGGCAAATGACCAAGCCATACGCCGTTGCTTGTGGACGCTCCGATGAAGATCGAACGACAAAAATCAAGGAGAGACTGGAGCCCGCGTCGTGGGATCGTGTCCACTTATCGCACGCAACGTGGCAGCATCGTGTACGTCCAAGCGTTCTTCAACAAATCGGACAGCCCAAATATTTCGCGATGAATTCTTCTACAAAAAGAAGTTCTTGCTTTTGAAACTGTAACTTTTGATTAAAACATGAAGAAATTAAGAGTTTTTGGAGGAAGATCTTAACTTCTTCATGATTCTCTTGCGTTCTAGACTCAATCGTGCATGGATTGAGGCAAGTTAATCATGAATTATTGTGATAAAACGTTTGGATTTGCCCCTGGAACGCCGAAAGTACAACGAAGAAGGAACCGCATAAATTCTCAACAATCAAAGCAATTTGAGGCTAAATCTTCGCGTCAATTGGGTTAGTAGTATTATTCCTTAGTAATCCTCATAATTTAGATAGTTTAGATTAGATTTAGATAGGTAATTAGAGTTTAGGAAACGGAAATTTTATTATTTTGCCCAAATTTCATCACGGATTTTCGTTGATTTCCGAACAAGGATTTCTCCCTGATCTTAAGTCCAATTCATTTGAATGTGCTTTCATTGGATTCCTTGTTAATCAGCTTTCTGTGGATATCTGATTCCTCAATTTTCATCAATCCTCATATCAAGATTGGCGTTTGACCAACTGCTATTCAAAATCAATCTAAATTTGGGTGTTACTTTCAAAGGCTATTACTCTTAATATACAAAGTGAAATTTGATAGTTCTTGTTTCTTTGGAATCCTCTAATTGTAAGCTTTCTATTCAGGTGATTCGCTAAATTTGGATATCATTTGATAAGTCAATTAAACGATTTTGACCGAGATCTTCATTTAGGAAATTTTCTATTTATTGATTTTCAATAAATCATAGTAAATCCAATTCTTCTCTAAAAGTCACAATCTTTATATCAAAATTCTCTTTTTTTCTCTTTAGTTTCTGAAACTATAATTTTCGTAATATTTTCTCACCTTTTTCCTCTATGATTTTACATAAAGTCAAAGTATAGTCAAAGTCAATGCTTTGACCTTGACTTTTGACTTTTCTTCTTCAAACACTTTTAAAAATTCTTAAAATATCTTCTCTCATATATTAGTAATATTTTTATTAATAATATGTCATTTTCATTTCTTAAAACCCCTAATTAGACTTAAGTTTGACCAAGTCAACTCTTTCGATAAAAGTCAACCGTGCTCTCTGTGGTTCGACCCGATCTCTTGGATGTACTTGATTTCTGATTTTTTTAAATCATCGTGAGTTTGGAATTATAAACTTTTTTGACTAATGATCGTGTGTTTCAACGACCGCACTAAATCGTTCTACTAGTATACACGTCGTGTGGCTCTCGTGTGTGCGCATGTGTGTGCGTGTGTGTGTGAGTGTGAGTGTGATTAGTGGGTTAAGCACACATTAAGGATTTTTGCTAACCCATTATATCCATGAGGGAATGCTTTTGTTTTTGTCATGTGGGACTATCTTTCTATTTATTTTATGCAGGTCACGTGGCGCATTCAGAATCGTCTGATCGACACAAATCAATGCGATTTAATCTCAGCCCCTCATTTTCACTTAAGTGAGGGGGCTATGTGGCAGCATTTGAATGGTCGATGATTCATTTATTAAAACGGATCAATCATAACCGTTCATCTGAGTTACAGCGACCAAGATTTAAAGCGCCATCTGAGAATCTGAAACGTCAATTCAAGATTGGACGGATGAGATCTTGTGAGGATCTCTCTTCACGCGATAACATGGCACAATCCTGACGCTCCGAGTGATGATCCGACGTTCGTGACTTAATCATCACAATTCGCCTCTTTGGATTCCATCACGACCATTGATCTCATCAAGGAGAAGATCCAATGGTCATGCCCAATTTCAAAACATTATAAATTATCTCTCTTCAATGAAAAATGTATTCTTTGATGTTTCGAGTAAATCAAATTGCTTAGACAACTCAGTCCTTGAATCTCTTGATTTCTTTCTCTTCTAGGCTCATTTACACGTACAGGGAGTGTTTGAAATCAAGATTTCAGCGAAAGAATAGGGAGATATTGCCTCTTGAATACCGAATTTTGTCTTTGAATTTGCATAATGAAAAGCCCAAAATCCGATGATCAATTGAATCAATTCGAGCGCGAATTTGGGTTATATTATACTTTTTTATCATAATCTTTCATCCTATATCATTATCTTTTAATTTCAAATTGTAGATTAGGAGAATTTTATATTTAATTTCAGTTTTCCTCTCTCCTCGTGATCGATTTTCTACCTAATTTTTTCTCGTTGATTTCTCCATGAATCTTGATCCAAATTTTGTGATTTTTAATTCCGTGGATTTGTCTTTGAGTTATCTTTCCAAATCTATCAAAATCCCTAATTTCTCACCTCAATTCATTGTTCAATTTGATCTAATTTTGAAGAACCCTTGAAAAATACCTTAATTCTCCGTGGATTCGACCCTTATTCACCTCTATACTATTTAATTTATGATTATTTCTCAAAATTGGTGAGTTTGGAATTTTTTTTTGACACGTCTCCATGTGTATTGAACGACCTCAGGGATTCATCTTGTCAGCCATCGATATAGATTGCATGAATGATAAGATCAGCCTCAGTGTTCTTTGTGAGCACGGTGGGATTTGTAATACATGACATGAAGCCAAATGTCGTAAGAAGACCACTGAACTTGGCAAACCAATTGCATGGACTCTCCTTGAGCTAGTAAATAGCCCATCGTAGAAAACTCACCTTAGATGATTCCCCCTAAGCAACATAGCTTGAAGGTTCTGCATAAAGATGTGCTCCTCGTGATCACCATAGAGCGATGCACTAGAAATATCTAATTGGTATAGAGACCAAGCTTGAGTGATTGTGATAGAGAGGAGCACATAAACATAGTTGAGTTAGATGACAAGGGAGAACATCTCAATCTAGTTGATGTCATATGGTTGGGTGAAACCTCGAGCAATAAGACAAGCCTTGTGACGTGCAATAGTACCATTAGAATGATATTTGAGTGTGAAGACCCACTTGCATGTGATGATGGTCGCATCCACCGAAGGGGGTACTATGGTCCAAGTACCTTGAGAGACCAAGACACCACCTCTAAGTCTATCAATGCCTTCTATGCAAGTACCTATGTCGCCTCAACATGCGATCATATAATTAACATGGAGGTCACCAAAGATGATCGTAGGAAAAAAAGTGAGAAATGGAATATTTATTATAAACACGTGTACCTTTGAGAAGGTTGTTGGGAAGGTGAAGAGCATATTGAGGAGCCCAGGGGCTGTGGGCGAGAGATGTCAATTGATCAAATGGGAATGACAGATCTGTATTCGAAGTAGAGGAGGTAGGTAACCGTAGGGGGTGACGACAAAAAGGTCAAAGAGGAGTGATAACATACAATACATACATGTAATTATATGATTATTAATACAAATTAAGGCATAAAACATTCTATTCTTATGCATGTTACCAAGTTTTGAGTGTATATCTATCATTCTATAAAAATTGAAGTTATAATATCCAAATACAATATTTTAGGGATAATCATGAATAATTAAAGAGAGATATATAAGATTAGATTATTTTAATTTTATATTTGATATTATAATTGGGTTTTCACGATTAATATTAAGAGAAAATATTTTTATGTACACTCATTTATTTTTCTCGCTTTATTTTCTAAAAGAAATGAGTATAATTTTTTAAATTAAAATATATTCTCTCTTTATTTATTAAATTTGACTTTTTAGAATGATAAATTATTTAATTTCTAATAAAACAAGACAAATTTGATTAATTTGGTGTTATATTTTTAAAGTATGAAATTTTCTAATTTTTAGGAATTTTTCTAGAATTTTTCAGAATTTATTTGGATTTATTTTGATTTAAAACTATTAAAAATATTTTTTTTTATATTACGCGTTGGCATGGATACTAACGTGGCAGGGGCAATAACACGTTGCCACGTGACGGCAGACGAGACGATATCGTGTGGTCATTTATTACACACAATATCGTGTCAAAACAATTACCAAACTCACCAATTTAAAGATTAAATCACTAATTAAAGAGTATAGTGGTGAATAAGGGTCGAATACACAAAGAAATTAAGGGAAATTTTGAGATATATTTAAAATTTGATCAAATCAAACAATGAATTGAGGTAAGAAATTAGGAATTTTAGTATATTAAGAAAGATAACTCAAATACGAATCCACAGAATTAAAAATTACTAAATTTGGATAAGAATTCACGGAGAAATCAAGATTTGAAATTAACAGTGAAAATCGATCGCGAAAATAGATGAAAACCAAAATTAAAAGTAAAATTAATCTATTTTATGATTCGAAATTAAAATCTAATGCTGAAGGAAGATAGAGTGGAATGAAAACATGCAATCTAACCCGAAGTCGCGCTCGAAATGATCCAATTAATCGCTGGATTTAAGGCTTTTCATTCTGCGATTTTGAAAACAAAGTTCTGCGTTCAAGATGTGATTTATTTTGATTCTCTCCACCAATTCTTAATTTTAAACACTCCTCGAATGCGGAAGAAGTAGAAATCAAATGATTCCAAGATTGTGGTGTCTAAACAGTTCGATTTGCTCGAAAACCCACGAACCCATTTTTTCATCGAAGAACATTCTAATTTATAGAGCATTTGGGTGCGACTGTTGGATGCGTCGTTTCATCATCGATCAATGGCTTAGATTGAACTTTGATTCATGAATCGCCGTCTTTAAGTCATGTTCGTTCGATCTACAATGAAGCGCTCAGATTTTTCAACATCACGCATGAAGAAGAAGCGACGCTTAATTTCCACCATTCAATCTTCATCGAGCTATCGCGATGAGTTCACGTGTCCATCAGGGTGCATTTAATCTCGATCATTATAACTCCCCAGATGAGCGGGTGAGATTAAATCCTCTTCAAAATGAATCATCGCATAATCAGATGCACCCATGTACCCTCTCAAGTAAGTGAAATTTGACGATCCTGATTAAATCGCACGATCAGACGATTCTCATTGCGCCACATCACTTGTAATTAAAAACAAACATAAATAGTCCCACATGTCAAAATGGTAATCGATTTGACAAGCATATAAGAAGTGAGTGTATAATGGGTTAGCGTAAATCCATAATAGATGCTTAACCACTAATCACATGGTGATGCTCTGCCACGTCAGCTCGCGATAAATAAAATATCTTTTTATTCTTTTAAAAATTGAAAATATATTTAAATAAATTTAGAAAAATTCTAGAAAAATTATAACTTTCAAAATACAAGCTCCAAATTAATCCAAATTTGTTTTATTAGATCAGAAATTAAATTATCTATCATTAGAAAACTTCAAAATATTTAAATAACAAGAGAATAAATTTTAATTTCAAAAATACACTCATTCCTATTAGAAAATTAATTTAGAAAAATACATGAGTGTAAATAAAAATATTTTATTTTTTTATTTAATCATAAAAAATATAATTATAATCTCAAATATAGATGGGAATAAAGGTATATTATTTAATTATGCATAATTATCCCTAAAATGATATATTTTTTATCATAACCAAAAATTACATAAAATGATAGATATGTACTTAAAATATGATAACATGCATACAAATGGAATATTTAATGCCTTAAATTGTATTAATAATCATGTAAATTTATGTATAAATTGCATGTTATCAGTGACGTATGTACAGGCTACATGGCGCATACGTGTGCACATGTATGCACGTGTGTGGGTGTGTGTGCGTGAGTGTAATTAGTGAGTTAAGAATCCATTAATAGATTTTTTCTAATCCACTATATATGCTCTACTTATATAGTCATCGATTTGCCTTGATTTCTATCATGTGGGACTATTTCTATTTATTTTTATGCACAAGTGACGTGGTGCACTCTGGAGGGTGCGATCGCATGAATAAATCATGATCATCGATTTCCACTTAAAGAGGGGACAACGTGACGAGTAACGGGTCGTCATCGAATCATTTTGAAATGACTTAATCTTAGTCGTCCATTTGAGGAATTATAATGGATGAGATTAAAAGCGACTGATGGACTCCCATGAACATGTGTACACATCCAAAGCGATTGATGAAGATCAAACAGCAAGCATTTCTTCTTCACATGCAGCATGGTGAAATCTCAACGCTCCATCTTTGATCGAACAGACAAGACTTAAACGTAATGATTTCTATCCAAGAATTTTATTAGAGCCGTTGATTGAAGATGAAAAGTCAAATCCAACGGCTACGCCCAATTTTACCTATATATACGCATGTTCTTTGACGATGTAAACCATTCTAGGGTTTTTTGAGTAATTGAACTATTTAGACATTTCAATCATTGAATCTCTTGCTTTCCTCCTCTTCTAGATCAATTTTTGCACCTAAGAAGTGTTTGAAAGTGAGATTTTGTTGAGAGAATAGGGAGAAATCCCCTCTTCAATACCGAACTTTGTCTTTGAAATCGCAAAATGAAAAGCCATTAATCCAGCAATCAATTGGATCATTTCGAGCACGACATCGGGTTAGATTATGTGTTTTCCTCCTAATCTCTCGTCATGTATCATTATATTTCAATTTCGAATCATCGATTAATCAAATTTTAGATAATTTCTTGGTATTCTCTCTCTTGGCGATCGATTTTTCCCTCTAATTTTCGTTCCTTGATTTCTCCATGAATCTTGATCCAAATCAAGTAATCTTTGATTCTGTGGATTCTTCTTGGAGTTATCTTTGATTCTGTGGATCCACTAGGGCCTATTACTAAAATTACACAAATTACTAAAATTAATAATTTTTCACCTCAATTCCTTTTTCGATTTTGATTGAATTTGAAGAACAATTCAAAATTATCATAATTCTTCATGGATTCGACCCTTATTCACCATTTTACTCTTTAATTCTTATTTTAATCTTAAATTAGTGAGTTTAAAAAAATTGACATATATTTGTGTGTTTTCAATGACTATACGATTATGTATCATCGAGGGAACTGAAGAGGGAGGATCCACAATAATACAAGGGGAGGAATTTTGGGTGATGGAGAGGCATATAGTAGAGTAAGAGGAGCTGAGGGGAAGAAATCTTCTAAATGTTTCTTTGAGAGTGGAAGGTGACATTGGCCAAAGTCATGTAGCAGTGGGTATCAAGAACCTTAGCTCTCATACCATTATGAAAATGAGAGCAATAAACCCTAGAATCCATTTTGAAGAAGAAGACATGTGTTCTTATAGAGAAAGAGAAGAGAGGAGAATATGAGATATAGATAATAGGCTCTGGTGGGTCAATAGCCTAATACCACTATTGAACACTAACTGTCTAAGCATCTTTCTTCAACTCTCAAAGGTTGATCCTTCCTTCACAAAGGTTTTCAATAACTTAGTTGCACCAAGCTTGAGGTGAGCCCCTCCTTTTGTAGATCTCCATAGAAGCTTCTAGAGACCCCTTTTTTAGAAGATGTTCATGTCTTTTTAGATTATCAAGAAAGATCCACGAGCTTCTAGTATGATCCATAAGCTTCTAAAAATCTTTAAAGATTTTAGACAAAGGAGATTCTAAAAGAACTAGAAGCATTTAGAAGATTCTAGAAGAGTCTAGATAATTCTAGAACATTCCAAAAGGTTCTATAACATTAGAGAGTTGACCAAGTCAACCCTTGCAAGAAAGATAACTTGATGATGTAAAATTGGTTTACAATACCTATATTTAAAGCTAGAAGATATGGATTTACACCTAAGGATATTATCTTCTTTTTCTTTTAGACTAGCCCATTAGAGGGTTTAGTGCACTAGATCTCATTAGAACTCCAAATTTAAGCATGCTTATGTGAGGGCAGAACTAGGATGGGTGATCTCTTGGGAAGTCATTGTGTTTCCTTGCTCACGTTAGATACATTAGTCCCACAATGGTAATATTTATATTTTTCTCTCTTTATCCTCTATAAAAATATATGCTAGTACTCTCTTCATGAATCACTCTAATACAATTTGGATTTACAATTTCATATGGTATCATGTCGATGCTAGTACTATACTACTTTTCGTGTCATCGTTGCCACCAACAACCTTGAATGACCAAAGTTATCACCTCTTCCCTCCCTCATTCAAGATGCTGCCACCCTCGCCCTCAAGGATAGGCTATCATCTATGGGTTCAATGGCCTCATCCAAGTCTAACAAATCACCACCCACATCTGCTCCACTATTGTCTACATTTTGCTCCACATCTAGTTCCAATTTTTTTGCCATCAATAGTGCCTCCAATAGAAGCATATTCCATGACACATCATTTCATTACAACCCAACTTACCCAACCGACATACGAACCAATGTAGGTTTTGAGGATTTTCTCATCACTCATCACTTTCTACACCATCTAATAGAGTCTTTGCATGTAGTGACTACTTCTGATTATGGTAATTGGACTCAATGATTTCGTCGACTACTCTTGGATGTGTCTATGGTAATTGGACTCAATTATATCCTCCTTTCTAGTACTCAACTTCTAGATATGCCATCTATATGCTCCTGGAAGCAATAGCATCCCTTTGAGCACCACAGTCCCTTCACCTTCCATATCATCTATATTAGCATAAGAGAAGGAGTTTCCCAATGATTTCATTTCATGCATCTATACTAACTTGAGTAACTAATTAGGGTTTGATAGTTAACCATACCCTATATCATTCATGAGCCTGATGCGGATAAAGGATTATACGTATATGAAAAGCTACGATGGCAAGGTTCTATATGAGAGTTCTTATAACTCCATATCTCCTAGAGTATATGGTGTAGCTTCTCACCTAACAAGCTGGCAAACTCAACTTGTTAATTGAGTTAAATCGCTCCTTAATTAATTAATCGATATATTAATATAGATAATTAATAAGGGTCAACTAATAAGGTGTTATTAGGTCTACATGTTTATTAACTAATATGATATATAGACCTAGAGGGATCAAACACATAAGGTCTATATACATTGGTGGATATATACATAATTATAAGGGTTTTTATAAAAATTTTATATACCCAATGTATATATATGTGGATAGAACGATCAAAACTCAAGGTGACCAAACAAGCCTTGTGAGAATTCTCTCTTTTCTTCTCTTTCTCTCTTGGTGAAGAGCTTTGAAGAGGAAATTCAACTATTTAGCTATCATATGGATACCCTTAGAGGTTGGACACTTGAAAAAACTTCAAGAACCCCTACAAGGAACATTTTAAGTATAGTTTTCTCATACATACTAGATGATAAGATCTTTCAGTTCTTGATGTCTCCTTATTTTTTATATTGGATTCAATTTATTCCACTTTGTTCGATGCTTTGATCAAAATTTTGGAAGGTTTATCGACTTCAAATCCCAATATAACCTTCTTTAGTTTTATATGGTTTTAATAATATTACATGTACCCTTTAATTGTGGTGTCATTTTCTACCCTTTCCATTATGTCTTACAAAAATTAGTAATGGTCGAATGATTGGTTTTGACCAAGAGAATGCTTGTGAGATCTAGCACCTCGTATCAAATATGCCTTCCTTGGGGCTCCTTACTTTGTTTTCTAGTTCTTTTGTTTCTTTTTTTCTATTTTGTGGCATCGTAGAATTGTTTTTCTAAACTTAAATAATCTTTATTGGAGTTTATGTGAAAATCATACCAAATGGACAAATATCATAGTTATATGGATCCTACTCGTGATCATCTTTTTATCATCTCATGTATTTGACTTTCATTCATTAAAATATTTGGTGTGACTCTTATGTTCCACTTCCATGGGGCCATCTTCATCATATAGTGTTCGTTGAAGATTATACTCAAGTCAACTAAGTATACCTCATCAAAGACCACATATAAGTTTCTTGAGTTTTCGGCTAGTTTTACAGAGGAAATCGTTAGCTAACATTTTACCACTCTACAAAATCATTAGAATTGACAATGCATTGTAATTTGTCTAAACTTCCTTCCAAAATTTTGGTGTTAAACATGTAATCATTCACCAACCCACCTACCCTTACACGTCATCAAAATTGTGTTACATAATGATCACACTACAGAGTACTTGACATTAGTTACATACTATTCTATGAGATGTACTACTGCCTAGAAGATTATTTTATATATTGAATGTTCACTGAAAGAGATGCAAAAACTGGACCTCGTATGATCGTGTCGAGTGAGCAACAGCCGCTCCATCACAATACTGTCTTATGGGCTAATGAGCCACTCTTTGGCCAAGTATCCTACCAAGAGATTCATTGTTTCATGCTATTTATGGTATGATGCCATCATGATGGCTACTTATTTCTGAGTCCTCTAAACACCATCTCCAAATTGAGCTGCAAGGTTCCAAAATGTGTCATCATGATTGGCATCTCTATCACATGTGATGATAGATTCAAAAAGAGATGATTTTATAAGGGATAAAACCAAGGTCTTGACGCCACTGTGATTGGCATTTGAGATTTTTTGCAGGCTCCATTTAGAGTCAATTGAGGACAAGTTTGATGGATCTCACTCCGGCAGATTTGCCATCCAGCAACCATTGAGCAACATGTGAATATAGTTATTGGCGGATGGAGACCGCGAGGTCGTCAATTGCACACGGTCTCGTGTCAAAATTAAGTCCAAACTTACCAATTTAATGAAAATATCTCGAATTGAGGGGTATAATGGTAAATATGGGTCGAATCCATCGGGAATTAGGAAAATTTTTTATGATCTCTTTGAATTTGATCAAATCAAACAATGAACCGATGATAGAAATTGGGGAAAATAGTATATTATGAAAGAGAACTTCAAGACGATTCCACGGAATCAAAAATCATCGAATTTGACTTTTATTTTGCAGAGAAATTGAAGATCGAAGTGAGATGAAATTTTTGAAATCGTAAATCACAAAAATACCAAAATTAAGCTTAAAATTAAACTAAATTACTAATCTAAACAAAAATTAAGCACTAATAGATGATAGATTAGGAAAAACCGCTTCCACTAACCCACAATTGCGATTGGATTAACCCAATTAATCATCGGAATCAAGGCTATTCATCAAAATCCGAAAATCGCGATTCGTGGAGTTCAAGCGTCGATTTCTTCCTTGTCTTTCGCCCAAATCTTGATCTTAAGGACTCCGTGGACGCGGAATTGAGTCTAGAAGCAATTGGGATCAAGAGATTCAAGAGATTTGGTGTCTAAACAGTTCAATTTGATTTAATTGATCTTGAATACTTTAAAAATCGAATGAACATCTCAATTTATAGGACATTTGGGCGTAACCATCTGATGAAACTGATCAATGGCTCTGATGAAACGCTTGATCACGAATCATTACAGTTAAGTCTGTTCTGTTATTAAGCGTTATAAAACGCTTTGAAATTGTCGTCGTTGGATCTCGATCGGACGCATCAGATGCGTTTCTTCGCGATTTAATCTCGACCGTTATAACTCTCGCGATCAACGGTCAATATTAAATCTATCCAGTGAACCCCATCGCGTAAGTGAAGATCCACGGTCAGATTTTCACGCGATCGGACGCTCCTCACGCTGCCACATCATCACGCGCATCGACCGTTCGATCGCAATGCGATCGGACGGCTCTGATCATGCCATGTCACCTGCGCGCTTTAAATAAATGGAAAAATCGATATTAAATTAGAAAAATTGATTTTAATTCCGGAAAATCCTTAGAAATTCATTAAAAATTCAGAAAAATTCTAGAAAAAATCCCTAAAAATTAGAAAATTCATAACTTTCAAAATATAACTCTAAATTAATCCAAATTTATTTCATTTGATCAGAAATTTAATTATCTATCGTTCTAAAAAGTTTAATTTAATAAATAACAAGAGTTTTAATTTCTATTTCAAAAATATATTCATTTCTTTAAGATTTTAACTTTAGAAAATTAAATGAATGTTTATAAAAATGATTTCTCTTATTATTGAACTTTTAAAAATACTAATCATCTCAAGTAAAGATGGGTTATAAAAATTTTTATCTTTACTTCATCATAATTAACCCTAAATTAAAGTATTTTGAGATTATAATGACTTTTTCATAGAATAATAGATAAATAATCATAAATATGATAACACACATAGGAATGAAATCTTTTATTCCTTAATATGTATTAATAATCATGTATTATTATGTCTAATTAGCATGTTATCAGTTATCTCTAGAAAGATTTAGATATACCCAGGTATCAAAGGAGATATTAGTAGCAGGATCTGCATTTTTGGTGTTGAAGTAGATGAACATGTTTGGTCCGTTTTTCATTCTGCTTTAATACCATAATAGATTTACAATGGTAACTTTCAGTTTCTACGCGTTTGATGTGACATTTGTGCAGCTGGACTGATCAACGCAATCTTTGGCTTTGAGTCGTTGACGCTCCGGTTCGGTGTCTTTGAATTCGGACCCGTTCGCTGACGGCCGTTCGCTGGGAGAGTTAACTCAGTTGAGTCATGGCCTTCGTCTTCCTTTACACTGGTTACCACGTTTTTCGGCGCAGTGTTGGCAGAAGGTAGATTCTTGACCACGTTTCATGGAGACTAGCTTGAAACATGCATGTGCCACCATGGATACTCTGCCATGCCTATCGCATTCCCTGTGTTGAGCGTGACACATGCAGATCTAGTCGAGGCGTGAGCATGGGAGAGAGAGATATCATCTGCACTCTGGGTTTTTCAGTTTTTTAATCATGCCGTGATAGTATCCGAACTTTCTTTGGAAAGGGCTAGTGCATTAACGTCGTCACTGACGCGATTTCGTAGTCCATGCACGCAAACAAGAAGAGCTTGTCAAAACATGACGGTGAACCAGAAATAGTCCTCCCAGGTTCTATTTTTCTTCTCAGAACCGTGTGTACTCGCAGAACAGTAACAAATCTTGGGAAGGGGTGAACTGCTCGGGCAGTTGAATTAGGGTTAGGATTGAGAGGACTAGCAGCTGTATCCCACAGTACCATCTGGAGCCTACTTACTGGCAAGCGTGTTCACCTAACGAGACGTCAAGAGTGGGGTAGCGGTAAGGGAAGAAGGAAGACCTCGAGCTCTATGATTAATCCCATCTTCGATCCCGGAAAATAAAAAAGAGATGCTGTACTACGGGAGCAAGGTGCTCTACAAACGGAAAAGACGTACGGATGAACAGGAGAACACGGAGTCTACCATGAACGTCGACTAAGTATGCTCGACAGCCAACATCCATCCGGAATTCTCTATCACCCTTTACAAAGATTTCCACTCATCTCGCGGGATGAGAAGGAAAAAAACAGGGAGGAAGAAAGAAAAAGGCTTTGATATAAAGGAGTCTTTTCCTTCTTAGCCAACAACAGTCATGGCGGTGGCGCCATTTTCTGTTCGTCATGGCCTGATCCGCGCATTCAGTCCGATGTCATTGTGCTCCCTTGAAGGCGCAGAAGGAGGTATGAATATCGATCTCGGCAAGAATCCAAGGAAATGGCCAAAATTCTTCGACGTCGGCGCCATCGCTGCGCGGAAAGCTTGCATATTTCTCGAGCCTTGGCAAGATGATGCGAGCAGGAAGAGTAGCAGTACTAGGAAGGAGCGTCGTGCTTCTTGACCCATTACAGAGAGAGTAGAGAAACGTGAGTGACGAAGAGGAGATAGAGAAGATAACGAGGCTCTGGAGCAGGGGGTTTGCTATTAATACGTGGGTGGCGTGGGGTGTATGCTCTGCGGGGAGAAAAGGGGAATTTAATGAAGGGAATGGGAGGGTATGGTGGAGTCTAGGATCTGGGGTAGCGGCCCCTCTCCTCGTTGCGTGAGCGACTGAGCGGCGAGCTGCCTTGTCGCATTTATTTCTCATTCCTTTTCGCCGTCCGTTGGCTCTTCTCTCCACGTGTCCGTGAGGATCCCGGTCCGGGTAGTTCGGCTCTTATCTGGTTCCTCAATCCTCACTCACTCGGAGGCAAGTACTTAAAGACGGGAGAGAGAGAGAGAGACGCAGCGGGATATGGGCCTTACGGCGGCTGAACGAGAAACAGGAGAGCCCGTCATCGAAAGCGGTGATTCAGCAATGGAGCCGTTTTGCATGGAAAACTCCAGATTTCTCCCCATGACTTGGAAGTTACACAACCTAGATCCCCAACTAATTCCGTTAGCTCTTATTTGAATCACTCTCTCTACCCATTACGTCTTTCACTCGCACGCAGACTCGTAGAGGAGGAGGAGGAGGAGGAGGGGACAGAGAGAGAGAGAGTCCACAATAAAGGCATTGGCTATCGTCCTTCCAGCTGAATTAATGAAAGGCGACCCCACATCCCTTCCCTCGTCGGACACAAGCACTTGGACGGTGGAAAGGATGTCGTCGTCATATGTAGATCATTTAGAAATTTTAGTTGTCTCGGAGTGAAGAGAATCTGTCGGCTGGAGGTTCTGAACGGGCAAGTATAGCGATTTTTGCTCCCCGGGCCCAATCAACGATAGACCCCAACTATTTGTCAAAATGCTTGCCGCTGCAGTAGCGCCTAGCCCACACACCCCCAGTCTGTACTGCAGCTCCACCAACCGACGAAAGTCATTGATCATGGTTATCTCCACTGTTAGCCAGCAGAGGCCTTTCAGCAGTGGAAACAGTCCGATATATATATATCTCTCTCTCTCTCTCTCTCTCTCTCTCTCTCTCTCTCTCTCTCTCTCTCTCTCTCTCTCTCTCTCTCTCTCTCTCTCTCTCTCTCTCTCTCTCTATATATATATATACAGAGTAATTGCTTCTGAACCGGGACTACCTTTGCGGTATCTATTTCGGGAATTATATATACCATATTTCAGGCATTTACTTTCATTTCTCCTAAGTTAGATTACTTGAGTCAAGAGCAAGATATTACTTTCTCCAGAGCTTTATCCTAATGACTGGTATATGAGAACGAGATCTTTACATTTCATGTTGTCAAGTTATAGATCTTTTAGAGTGAGTAGTCTTCTACGGCTTCTGTGGCATCCTTGTAGTCTTATCTCTGTCGTACAAAGTCTTCACCTCCCTATACAAAGGGTAAAAGCCGTGCTTTACTTCCTTGCATTCAATTATCTCCTAAAGTTTTAAAGGGTACCAAATTGCTAGGGTACCCCTATAGTTCTATTTTTCATCTATCTTTATCTCATCTCCTACCACTACTATGGGAATTTTGTGAAATCAGGCACTGATTATGGTAAAGATTTACCTTTCCCTGTTTTGAAAATCTACCCTAATTATGGTGGCAGTCAATTTTTTCGTGAAGATCTCATGGCAGTAGCATGGTTTTTCATGAAGAATCCTATTGAAGGCTCACAATTGGCCAAACATTGCAGGTTCTAAGTGTTAGATCTAATCTCATTAAGTGGACATGGTTATGTATTATTGTGGATTAGCTATCATTATAATCCCATTAAGTGATTTAATTATGTTTAATCTGGGGATTACGACATTCATTTATGTGTGTGGAGGTTAATTATGTTTAGAGGCAATAAATCAGTCATTAGTCATTAATGGGCTGTCTAATGACTGATTAGAGGCTTAAGCTTTCCTCTATCCGTATAAATAGGAGGCCATAGTCCACTTGGATAACCTGATGCTCATAACCCTCAAGAAAGAATCTCATTTCCTCTAGAGATCAGGAGGTTACATCAAGGATATTCAAGAAGACTATTCTCCGATTGAGTAATCTACTCCGATGAAGATTAATCCGGTGAATCCAGGTATGTGTTTAATTCCGGTTTATGAATCTGATTATTCTGATGAATCATGATGCATATTCAAGTTCCAACACTAAGGACTTGGCACTTGTCTCACAAAATTTCAAGAATTTTCAAAGACATCTTGGTGGCGTACGACCCCGGTCGCCACCAAGACACGATACCACGGCGCCGGAGGAGCCCTTTTGCGCGCGCGGATCTATCCGCTTATCTTTACTTCTTTATTTCTTTATTATGGATCTTTTGACCCGCACGTGTTTAAGCGGGTCCTCGTTTATTTCTCTCTCTCTTTAGGCCTTTGGGTGGGTTTCCCTTTGTTTCGGGACCCTAGCCTAAGGCCCTTTCCCTTTTTGTGAACCTTATTTCTATTTCTATGAGTATGGGTGTGGGTTGTGGGCCTCAAGTGGGCCCTTTCCTCTCTTGGCCCAACAAGGGCTCTATAAGAGGGGAAGGGACCCCCCCACAAACCCTAGCCGTCATTTGAAGAAAGAAAGGGACTCCCTTCATCTCAAGTGGCTGCTCACGGAAGGACAAGGAGGGGAACCAACCGCCGCCTCCGCCGCCGCCACCGCCGCCGCACCCGTAGTGCCGCCGCCGTGCTCGCGCCGAGGCCGCCGCCTTCTCCTGCCTTGCCCACTAATCTCCTTTGTGCAGCTTTCCGGCCCGCCGCCGCCGCTGCCGCCGCCTCAGGCCGCCGTTGCCGCCGCCGCCGCCAGATCGCTGCTCCACCACCATCCTTCCTCCTCCACGGACCATCTCCTCCATCTCCCACTCCACCTCCATCTTCTTCTCCGGCGAACCGTCCAGCCGCCATCTCCGACCATCTACCAACCTTCGATTTCGCCTTCCTTCCCCCTCCACGGACCCTAATCCCCCAATTTCCTCCTCCACTTCCATCTCCGGCGAACCTCCCGGCCGCCTCCTCCATTCCTCATCCTCTCCCCGATTTCCCCCTCCTCACCGATCTCCAGGAACCGCCGCCACCGCGCATCGCCGCCGCCACGATTTGCCGCCCCTACCCCTGCGTCCTGCTGCCGCTGACGTCCCGTTCGATCGCAGACGACGTCACCCGCCCGCTCGCCTCCAGCTCCTCCCCGTCAAGTTCCGCGCCCTCCCCTCGCCACGAGAGTCGCCGCCATCGCCTTCCCCTCGGCCCGCCGCCCGGCGAACCCGCCGCTCCCGGAAACGCCGCCACGATTCTCCTCGCGCGCGCCGCCCAAATCGCCACGAGAAACCCTAATCGGGGAAGAAGAAGTGAACGATTCCCGCTGAGTTGACTCAGGCGGAATCGCCCCACCCTCTCGCGCTCAACCGGCTCGCCCGTGTCGCCCTGGCTTCACCCGGATCGCCCAGATCGGCCGAACCAGCTCGAGCCGGACCGCGCCGCTGGACCAGAGCCAGGCCGCCCAGACGGGACCAGCCCAGGCCGGACCAGATCGCTCCCAAGCCTGACCCGGTCCAAACCGGTCCAGTCCGGGCCGATTCCGTCCGGTCCAGATCGCCTGGACCGCCCTGCCAGTCTAAATCCGGTCCAGACCGGCTCGACCGGCCTGAGCCGGTCCGCACCGCCTGAGGAGCCCCTGCACGTCCCAGCACGGCCTGACTCCCCGAACCGCCCCGAGATCGCTCTGAACCGGCCCCGGACGCCGCCTCCAGCCTTCCCGCGACGCCGCGGCCCGTCCTACTCGCCACGACTCCTCATCGCCCCCGCTCCGCGCCGATCGCCCCTCCGTGTTCCATAGCCGACTCGCCCGGTGTCCGCCATCGCTGCCACGCCCGACGATCTCCCTCGCCCCGACCGACCGGGCTCGCGCCCCGCAGGTTAGCTTCAACCCCTCTTTCAAGTTAATTACTTTTCGAAGCATTTCCTTTACTCGTCTCCACCGCCGTCGGACGACGTAGATAGGGTAGTACGATTATAGGTTCGAGATTTCTGACGCGTACGCCAGGTCCGGTACCGAGCGTGGGCTGCAGCTCTCTGGCTACCCCACGACGAGCGACTTCCACGCCCCTGGACGTGGATCGAGAGGGTCTCACCCTACCCATCATCGCGAGTTTCCCCGGGTCACCCGGAGTCGACTCCGCTGATCGGCACGCTTGCCTGCACTTAGGCTTAGGTTAGAGGTCTCTTACGTAGGGTCTAGGATTCACTTATCCGTAGGTTAGGGTTGCCCGACTATTTTTAGTCGCCCTCAGACTCATTGATCAGGCACGGGGGTTTTCACCACCGTCGTCCTGCATCACATCTTCTGGTGTCAAAGTGAAGCTTTGAATGGAGCTTGAAGAAACTCTAAAAATGAAAGGAGTTTTCTCATTCAACCTTTGTTAATTCCTCTTCATTGACCCTATTTGTTGCTTTCACAAGGAACAAACTGATGGATATTATGTGACCTGCAAGCCAATCACACTCTCATCTTTCATTTATATTCACTGTCATTCTTCTGTGATGTTTGTAATGAATTTCATGAACATATGCAATGATTAAGTGAATTATGATGAGATCATAATACAGTGATCGCTAGTCCTTAAGCAAATGTGCTAAATAATCCTATTCGTGGGATATTCGATAAGGACATCGAATTATCCAGAAAGAATAGCATTATCTTATCTGACTCATATGATGTCTATGGCTGATCATGTGGCCATCGGTGTTGAGACACCAAGGATAGATAGCGGGTGCTCCTTGGAGAAAGAGTTAACTGAATTGATCTGTATGAATCACATACTGGTAGTATACCAAATTGTCAATTAGGTTGATTCATGTCACAATTGTGTACTTGGTCCTTTGACTTGAGACACCAAAGACATCTTGTGGATGAATGATCGTGTTTTGACTATGACTTTCGAATCCCTAGTCTTGGGATCTCTAAAACTTAATAGATTGGATATGACATTAAGTCCTCGAAGGTGATTGAGTGGTTTAGATGGGATCATCCGCCCTCGGTATATGAGGAGATCGACTTAAGGAATGAGATACGGTTAAATCCTTCGCCAAGGTAGTAGAAATATTAGCGAAGTTGTTCTCAATGATTTCCTACTCGCATTAGTACTAAATTGAGTGACTGATTAGGGTTTGACAATTAACCATACCCCTAAGCCATTCATGAGTCTCGGTGCAGATGAAGGATTATACGTACACGGTAACCAATGAGAACAAGGTTCAATGAAAGATTTATAATATACTCCATATCTCCTAGAGCACGTGGTGTAGCTTGGCACCCATTAGGGTCTGGCGACTCAACTTGTTGATTGAGTTAAATCGATCTTTAGTCAATTAATCTATATCTTGATATAGTTAATTGATAAGGAAGACCAATAATTGTTTAGTGGGTTGATAGAGTTATTAATTGGTGAGATATATGGACCTAGAGGGTCATGCACATAAGGTCAATGGACATCGATGGATATAGACATAATAATCAGGGTTTTTGTGAAAATTTTACATTCCCAAAGTCTATAAATAGGGGGAGAATGACCATAATAGTAGTGCCCATGCAAGCCTAGTGGAAATTCTTCGATGTCTTCTCTTCCTCACGTGGTGACGAGTGTTCAAGAGGAGATCCGATTGTCTGGGGACTATGTGGATACCGCTAGAGGCTGGACGCTTGAACGGTTGAAGAACTCTTTAAAATGGTCCATGTAATATGAATTTTATTCTATACTAGATGATAGGATCATCTAGAATAGATGATGAGATCATCTATTCTTAGTGCTTCAACTTTGTGGAATGTTTTGATTGAACACCTATTGCAATAATTATTTTGGTCAATATTTTGGAGAGCTTTTTGACACTTAGTTCATGGCTCAATTTTTCTCAACTGGAAGTCACAAGTATTTGTTTTCATGCCTAGCTCAATTTTTTTCTGTCTTATTTCAATGCCATTAAATGCAGTGCTTTAGATGAGCTAAAGTCAAACTCATGAATTGCAAAAAATTAAGTCTAAATAGTTTGCTTTGTGGACTTAGGCTCAATGATAAGAATTACATAGAAATGAATAAAAATTATAACGATATGCTTCAAATCATGAAAATTGTGGATTAAAATCAGTTTACAATAATATAATTATCAGTAAAAAGGCATGTTATCTTAACTCTACCCTCTCAATGGAATCAAGTGGCAAGAAGTGTAGATAAAAGGATGCTTAATAGTATAATCACTTAGACGTATAAGTGATTAGTTGTGGAAAGAGAGTCACGGCATAGCAAGGGCATTGGCACTAGGTCACAATACAACACTAATAAAAAAATTTCATAGAAAGTTGTGCAATGGCACAATATGCGGATGAAGAGCATTAACAGCATGCTTGTATCAAGACACGAAAAATTCTATGTTTTTTATTTTAATATTCCCCTAAAAAATAAAAGTCAAAACCTCTAAGTTACATTTCCATAGAAGGCAGTTACATTTCCATTGATTTGAACTCTAACATCACTTGATTTCTGGTGGTGATAAGTACTTTAATGGCAGTAGTGGGTTTCTTAGTAGAGGAGTAATACACCAAATAACCTCACTCTTGAGAAGGAAATGAAAAACTAAGTAAACACGAACCATTGTACTCAAAACCTAAAACATCTCTAAATTCATGGGTGTTTCAATTTATTTTTAAATTTCTTTTTAGAAACATTAGAAATGAAATTTTATAAGATGCTGTGGGAGCGTCTTTGTGACATTCAAAGAGCTTTATCATGAGTCTAGTGGAGTCTCTTTATGATCAGGGAGGAAAAAAACTATCACCTCAAAGCATTGTTAATTCAAAGTAAAATAATATTTGAAAAACATGATCTCCCTATGAAAAAGCTAAAGTCTTGGTGATACAGCATGTCTCTCAATGACAATGGAAGTCCAAACGCTAGAAGAGGTGCACTAAAGGATAGGGTGCAAAAATAGGATCAAAACATTGGTTGAAAATTAAACTGAGCTAGAGTGAGCAAGACAGCCGCTCTGGGTCTTGAAGAAGCAAAATATCCATTAACTCGTATATATAAACAATAATTGATTATTTGAGTGATTTAAGGTTTGTTCTCATTCATAGAACTTGAATATAAATAATTTTTATCTTATCCTTTTAGGGGTTTATTGTGCATTATGATTACCATGATATTTGTCTTCTTTATTCTTTTTCATTTAATGAAGGGGCTAAGTAGATCAAGATGATTGCCAACTCCTAGACTTCATTCTCAAGTCCACTATCTTATTTTTTTTCCATCAAAAGGTCTTTACTGAGCTACTGCTATTCGTAAAGAAAAATACCTAGCACTTTATATTATATTGCAAAATGAACCAAGATGATTTGGAAGAAACTTGTAACTTTAAATCTACTAGTCACGTAGGAGAGAAAGAAGAACAAAGTCAATAGAATAAAAGGTCAAAGTCAATGACCAATCATGTTAGCTCTTATATGGGAATCATACAACTAAGACTTTGGTGCACTAAGTAAAGTGAATTACCTTTTTGATGTTTAATTATGGATAACATGATAATTATTACATTTACGTTATTAATTTTATGCACTTATTTGCATTAAAGTATTCATAAATTTAAGTTATCATAGTTTAAAATGATCAATTTATTTCTATAAAGATATCATAATTTTTCTAGATTTTATGGTAATTTTTGTGTATTTTCTCGCATCAAAATAACCAAGAATACTTTTGAAGTCAAAAAATCAATTTTTACTTTTGAATTTATGTTTATTTGAATTTTTAAATAGACTTATGAGATTGTGACACATGGCATGATATTGGGAATATGTTTGAATGATTCCAATCATTATTTAAGTATGTTTTTCAATTTATTTCTAGGCCTAATATGCAATTTCAAGGAAAGGTGGAGGACAATAAAAAAATCCATGATTTTTTTTTGTCATAAATGTGTCATTGAGACCTTAATGAGGGCATCCTGAATGGCCTCAAAAGTTTCAAAACATGGAGATGAGATGTGGCACTGGATTCTATGCCAATGGTTACAGAACTGGTGATATTGCAAAAAACCATGTTGATCCAATGATATTGACTCACTGGCGCATGTTCTATAGAGACTAGGAATTTGTGTGCTCCATGCTCACAAGTGTGTGTAGGTGCTCACAATGTGGCTAGAATTTGTGCACACTAGGTGCTCAATTATGTGAGGAGCAAGTTGGAAATGCTTACATGTTTTGTCTGCACTGCATGTTATAGCATGTTTGTCTTATGCATGGTTACATGCCTATGGAGGTGTATGTAGCGGTGTGCATGCTAGGGCTATGGATCATGGAGATGTCAATGCAAAGGGTGCATGTGATAAGATGGACTAGAGGTTGCGGCGCAAAAAAAAGGAGACGATGGAAACACATGAAAATAACGATATAGGATGAAGATAATGGAGGTGTAAAGGACAACGAAGGCCGCAAGAGAGAAAAGGGAGTCACTAGAAGATGGCACCGATGGAAACCCTACGGCTCTTACATCATATGTAAAAATAAGTGGACGCCTCCGTGTTGAGAGTCGCGACTAGGCAAAATTAGATTATGGAGTCTTGCTAATTATATTAGTATCTATGATATAAAAATTTCCTATCAAAGTTCAACTTTGCAAAGAGTCCAATTAAACTAAAGAACGAATGCAGTATCAAAAACCAGCAAAAGACAGCGAATCCTTTGACCTTATGAATTATATGCTTGAGATGAAACATGAGGTTTTGATAGCTAGGTAGCGATTACATGATACAAATTTTATCATGATTTCAATGAATGTATGGCATGTTGTGTTGACCCAAACATGGCATAACCATTTATAATACCTAATTAGGTTACAAAGTAGCTCTTTCAGGAATGAATGAGATAACTATGAACTAAAAAGATTAGCATTTCAACTAAAAACTGTGTCTATGAACAAATAATTGAGAGAATGGACATGTTCACAACCGAGCTTGCCGACAATGTCCGCCAGTCAGCCAATTGAGATTCACACACTACTAGCTTAAGCTTCTCTTCCTTTCTGCCGCCCTACTCTTTACCATCTCAATGGCTTTTTGTCTCCGATGATTGATGCTATTCAATGCCTCTCTGTACTGCAAATCTATAAAATTGAGCTCCATTCTCACATCACTATCATCATCATCATCATCTGCTGCAACTGAAAAAGACTCGTCTCGTGACATTCCGGTCATCATTGAATCCATCATGGAACTGCAGCGCACAGAGGATTTATCGTCGTGAACTTCCATTGAGATGATTGAAACATCATCATCCGTTGGGGATATGCTCAAAGCTTCCATCTCAGGGGGGATGGCATCATCTGCTTTGATGGGCGGTACTTTTTCTTCTTTGACAAATTCATGAGGGAAATAATTTGAGTCTTCCGCAGGCTCAAAGAGATTATAGAAGGACATGACTGAACTGAATTCTGAGGTGGGGATACTGTAACAGCTCTGCACCTCGTCTAATTTTTTTGGAAGGTCAACACAAGGGTTCCATCCAGGGATCAAATGGACCAGTAAAATATCAACCAGCCGAGATAGACACTTTCCATCTTGATCAATCAGCCTGAATTGATTCACAATATTGCATGTTATAGGAGCTGAGTCATTATCCAAGTAGAAGAGAATATGCATTTCTCTCTCCAGACCTGTTTATCAGCACAATTAATAGAGAGGTGAGGAATATTTGAAACAATGATGAAGAAAGAGAGAATAAGGGCAGGTACTTACGTCTGTCGGATTCAATTCGAAGTGAGAGAGATAATGACTTTCCCTCTCTCCTCTCTCCCATCAAGATGAACATTCTGTTGTGGAGAGATTTTTGCACCACGACTTGGATAGGAGAACCATCAACATCATTATTCAAAATAGTGATGACTTCGGGTTCGTCATCTTTCAAAAAGTCAGCTTCCGGATGAATATGTCGGCCTCCGGAAGTATCTGACAGAAGCTGAGGCAAAACATCCGTCTGGAGGAAAGGATCCATCAGAAGGGCTTTAGCAGAAAATCGTTTATCAGCAGGCGCAATACATTTCTCTATGAAAGCTATGACTTCCGGGTCATTGACTTTAGCCAAAGCGGCAGGCTTTACTCCCTGAAAGATGGTCAAAAAGTCAATGGCAGAAAATTTGAAGTATTTTAACTTATCCGACTCACCGTTGAAACTTTCTTAAAGATCTGAGCAGAGTTCCTGCATTCACTGTATGGGTACTCGAAAGTCACCAGCTCTAATATGCACATTCCAAAGGAATATATATCCACTAGTTCATTATATTGTTCATCGTACAGCTCTGGTGCCATGAACTCAGGAGTACCTGAAACGGATCTTTTTAATTGACATTCCAGAAGAAAGAAACTGTGAAGAAGGAAATGCTTACCGATCACACTTCGGCAGTTTGATTGTTGCATAATGGTGGCGAATCCGAGATCTCCCAGTTTTATCTCTCCTCGGTTCCCGTTAATGAATATGTTGTCACATTTGAGATCTCTGTGGATGATCGGCGGTTGATGAGAGTGAAGATAATTCAAACCAGAGAGGATCTGTTTTGCCCATCGTTTGATAACTTTCATGTCCACTTTCTTGTGTTTCAATCGATACCTGATTTGGGATCAGCTGGGGAATGATTCACTCTTTCGATAAAAAATATAAATCACGGACTAACTATAGAAAGAAACTTACTGTCTCAAGCTCCCGGAGCTAAACAACTCGGTTATTATGTTGATAGTTTTCTCTTTTTGATCAATCCATGAGCTGCAGAATTTCATTATGTGCTCATGTTTGAGTTGTTTGAGAAGCTGCACTTCGGAATGCACTCTCTCCACGTCACCCTTGGATTGCAATACATCTTCAATTTTGATTAGGTTCCAGGCCACTTCCATTCCATCCACGTCATCAAATGCCTTATAGCTGTCAAAATCGGAGAATAAAGATTACGTCAAAAAATTCGCCCAGGCTCCAGAGAAAAAACAAATGAGAGTAATAACAGAAAACAGATTGAAATAAGAATTCTTCACGTACACAGTCTTGAATGCCCCTCTTCCCAGAATCTCTTTGTACTGTCGAAGAAAGCAAACGCACGTCAGAACAGAATACGGCGTAATATCACCTCAAAGTCGAGGGTTACCCGAATGTAGCGCCCGGTCGGATCGACTTCGACGGCGTCGCAGTGAGGAGGCTCCACCGATCCCGACGAGCTCTCGCCGAAAAAATCAGGCTCCATTCCGAGAGCACCAAATGGGAAACCCTAGGCACCAAGCTTTCCTGGACGACAAATAATGAGGCGAACGGAGAGGAGACTATCAACACAAATGATCGCGAATTAATCCTCCGAGATATCCGCGGGAGAATTACCGAACTCCAGATTCGACAAACAGGGGAAATTTTCGATAAACATGGACGCCCCAAATGAGCATATCAACCATCGCGCTCTCATCGGTACGGATTCGTAACGGATCCGGCAATGCGGGGTATCTGTTCGCCACGTGTGAGCGTTGCAGTTTCAAGTGGGCCCCAATAACGACCGAGGTCCAAGAACTAATTGGAATAATCTGGGAGTCCCCGCGACGGCCTCCACAACTTCCACGAGACTTCTCTTTTCATCTTCATCTGACTATTTCTGTTATGCCCCCTTAGTAGGGGTATAAAAGCAAGGGGAAGAGAACTGAGAAAAAGAAGAAAAGATTTTCTGTTATGCGTCTCCTTCTATTTCAAAGATTGTATGAAGATGAAGATTTGAGAATATGAAGATTTGAAGAAGGTAGGGAGGTAGAGAGATGAACCGAGGAAATATGTGAATCCAGAGATAGACAAGGAGATGAGCATATCAAAAGATATATAAAATCTAGAATATTTATGGGCTTGAAAGGTATCGTGTCTCTCACACAACCATACTATACATGCATGGATGCATAGAATATATCATAAAATATGCATGCATTTGCTCATTAAATGTAAAATACAAAAGATTACTAGGAATTTTAGAAAAGTGATCTAGAATAATATGAATGAAATATCTTCCTAGAGAATGAACATAGAATACAAATTTTCTCGAAGACATGTTCTAGGCTACACTTATCGGAACGAGCATCAAGAAATTCTCTAAAGATATTCGCATTGAGCTTATCCATCCGAAAGTTTGCCCGATTTATTCATGATTCTGATCAATTCACATACTTAATATTCATGTGATTCATATATAATTATAATCTTTAATATTTTTTTCCCTTAACTTTCATTTTCTTAGGTTAGTAATTGAGAGTATTTTTACCCACATGATATGGTTGACTCTAACCCTAATTCATGAACATACTACATTTTGCAACATTTTCCCATAACCCCCTTTTCAAAAACCATATCTTTTTAACTCAAAAAATTCATCAAAATAGAATGTTGACTTGACATATTCCCCCTTCTCGACCAGGTTAATTTGCTAAACTGCCCTACTTTTCTCTGTCCCCGCATTCATAAAGTTCAAATTCATCATATTTGTATCATTTAATTCTTCGTCCGCTATTTTTTGGGGAAATTTCCCCTTCATTTGACAAAAATTGGCAACTTCTGAATTAGTTCAAAATTGCATGTTCTTGCCCTTATTCAAACAATAATTTTGCCTATTTATTGTATTTCGGAAGAGAAACATGAGACTAGTTTAAAATTGCTTTATTATCTTTTAGGTGAAAATTAATTTAAAATAAATCACTTTTAGGTGAAAATTATTTTAAATACTTAGATTCTTTAACTTAGGCATGTGATTAATAAAAATATTTATTGAAATTTAAACTTTCTACAGTCCAATCACATTTGATTCATATCTTATAAATACATTGAAATGAATACTCAAAGAACCTACGACGTATATGTTCATATTCTGTATAACTTTATCTAAATTCTCATTTCAGCAGTGTTGTGCATGTTGATTAAAATATTGGTTTAGAAATTTCCATTGATTTTAATTGGCGTTTGGAAAATTCATCGACCGAAGATTTTACCACGTTCTTTTCCCAAACTCAAGAATCTAGAAAATGGTCTCACCAGATTTCTTTCTCTAAATCACAAGAAAAATTTAAGGATCAGCCTGATTTCTTTCTCTAAATCTCTTCAAGGATTGGCCTGAATTTCACAATAATACCAAGAAGCCGTGAGATAGAGAATTCAAATAATAAAATGTTGATTTTTATCATGCTAATCAGCAAAGATTGAGGGCAATCAGCGAACTTCCCTGAAAAGATATATTTCATACTTCCCTCTTTTAGAATTAAAAATTATTAGGGTTAATGACTTCATGACCAATATCCTCATGAAGAAAGGTTGACATAATATAAATCTTTTTGGACTCTCCACTGATTTTAAGAAAACAGTAACTGGTTCAACGAATTTCTAGATTTACTTGGAAATTAATGGAAAGATTTTCCTCGTATTTCCCTTCTTTGATTTAGACTTCATCAAGGATAATGGGTGCCTTATATACAGAAAGAATACATAAAAAAAGTGGGGATGAAATAATTGAATGATTTATATATATATATATATGTATGTATATATGAAGATGAGGATAATGAACAATTCAGGGACAGGTTGGGAGTGGAACCTTCTCTCTACAAACTCCAGGATGATCATGATGGCAGTCTCTCCAAGCGGCGGACATTGTATTTCTGGTAAACCTTCTCACGATTTTCTGACCACCATGCCTCTGCTTGATGCTCCCCGAATCTTCTTCGGCTGCCAATAACATTAGAGGAAGCCAATCTCAATGGAGGTTTACATGTAAGATTAAAGCTTCTACGGGTTAAGGTAGTTTGGGCCGAAGATGATAATTTAAGGATTTTCTGGATGACATTTGAATACAATCGGTTATGTTTCGATAGGCAAGATTTGAGTAGACTGTGTTGGAAAACAGTGGGAGCTGGGCTGGAAAGAGTGCTAGCATCGGTGATAGGCTTTGTAATAGAAATGGGACTGTCAAATGTGCTTCAGGACAGTGGCAGAGGCAAGGAGAAGAGGGTGGAGAAGAGCTGTGACCTTGGGGAGGCGAGTAGGAGGGTGAAGGGAGAGGAGGGTGGCGGCCATGGTGAGACAGAGTAGAAGGGCAGTGGAGAAGGCAGCAGGAGAGAGAGAGAGAGAGATGATAGAGTTCCCAAAATAGGGAGAGAGTGCAGGAAGAAAGAAACTGCAGAGTGATGAGATAAGTGAGGATGAAAAATAGATGAGAGAGAGAGGAAAAAAGAGATGAAGAACTGGAAGAGAAGCACAGCAGAAAGCAGACAGAAAAATAAAACAGGACAGAAATGAGAAATGCACAAGGAGAGTTATCCCCAGAATATTCAGATGAGCAGCAGAAAACTCAACCAAATTAAAGAGCGAAAGAGAATAAAATGAAAGAAAAATCTAGGAGGTGGCGGTTTAGGAGGCTAAGAAGCCAAGATAGAGGCAACATGGGAAAAATCTGTATTTTGGTGTAACTGAGATTGCGTGTAAATTTGAGAGAGTGATTCTGAAATAGTGAGAGAAAAAGTGTCTTTGACATGGGGAAAGCAACTGACAGATAGTGTTCTGAATGAGAAAAAGAGACTGAGAAAAACAGGACTGTCACAACAAGAGAGACTGAGATAGAGACACAAAGAGAAAGAGTTACTTTGAAAGAGAGAGAGAGAGAGAGAGAGGGATAGGGGAGAAAGAGGGGGTCGAGAGGGCAAGAGAGGTATAGTGGAGAGTTGAAGAGAGAGGGATAGGGGAGAGTGGGAGAGAGGGAGGGAGGGCAGAACAGAGAGAGATGGGAGAGAAAGGGAGCCCAGAGAGAGAGAGGGAAGGGGGAGAGAGGGAAAGAGGGGGGAGAGAGAAGGGATGGGAGAGAGTGTGAAAGAGGGGGGAGATAGAGAATGGGAGGGAGTATTGAGAAAAAGGATAGGAAAGAGAGGGAAAGAAAGGGGGAGATTGAGAAAGGGAGGGGGTATAGAGAGATAAAGGGAGAGGGGGGGAGAGAAAGGGACAGGGAAGGGGGGAGATGGAGCGAGAGGAAGAGGGAGGGAGAGGGAGAGGGAGAGGGAGAGGGAGAGGGAGAGGGAGAGGGAGAGAGAGGTGAGGGGGAGGGAGAGGGAGAGGGAGAGGGAGACGGAGATGAGGGGGAGGGAGAGGGAGAGGGAGAGGGAGACGGAGATGAGGGGGAGGGAGAGGGAGAGGGAGACGGAGATGAGGGGGAGGGAGAGGGAGAGAGAGGGATAGAGTTTCCCTCTTTGCAATCCGAAGAGTGAGAGGGAGAGGGGAGAGGGAGAGGGAGAAGGAGAGGGAGAGAGGGAGAGAGGGAGAGAGAGAGAGAGAGAGAGAGAGAGAGAGGGAGAGCGAGAGGGAGAGGGAGAGGGAGAGAGAGACCCTCTTTGCAATCCGAAGAGTGAGAGGGAGAGGGGAGAGAGGGAGAGGGAGAGGGAGAGGGAGAGAGAGAGAGAGAGAGAGAGAGAGAGAGAGGGAGAGGGAGAGAGTCTCCCTCTTTGCAATCCGGAGAGTGAGAGGGAGAGGGGAGAGAGGGAGAGGGAGAGGGAGAGAGAGAGAGAGAGAGAGAGAGAGAGGGAGAGGGAGAGGGAGAGGGAGAGGGAGAGAGAGGGAGAGGGAGGGAGAGAGTCTCCCTCTTTGCAATCCGAAGAGTGAGAGGGAGAGGGGAGAGAGGGAGAGGGAGAAGGAGAGGGAGATAGAAGAGAGAGAGAGAGAGAGAGAGAGAGAGAGAGAGAGAGAGAGAGGGGAGAGGGAGAGGGAGAGGGAGAGGGAGAGGGAGAGGGAGAGGGGAGAGGGAGAGGGAGAGGGGAGAGGGGAGGGGAGAGGGGAGAGGGGAGAGGGAGAGATAGATTCTGAGAGCGTGTCTTTAAGAACATGTAAGGTGAAAAGAAGTAGGGAATGGCAATCCGAAATGATTTTCATGATCATGAAGAAAAACTGGAAGATCGATCAATCAATGCTGATTGTGATCAGATTGATGTTCATTAATCACAGGGAAGATCAGAAATTGATGATCAAATTGATCAAAGGTTCTATGATCACTGATTGGATTGCCCGTATCGATCATGGCAATCTGGTCAGTGAGTGCTGCTCCCTACACAAGAGAGTGGGAAAAAGAGAAGAGATAGAGATGGGGAGAGAGAGAGAGACGTGGTGGAGAGGAAATGTACAAATCTGTTAATTATTACCTGAACCGTACTCTCTTGAGGTCTCTGCTTCCATCCACAAGTGCCACCAGAGTGATATAAACCCCAGGTTCAAACTGCTCTATCCACTCAGCCTCAATTTGTGGTTGAGAACTGACAGGAGAGACTCTCTGGTTCATTGAAGAAGCACCACCCTCTCGATCACTCTCAGCAGATGAGAAATCTTTATTTCTCTCTTCCCCTTCATGTGCATCTGCCTCCAGTTTCTGCTTAAGCAGAGAGTCATCCATTTCTTGTTCTTCATGGATACCATTCACTTGTGAGATTCTTGACTTTGATTCATTAGGATCATCCCTTGGCTGAGTTTCAAGGTTTGACTTCTGGTCCACACCATTGTAGGCATAGGATGATCCGTGAGGCAGCCTCTCTGCAATGTCTTTAAGCTGAGAAGGAAAGAGAATCAAGCCTGCATATAATGGTTGAACCAAATAAAGTCAAGAGACATAAAGATGAAGTGATACCTGAGAGGTTAGAGATCTAATAACCTCTTTGGCAGCCTTTGACTTGGCCGATTCCTCGGCAGCCATTGCCATGGCTTCCTGAGCTTTCTTGGTAGCTGTCTGCAGCTCAAATTCTTGGCGTTCACACCTTTGCCTAAGACTATCAACCTAACAAAATCCAACAGAATAATTAACATCAGCTCTCTCAAGTCTCAAAGAAATCACTAATTTCTTATCTGGCAATCACAAACCTGGGCACGCAATAATAGAACTTCATGTCTCAATAGCTCGTTAGTTTTCTTCAAACTGTCGGAGATATTCTTGGAGACAGAAAGACCAGACATGGTGGGGACTGGCGTGGCAGAACGAGGCGGACTCGGCTTTCTCGAGAATGGCGAGACAGTTCTCGAATTACCCACTGAATAGTTATTGACCGAGCTAATCGGGACATTCTTCTTCACATTCTTACCAGCCTTGTTGTCCAGATTCTTGATCAGATCTATATTCCCTGGAAGTAAACTCTTTGATTGTCTAAGCTCCTTCTCATTAGAAACCCGCGGCAGAACAACTGTTTTCTTAGGATCTGAAATCTTACTTATCTTCACATAGCATGTATCACACACACGATACGGCTTGTTGTGATTCGGAGATAATATCGCTCCAAAAGCCTTTCTAGAGCTGCAAGAATGACAGTGTACAAGACCACAATTGTAGCAGTTATGCCGCTTCCGAGTGAACCCAAAAGCCTGCCTGCATGTTGAACACTGAGACTGCTCCGAACCAGAAACCCACTTCGGAAGACAAATGGCAGCAGAGAAATTTGACCCACAAGAAATTTGTTTAACAGTTCTATCCTTGAGAGCTTCCACAAGTGTTGGTGTCTTCCTGTCTTCAGTGTCTCCATGACCCAGTCTCCCATTGGCACCTTTTCCCCATGTGTAGACCTCCCCTCGGAAAGTCAATGCAGCCACATGATAAGAACCGCAGGCAACCTCGGACACAGATGCACCCACAAGTGAATCTTCAACCAGGCAAGGCAACTTCCCATCGGAGTAAGGATTCCCAAGCTGACCATACACTGTACTTCCCATTGTAAAAACACGCCCAGATAAAGTCAAACCAACGGTCAAACTATGCCCGCAAGCTATCTTCTGAAAGTTGTAGTCAATGAGAGAGGGGACACAAGTTGGCTTGAGCCTTGGGTCTTTGTCACCGTGGCCAAGTCTATATTTATCACCGTCTCCCCAAGTGAAGAGCTTTCCAGAAGAAATGCTGGCATTTGGCTGAGTCACAATGACTTCAATGACGGCAGCAGTGTGCCAGACTCCACACGCAACAGATACGGTCTTCAAACCTTTCAAAGACTCCACCTCCCTCGGGAATGGAGAGTTCTCTCGGTTCCCATGGCCCAATGCACCAAATGTGCCATCTCCGAATGTGAAGAGCTGCCCAGAGGATGTAATGAAGGCTGTGTGCCATGTGCCACAAGAGATACAAGTCACGTCATTTCCAGAGACAACTCTCTTGGGTATCCAGTGGCTGATGTCATTTCCATGCCCTAAAAGTCCAGCATTGTGTCTCCCATCACCCCAAGTGTAAAGTTCTCGAGCTGAAGTGAGTGCACAAGTGTGGAATTCACCGCAAGCCACAAAGTCAATGCCAGTGAATCCCAAAGAGTCAACAAGCTGCGGGTAGGGAGCATCCATCAAAGCCCCATGGCCAAGACGGCCGCCGGATTCTTCTCCCCACGTGAAGATCTCTCCACTCTTTGTGACCAATGCTGAGTGTCTTACACCACAGGAAACTTGTAAAGCATCGAGAGTGACTGTTGATTCTAGAGGCCTTGGTAGAAGGACATCTGCTCTGAAATTCAATGCATGAGAACTCTCGCCCCATATGTAAACGTCTCCAAAAGCATCAGAATCTTCTTGACCAGAGCCGTGGCTAGAAGTGCTGGGAGCACTTGAGACACTGACCCGGATGAGATCTGAAGAAGATCCTTTTGTTTGCATAGTTGTTACTGCGTTTGGGCTTTCTTATTCTGGAAACTTTTCGGAGTAGCATGTCGAGTTAGGATGTTATTAGACAGCTTAGAGATGGATCAACGGTTGAACGATAAGGTGAAAAGGATGATGTTATCTAGATCGACATTTGAAAAGCGCGCAAGGATGTGGGACAGAGCATGGAGCCAAACATTCATTTCCCGAAAATACAGTGCATGCATCATTATTCGCAAGTTCAATTTTGCTGAGTATCACGGTCATTACAGATTACATCGTTGCGTCTCTTACTCGCGATTTTGAATAACACGACAAAATCAACGAAGAAATGACAGATTCAAGCGTTTCCATTGAAGGAACTAAGTCGAAAATCTCTAGTTCTTTCCTCATAAGATTCAAGTTCGAAAGTCCTAAAGGATTAAAAGTCACATATCAACCTTCAACTACCGCGAGTGAATTCCTCTCAAAGAATTATCTCAAAAAGGAGACGAAAAAAGGAACGCCTAAAAAGTAAAATTACGAATAATGCGCAAAAATGAGAGACCGCAGTTTCTCACCTTTTCATCATCGCAGACGGCGTCGACACAAACAAAAAGATTTACCAATTCGCGTAGATCGTCCCGAAGCAAAGACCATCGTAGTTTCCGTCCGATTCACATCAGTCCGCCATAAATCGGGATCAGCTCGTCAACCCTAGAACGCTGTTCCGGTACAACCAAACGAATCAGCCCATCGGAATGCCGATCAATGTCCTCCAATCAAACTCCATCTTACAATACAAGACGCACGCCCAAGTTCCTCCGCCTTCTTCTTCGACCGCTGGAAGACGCGAGCAGACAAAGGAAGAAGTGGCGACTTGCGAGGTGAAGAAATTCGTTCTCTAGTCCTCGCTTAGTCAAATCCGTCTGCTGTCTCGCGGGTTCCCCGTAAGCTGCGTTGACCGGCCCACGGCGAATTCTCCTTGCTTTACGGCTGCCTATTATGTTGTTCCGCGCAGGAGAATACCGCCGCCTCTGAGGCGAAATTTTAAGTTTGAATAGAATATGACGTCATTTAAAAAGGTACAGCCACCGGCCTAGCTGGGAGGTGTCGTTACCTCCCTAGTGGAGGACGAGACAAGAGAAGTCGAACATTGCTAGGAAGGTGACCAGTTTCCATTTGTCGCTTTTCCCAGGTGGACTTCGCTGTCGGACGCTGGAGCGTGGAGCTTTCTACTAGACTTAGCAGGTAAGCCATGAAGCTTTCTTCTTCGGAACTAGGAGAAATCAATTCGGGGTGACCACGTGGCACGTGGATAATTCCGGAATTTTACGATAATTCGAGACCAATGGAACCAATTTACGACATTATTAATGGAGAAAATATTTTCGTTGACTTTGGAGGGGAAGTTCTTCATTTCTCAAGGACAGGGGAAAAAGTCAAATGCATGATAATCAAGCAAGGAATTACAAAAATAAAAAAGAATTCATGATGGGATGAGCATAAATATTATTCATGAAATTGTAAGTAGCTTAAATTACTATGAGAGAAACAAAGGGTCTACATGAAATTATTCATGAATTGTCAATTTCAAGAATTAGAAGAAAGTCATCAAGATGAAGATAAATTCCCTCCCCTTCTCACTGTAGTTGACTAGAGTACAAGGCACTCTAGGCTTGGGAGATGGCAAACAAAGGGAATAGAGAGGACCCTCAAGGCAGCCTAGGATTGAGAATGCCACCAATTTCAAAGTGTTAGTGCTTAGAAGTTCCATCTTCTAGTCCTAAGTTTCCTCTCCCAGGGTCAGATGCTTTGCTTGATGGCTCTCCACCCACCCATCATTTTTCTCTTCCCCCTCCTCGACCTTTTCCCTCAGCTCCATTAAACCCACTATAATTCATATTTCTCATTCATCTCAAGGATCAGGGCCTTCATATCTTGTCCTGAAGGGCTTACCTTATTGGGGACTAGACATTCATGGCATAATATTGAAGTGGTGCTCTCTTGGAGAATAAGAAACCTTTTTTTCCCATCATGCTTGGTATTTCATCATGGAGCAGATGGAACAACAAGCGAGTTCGAGAAACTAGAAGTTTGTATCATTTTTATACCAAGGAAGAGACCATCAGACGGAGGAAAAACAAGAAAAAAAAACGTCTTATAAGGTCCACAAAGTTTAGTCGAGCCATTAGGCTTGTAGATCTCACTCACTCTCCCTCAAGCTAGACATGGCTGCAAGTTGCTTCAATAATGACATGAGGTGTTGAGACGAGAACTTCTAGGAATTGTATAGATACAAGGGTGTTTTGATGAATTTAGAGTTTTGAATTGATGTTTCATTTCATGATATTTGTGGAGGGCAATTAGAAATTTAGTACATTTCATGATAGTTTTTTGTTCCAAAAGTGAGAGACTATTAAGATTTGAAACTACAATAAAAAAAAACCACAAACTCAAGAACCATGCACACAATTTCAACTATGAACCTGAGATGGAGTGAATTTCAACATGGATCTTGATCGTTGCCTCGAATGGAGTGAGATCTTGTTGAAGCGAGAGTGTAAGATCAACAAAGTGAGAGTGTCTTAGAGCTTGAATTGAAATGAGGAAATTGCTCGATTTGCTGCCGCTGAGGGAGAAGATCTCTACAAGAGAGAGAGGGAAGAGCCTTAGCAATGAGAGAGAGATAGCCTTTTTCTTTTTCTTTTTTTTAATTCAAGTGTTCAGGGGTTTTAGGGTTTTTTTGTTTTTCTTATACTTGAAATAAAGGAACTACCATTGGATTCTAATATAAATATTCAAATTAAAACTAACATTAATTTAAAAATGAGAGTAAAAATGTGACTAAGATGATTTCAATGTTTATCATGATTTTAATAGAGATGGTTCTTATTTTCAAATATAGATGTGGAAGTTTTTTAATTTCAAATAAAAATGAAATTAAACTAAAAAATATTAGAGAGACTTATTCTAGGTCTTCTCAAGTTTTGCCAATGTTCTAATGCCAACATGCATCTACTGCTCAAGTCATCAGCTACCTGTGCTAACAAAGACATACCCTTTTCAATCATTTTGGCTAAAAGCTATCAATTCAATTTTAAAACTAAAAAATGTAATATTTCATGAATGTTAAGAAACAATGTGTAAATTATCAAAATTAAATTAAGATAACAAGTTATCCTCATTCATTCAACAAAATCTTGATTTTACGGACTCTATGGATGCCAAAATGAGTCTAAAACATGAAAAGATTAAGAAATTAAAGGATCATGCTATCCAAAAGGTTCGACTAATAAAAAAATCCAAGAATACGTACACCATTAAATAGGGAGAGTTTAAATAGATGTTGATTTGGGCAATAGCCATTAGATCGTCTCTTCATCTTCGATCAATGGCTCAAATCAAATGACTAGAATCAAAGCATCATCATTAAGTTGCAATTGTTCGATCAGAAATGGAGCGTCTAGTGAAGGCTACTATTTGATATTGATCCAACACCTAAAATCACATCGTGTGTCAAGGTGAGTCCATTGGTCAAAGTTTATCTAGATCGTTATAACTCCCTTGATGAATGACCCAGATTTGTCGACACTTTATTAAAAAATAAACTATGGATCTTAATCCAACACCTCTAATCACATCACGTGCCGAGGTAAGTCCATTGGTCACAATTGATCTAGATCAATATTACTCCCTTAATGGACAACCTAGATTTGTTGACACTTTTATAAAACAAATAAAAACTACCATGTAGCCCTTCACTTCAAGTGATCATCAATGGCCACCATTTATTTCACAAATCGAACGCTCCACGTTCCGCCATGTCACCTATGCACAAATAAACAAAAATAGTCCCACATTGAAAATATCAAAGGCTTTCAACGAATATAAATAAGGTGATGTTCTATTTAACTAAAATCGATCCATTAAGGGCACTTAATTGAAATGAGACTCCCTTGATATATGCCATGTGTGTGCCTCCTACAGCCCACAGTGCACCCTTAGCCATCATCGTGTAGCGTAATGCAAGCACGCGGGCCACGCTAGCTACTACATCAAGCTACACTAAAAAACACTTTTGAACAATTTTCATGAAAAAAAATTCAATAAAATTCAATAATTTATCTGTTTGACTGGAAATTAAATAATATACTATTTATTAACATTTAATTTAAGAAATAAAAAGAGAATAAATATAACTCTAAAATACACTAAGTTCACTTAAAAATAATAGCAGATAATTTTATCTCGTACATAAAAATATTTTCTCTTATTGAATTTAAAACTCAAATAAAATCTCAAATAATACTAGGCTAATCTATTTACAATTCAACTCTTGGTTCATACATGATTAGCCCTTAAAATGATGCATTTTGATATTATTTGATATAAATTGAATGGAATGAAAAAATGCACTCAAAGTATGATAAGATGAATCTAGAACATATGAATGATGCCTTAAAATGTAATAATAAACATGTAATTAAATCTAAATATTGCATGAAAACTTCTTTCTCGAGATTCTCCACTCTTCTCTCCCTAAATTTTCTCACTAAATTTGTGCACTCTGTTCAAAAGTTGTTCCGTTATGCACATCATATCCCGCAAAATAAAGTAATCAAAATTTATTTCAATTAATAGATGCTGATCGACTCAGTGAAATTAAGGTACTAAATGATATTGTGATTAAGAATCCTTTTTAATAGTTGGTATTTCCATTTCCATTCCATGAAGTGGATAGAGGCACATAATTCTAAGAATTTTTTTCATCATTTTCCAGTAATTCTCCTTATGAGTGATTTCTACTAACAACATAGAACAAGGGATAATTTGAATGTTAGAAACATTAGGGTAAGTCACAATGATTTTCATCATATCCATGGCTTTCCTAATGATGCTTCAATCTTTTCTACATGCCTATTGGTATTTGTTTCTATTTGTACTAAATTTTCAAAAAAAACTCTTTCCAACTCCGCATCATCTTTATCTAAGTATGATCCTACCCATTCCATATCAACTCTATTGTAGCATCCTCATTTAATCTTTCATAAAAACATATCAATAAACGCCACCTTGTCAATCCATGATGATCAAATTTAAATTTTACTCCTTAAATATTTCCCAAGAATGACAAGATGATTCATTTCCTCATGAATAGCCCTATTTCCTTGATATGATAATATTGAATTCTGATGGTTTCTTGTTCTATTTGTTTTGATTGGCTATATCTCAGTCAAGGGATGGTATTTATTGTATACATGATATCTAACTAAGCCATTAAAAAAATGAAGGGTTATATATCTCATTTTTTTAGAATAAGAAAAGGAAAAATAAATTGATCTCAAGATCATTCAATAAATATAGTTTGTGTTTAAGACTATATTCTAAAAAACAAGATTAAAAAACTCTTCATTTTGTAATGGCTTAGTTAGAGATCATGTATACAGTAGATATCAATGTGTATATGAAATAAGGAGATGATATGATGATTGTGGAGACATGTGGAGATCTATATGGTTAATACGATATAATTATTGTATAAATCTATATGTAGATTTTTATAATCTATATTTAAGAAATATTGAGGATGAGGAGAGAATGAGAATGATGGAATGGAAAGATGAAAATGATGGAAATATGTTTTCAAGATATGGATGAATGATCAATGGATATAAAAAGATTTGGGTAATGAAATGATGGCAATGCTAATACAGAAAAAGAAAATAATGTTTTGCACTATCGATAGAGGAGATGAGAAAAGAAAATCGTATTCAAACACTTACATGAACCCTATTTTGATTCCACTCCTAGACCAGGTGATGCTAGACTCATCATGATCTCGATTCTCTTTTTGATCTTATCTCTATTACTAGCTTGAACACTAAAAAAATGCCAAGTATGTGCCTAAGCCTCTCGTTTTCCTTCTCATAGCTTGATACTAAGCAAGAGCTAAACGAAAGAAAATAAATAATTCAAGAATTTTTTGGCTAGAGATTTTGGTGGTTGACTCATCAGTGGTGGAGATGCATCTTCTTTGGAATCATGGGTGGAGATCTGTCCATCCCATTGATTCTCCTCAACCACCTACTAAAAATGAGTTAGTGGGCCAATAAGAGGGTTGAGATAACTCTTGGAGGGAGGGTCATCAAAATTCCCACATCCTTAGGAAGTGGGCCCAACTCCAAAATTCAGAAAGAGGGCTAAAATCATCAAATTCATAAATCGCAAATTTTTATGTTCTTGTTTTTCTAATCAAAGGGTGTGGATGGATAGAGAAAATAAAGACAAACCTACCCATAAAAGTTCAACTAAAAAATACCCCTAGATTATGAGATATCATGATTTTAAATTGTAGAGTATCTAGTTGTTGGTTTTTTTATCAAATGCATTAGAAAGCACCATATGAAGCACCCTGATCAGCCAAAAATCATTCAAATATCAGAGGAATTTTTTTTATAAAATTTCATTTCAATGAGGCAAGGGGTTTTCTATAAATATACCATTTAAATGTGCAAGGGTGTTTTTTATAAAAAATATTTCACTTAAATGCACAAGGTTTAATTTTAAAAAAATATTCAAAAAAATATTTGAATAATCCTAAAAATTCTATAAAAAAATTCCTAAAATTAGAAATTCAACTTCTCACAAAGTACAACTCTCTTTTTTTCACCAAATTTTCTCCATTGGATCAAGAATTAATTTTCTAGTTTTCTTAGCCATAAATTCCTTAAATCATGAGAAGAATGAGGGTCCATTTAAATAAAATTAAGTTTGGTTCAACCTCCTTAAAAATAAGGGGGTTGACTCAAATTTAACTTCCCTAGTAATTGTGGGTCATCCTGACATATAAGGGATTATCCCTTTATCAAATTCAAACATTATTGGTAATTTGTTCTTCATCAACAAAAAATTTAACAAAAAACTGTTTCTTTCTTTCCCTCGTTGATGAGTTGTAGTTGTGTTTTTCTATTTGAGCACCTATGTCATTGCATCCGGATGGCTTATAAAAAAAAAAAGAAGAGAACGTAACCACTTGAATTTTAAAATTCAAGTGGGGTTATATATAATATTTTAAATTAATTTTGAAAGGATTTATAGTGATGGCTCATGAAAATATTAAACATTAAATACATATATCTACATATATGTTTCAGATATATGAATAATGAATTAATGAAAGACATATTAATGAATCATGATTATCAATAAATATTTAAAAGATATATTATACTCGTGCATACGTTTTCATTTCGTGTAAATGTGAAATATGCTAAATTGATTTCTTGAAAGGTATTTACATTGATTAATCATGAATAGACATGAAAGATTTTAGAATGAGATTTATAAACATACATAAATATTATACCATGGGCATGTTGAATATGTAAAATTCATATTTGTAAAGATATTTAAAATAATGGGCTAATATCATATATGAGTCTCGAACTTTATCACATGTACCACATATGAGTCTAACCTGTCAGATATCAGTCCAAACTTTTTAAAAAAAGTCCACATATGAGTCTCATAAAAAGTCCCGCCGCGGAGAGTCCACGTGGCAGCGATGTGGCAGCCATGTCGCTCCAGCCTCTCTCTCTCTCTCTCTCTCTCTCTCTCTCCCTTCCTTCCCCTCCCTTCCTCCCTCCCTCCCTCCCCGCCTCACTCTCCCTCCCTCCCCTCGCCCGCCCGTCTCACCCTCCCTCCCCTCCTCCCTCCCCCGCTCTCACTTCTCCGCCCTCCCTCCCTCCCCCACCTGTCTCGCACGCCCTCCCTCCCCCGCCTCACTCTCCCTCCCTCCCTCTCCCTCCCTCCCTCCTCCCTCGCCTCACTCTCCCGCCCCTCCCTCCCCTCGCCCCGCTGCCCTCGCTCTCCCTCCCTCCCTCCTCCTCCTCCCTCCCTCCTACGTACTCGAGTACTCTGGCTCACTCTTTGTGCAGAGGGCTCGAGTACTCGGCTCCGTATCCGGGAGGTTAGGCTGGATGACCCTTCGGAGGATGTGGAGGCATTACCCGCAGGCTTTCGCCGGAGCTCCATCGGTGGTGGAGGTGCAGCCGCCTGCTGGCCTTCCTCGGCGAGCTTCTTCAGAGGTTCATCACGGTGGGGAGAAGCTTTGTAGACACCGACAAGAAACCCTGAAGCTGAAATATTCAATAATTTCAGATAAATCAATAAGCAAATAAGTGAATGAACAACTTACGGCGCCGTTGCGAAATTCAGCCGCAATGTCTAGCTGGACCCGGAGGGCCTTGGCTAGAAGGAAGGCCACAAAGAGGACTCCGAGGTATAAGGGATTCCTGCGAGTTAACCAGTCGAGAATCGGGAGGGAAAAAAAGGATGCGGGAAGTAAGTCAACAAGCCGATCAAACCTCAAGAGCGCCATGAATTCGTTGAAGCCCAGACAACGATGGCCGGGATAGCCCACTGGGGGAGGCAACCAGTTGTTGTTGCGCTTATGCGCTTCCTATATTCAATAAAAATATTACATTTAAAAAAATCTCCTCTACATCATTTGTGATTTTTCACGTGTCAACCGTACTCGAGCAGAGATGGCCTCGAGTGACGCGTATAATCTCGTCTCCGCTTTAAACCGCTCCACAGCGATTTACACCGAACCGGAGTTATTAACGTCTTTCGCCGCAGCCACCTGCCCATCACCCACTTCGTGAAGGCCTACGAATTTCCAGAAATACAAAAGAAGCGTCGGAATTCGTTTTCCATTACCCTCTCCCGTGAGCTGGAAGCCGTGGATCGACCGACACAATGCTTCTATTTTTGAGAACTAATGGGCTTATTAGCCGACGTGTCCGAGGAGGGCGAGGGAGAGTGTGCTCTCAATGTTGTCCGCGCTGTCATCTAATCGAATTGCAGCCAACACGGAGAGCAATTTTGTTTAAAGGCAAAAAAACGCTGCGTCCTTTGGAAAAACCGGCCGCACTGTAATTCTTTATACCGTCGAGAGTGAAACATGTTGTCCTACGTTTCCTACGCACTGCTCGCAAGGCACACAGAGGTCACACATGATAAATAATTATCTTTTTCCGAACATGAATTCCGCGAGGGAGGGAGGGCGTGCGAGACAGTGTGGGGGAGGGAGAGTGAGGCGAGGGAGGGAGGGGAGGGAGGGTGAGACGGGCGGGCGAGGGGAGGGGAGGGAGAGTGAGGCGGGGGAGGGAGGGAGGGAGGGCGTGCGAGACGCTTGGGGGAGGGAGGGAGGGCGGAGAGTGAGGCGGGGAGGGAGGGAGGGGAGGGAGGGAGGGGAGGGAGGGGAGGGAGGGTGAGACGGGCGGCGAGGGGAGGGAGGGAGAGTGAGGCGGGGGGAGGGAGGGAGGGAGGGAGGGAGGGGAGGGAGGGAGAGTGAGGCGGGGGAGGG
This sequence comes from Lemna minuta, assembly GCA_024174645.1. Taxonomy (NCBI): domain Eukaryota; kingdom Viridiplantae; phylum Streptophyta; class Magnoliopsida; order Alismatales; family Araceae; genus Lemna; species Lemna minuta. Next base: position 3,497,255 of record CM044101.1, on the reverse strand, counting down.
AGGGCGTGCGAGACAGGTGGGGGAGGGAGGGAGGGAGGGAGGGAGGGCGGGAGAGTGAGGCGGGGGAGGGAGGGAGGGAGGGGAGGGAGGGTGAGACGGGCGGGCGAGGGGAGGGGAGGGAGAGTGAGGCGGGGGAGGGAGGGAGGGAGGAAGGGAGGGGAGGAAGGGAGGGAGAGAGAGAGAGAGAGAGAGAGAGAGGCTGGAACGACGTGGCTGCCACATCGCTGCCACGTGGACTCTCCGCAGCGGGACTTTTTTATGAGACTCATATGTGGACTTTTTAAAAAGTTTGGACTGATATCTGACAAAAAAAGAGGTTGGACTCATATCTGGTACATGTGATAAAGTTCAGACTCATATATGATATTAGCCATAAAATAATTCAGCATGAATAGACATTAGAGATTTGAAATTTTATAAATATCTATATCATTTACACGTCAAATTTATTAAGTTAAATTTTTAAAGATACTCTCATCTACTAAAAATGAATGTAAATTGAAGAAAAAAATAAAGTAAATTAATTAGTATTGAAAAATATTTATTTTTTTAGGCGAGTTGAATCATCAATCGAGTCAACTCGGTATGGTTTGGGAAAGACGAGCAGAATGATCACTCATGAACACATGAACGAACGTGCTTGCACAAACCCTAAATCACTCCAATTCTATAAGCATTCATCTTGTGAGCTTCAAAAAGCAATAAATTTGGCTGCATCGTTTTCTCTCTACACTTCCCCTCTTATCAGACTTCAAGTTCTTAACCTTTCCAGATTAAACTCAGGAAAATTTTCATTTCATAGTAGTGCACTTTAGCAGTATACTTACAGGGCGGAAGAATTTCATTTACAGAATTTGCTCAGCGAATCCAGTATACTTTGAAGAGGGAGATCTTCCACCAGCAAGATCTTCTCTCTAGACTTTGAACCTGAGCCAATCGACAGTTGCCTTCTTCTGACGCCCAAAACCTAAAAATAATTACAAGGAACCCTGAGAGCCAGCCACAACGACAGAGAAAAAGAAAAAGAGATGGGAGGAAAGCTGAAATTAGCACCCAGAAACAGCAAGATCTCAGGGAGAAACATTCAAGTAAACCAAAACCCTGGATCTCCATGTAGAATTCCAATGAACCCGATGAATCTAAATGGATGACCTGCGATGTAACTTAAAATTTCAATTCATTGAATATTTTACCAACCGCAGACATATAATCCAGCAACGCAGCATTCGCTTCCCCATCCCTTGCAGGAGCGTCTATCTGTACGCTCAGAGCCTCATCGCTAAAATCTACTCAGATTGGAGAAGATGCAGAAGATATCAAAAGTTCAGCATCCTCTTCGACAAGAAATGATAGAAAAACATTCAGCATTCGTATACCAGTTATCGAAGCGATCTTCGATCCAGGTTTGGCGTGAACAGTAATCGCAACCCTAGATTCTGAGATAACCCTCACGGATTTCGGAGTCTCCATTCCCGCCACCTCTCCGCCATCATCCTTCGTCTTCGCTTTCTCTCGCCTCGGCGCCATGTCCTCGCACGCAGTCAAACCCTGATTTATCGTCCAAGCGATCACAAGCGCCTTGACTCACACACCTTCGATCCTCAATTCCTCTTCTCCAACCTCTAAATCAAAGCCCTTTATTCCTCCATCGAGGATATGAAGTTCATCCCTTTTGTTAAAAGACTGCTCCTTTTTCTTTCTCTAACGCTATCTGCATCCGAAGCGATTCCAAGCGAGTTGACTCACCAACTATCATCCCCTTCTCCGATTCCTCAATCAAACCCTTAGTTTGCTCAATTTGGGGAGTGAGATTCATCTCCTCTAGAGAAAGAATGCACCTTTTTCTCCTTACGCTCTCAAACCCTAATTCCTTAAATTCCAACCAATTCCATGCGAGTCGACTCACCTACCATCATCCTCCTATCCAATCCCTCAATCATACCCTTAACTTCTTCAATTCTGGGGTGAGATTCATCCCCTCTGTAAAAAGAATGCACCTGCTTCTCCACCTCAATCCAGCTGCAGCCACCCTCTTTCTTTATCCTCTTCTTACCCATCATCTCCCACACATCCTCGCATTCCTCCCATTTCCCATCATCCGCCAGCATATTCGCCATCATTACGTAGTTCGCCGAGGTTTCCCCTTCGAGATTACCGAGAATTCCGAGAACTTCTCTCCCGATTTTCACATTACTGTGCAATCTACAAGCGCTCAGTAAAGTCTGCCACGTGGCTGCGCTGGATTCCACTCTCTGGATCACCTTTCTGGCTTCCTCGAGCTTTCCTTCTCTACCCAAAAGATCAATCATGCAGGAATGATGCTCCGGCCTCAGCTTTATCCTCTCATCTTTCAAAAGCTTAGAATAAAATATCCTGCCAAAATTAGAATTACCTGTGTGACTACAAGCCGAAAGAACAGCTAAATAAGTTACTCCGTCAGGAAAAACTCCTTCTTCTTCCATTTGAGAAAACAAAAAGACCGATTCTACGATTTTCCCGTTCCTTCCAAAACCGTTAATCGCTGCAGTCCAGGAAATCAGATTCTTGAATTTCATTTCCCCAAAAAACTGACTAGCTTCCTCTGGAATCCCGCATTTGAAGTACATGTCTAGAATCGAGTTGGCAACAGAGACTTCTGATCCAAACGGGAGCTTGACAGAAATGGCGTGCACTTGTTTTCCCTGATTTATAAGGGCCAAATCCGCGAAAATTCCGATTAAAGCAGAGAGCAGGAACCCGTCTATTTGAACTCCTAAATTCCGTATCTGAGAGAAAATTTCCATCGCTTCTTTTAAAAGGCCTTCCTCACTGTAACCTGCAACTAAAGCAGTCCACAAGATTGCGTTCTTATTTTCCGCTAAATCAAAAACCTTCTTAGCTTCGGAAATCTTCCCGCATTTCACATATAGATCAATTAGCGCGCCGGGTAAGATTAAACTCTCGAAATTTTGATACCCACCGGTGATAATTATTGCGTGGATTTGGGCTCCTGATAGAGCAAAAGAGAGCCCACTACAAGCTTTGAGTAAACTAGAGAAAGTGAACTCATCTGGGTGATCTTCTTCTATGCTACGCATTTCATCAAACATGCGAAGAGCGCTGAATCCATCTCCTTCGAGGACTAATCCCGCGATCATAGCATTCCAGCTAACGAGATTCCTCTCGGGCATTACTTCAAACATCTTTTTAGCGTTTTCGATTAGTCCGAATTTGGAGTACATGTGGGAGATAGAGTTCCCCACTACGATCCTCTCTTCTAGGCCAGTCTTAATGGAAAATCCATGTGCCATTTTTCCTAAAAACGCGTCTTTGGAAATCCCACATGCTTTAAAGAGAATGGACATGGAGAATTCGTTTGGGCGAGTTCCGGAGAAGATCATGTCACGGAAAAGGTAAAGAAATTTGTCCAACTGGTTATTTTGCAAGTGCGCAGACATGAAGAGCGTCCAGGAGACGATATTTCTGATGGGCATTTTGTAAAAGACTTTTGCTGCGCTCTGGAGTTCGCTGCAGTGAGAGTACATGCCGATGAGGTCGTTAGAGAGGATGAGGTGGGAGTGGAGGCCCTTCTTTAAGAGGGTTGCATGGATCTGGAGACCGCCGTGGAAGTTTCTGCTCTTGGAGCAGTTTCTGAGGAGAAGGGCGAGCTTCTGTGTATCCATATTCCACGATTTAAGGACGAATCTCGTGAGGTTTCATGATTGCATTCTTCTGTTGCGCTGTGATTTGAAGAAAGAGAAGTGGGAGACGTAAGAGGCAGGTTACGTGAGGACTTTGGAGTAGTGGACTAGATTGGGCCGTTGACGAATTCATGTCAAAGATAATGTTGACCACGAAAAGAAAGAAAAGTCAACACATGATCTAAAAGAATACAGACTGCAAAGAGGCTTCTCCTACCATGTAAATGGCTTCTCTTGCTGTTTAGGTTATAGAACTGCAACCCCTCTTTCTCTCTCTCTCTCTAGGCCTCTAAACCGAACGCCTCAGCTCCATTTTTCACGGCACGCTCCATGGCCCGACTAGACCCTGTCATGGCGGACGGGCTTAGAGAGTGAGGATCATGAACGAGAGAAGAAGAAGAGAGTTGATCCCTCGTTGAGAGGAACCTCCTCTCTTAAAGGTTTTTCCAAAAGGTTAGAAAAGGAAAGATACTTAAAAGTAGACGTATTCTGATGGATTAGTCGTCGACTTCGCCAGGCGCCGGGGACACCCGTCCCCTGTCTCGACAGCTCCCGTGTCCGGCTCCGGCCTGGCGGAAACGTCGGATTCCGTTTCAATTGCAGGGTCATTGGCTGCTTCCATCCTCGGGGTGGAGTGGTCCCCATCAGCAAGTTACCGTGACTGCAGAAGACCCATATTTTACATTTTTTGTATATATACTTTGTGAGTGATTTTTTCTAGTTGTAAAAGGTGCACCCTAACTAATAATCTACACACAAATAAAATAAAAGAAACTATGGATTAATTTGCTTTTTATTAAGATTACTTGTGTTAAAATGAAAATAAGTCTAGAGAGAATGGGAAGACAATCAAATGACAATAAATAAAAGGGAATGAGATCTGTTGTAGAGTGCTGAAGTGGCACTGAAGTGGCATTGAAATAATTGATTGTTGCCTTTAAATTATTAAGAAATAGGCTGCATATGTTAATATTTAAATTAGGTTTATTATCCAAATCTGGCACAAACTCTTCAAAAAGCCTAAGATCTAGCACCAACTCTTATTTTCTCCAAATCTAGCACCAACTCTCGGTCTTTTATCCAAATCTAGCACAGCCGCAATTGTGGACTCATTCCAGATCCAGTTGGCAGCCAGGTGACGCCACGTAAGCGTCGTAGCTTGGGCGAGATCCATGTGACAGCCACGTCTTAGAAATATAAATCGAGAGAGAGAGGGAGAGAGAGAGAAAAATAGAGAGAAATAGAGAGAGAGTAGTCCGCAGCGGCGAGAGATAGAGAGTGAGGGAGGGAGGCGAGAGAGGGAGGGAGGGAGGGAGGGAGAGAGATGAGAGGGAGGGAGGGAGAGAGACGAGAGTGAGGGAGGGTGAGGGAGAGAGAGGGAGGGAGAGGTGTTGGTACATGTTTTCACAAAAAACCGGTATCGACACCCGCGCTCCATCTCTCACTCTCTTCCTCCCTCTCATCTCTTATATACACCACTGTTATCGATAGCCACTATTCTTATCTACGCAATTATGAGAGAGTTCTCCCGCTCGCTCTCCCTACGGTCGAACCTCACTCGTCTCTGCGTAGATAAGAACAGTGGCTATCTTTCAAAAAGTAGCTAGCGGGAGAACTCCCTCATAATTTCTTAGACAAAAACATTGGCGAAGATTTTCTGGTAGAAGAAGCGTTTCGGTGGATCCACATTGGACTACTTTGTGTCCAGGATGAACACTACGAACGACCGAATATGTCCATGGTTATTCTTATCTATATGTCCATGGCCGAATATGTCCGAACAGCCGAATATCTTCTTGACAGATAGCCACTGTTCTTATCTACGCGATTATGAGAGAGTTCTCCCGCTCGCTCTCCCTACGATCGAACCTCACTCGTCTCTTCGCACCTCTAATATTATATTATATTTTCTTCCTTCTTCATTGATCTGGGGGAAAAGGAATCGTCTACCGGGAAGCTAGACATCAAGGCTGTGGCTTGATGAGGATAACTAAGCTGACACGTCGGAGTTGCTGCTGGCACAACAGGTGGTGCCTTACCGCACCGAGCCTCCATTTTTGTTTTCTCATGGGTTTATTCGTCTCCCTCCTCTCTTTCGCGTTCATAGGCTGTCTCCCTCTCTCCACAGCAGACCCTCTTGACTTTATCGAATGCAAGAAGGAAAGAAACTAAACCGCAAGCAGCATATTCCAGTCATTGTATGTCATCATTGGATCCAAGAAGAAGAGAGATCTCTCTCCTCTCTCTCTCTCTCTCTCTCTCTCTCTCTCTGTATTCATTGGATGTCGTCAAAGGACCCTCCATAGGTTCTCTTCAGAGGTGGTTCGGACTGGCTATCTCTCTCTCGCCCTCCCGCCCTCCCGAGAGAGAGAGAGAGAGAGAGAGAGAGAGAGAGAGAGAGAGAGAGAGAGAGAGAGAGAGAGAGAGAGAGAGAGAGAGAGAGAGAGAGAGAGAGAGAGAGAGAGAGAGAGAGAGAGAGAGAGAGAGAGAGAGAGAGAGAGAGAGAGAGAGAGAGAGAGAGAGAGAGAGAGAGAGAGAGAGAGAGAGAGAGAGAGAGAGAGAGAGAGAGAGAGAGAGAGAGGGAGGGAGGGAGGAGGGAGGGAGAGAGGGAGAGGGAGGGAGAGGGAGGGAGGGAGGGCGGGAGAGGGGGAGAGGGGAGGGAGAGAGAGAGGGAGGGGAGAGATGAGGGAGAGGATGGAGAGAGGGAGAAGAGAGGAGACATGGAGCGGGTGTTGATACCGGTTTTTTGTGAAAACTTGTACCAACACCTCTCCCTCCCTCTCTCCCTCCCTCCCTCTCGTCTCTCTCCCTCCCTCCCTCTCTCTCTCCCTCCCTCTCTCCCTCTCCCTCTCCCTCTCCCGCCCCTCCCTCCCTCTCTCTCTCTCTCTCTCCCACCCTCCCTCCCTCCCTCCCTCTTTCTCCCGCGCTCCCTCACTCCCTCTCTCTCTCGCCTCCCTCCCTCACTCTCTCTCTATTTCTCTCTATTTCTCTCTCTCTCTCTCTCTCTCTCTCTCTCTCGATTTATCTTTCTATGACATGGCTGCCACATGGATCTCGCTCGAGCTACGATGCTTACGTGGCATCACCTGGTTGTCAACTGGATCTGGAAGGAGTCAACAATTGCGGCTGTGCTAGATTTGGATAATAGATCGAGATTTGGTGCTAGATTTGGAGAAAATAAGAGTTGGTGCTAGATCTTAGGCTTTTTCAAGAGTTTGTGATAGATTTGGATAATAACCCTTTAAATTATTTGCATCTCTGACTTGTATCTTCTATACATTAGAAGCTTGATGAGTGAGCTTGGGATATTGACAACAATGAGAGGTACATTGACATCTTGGTGCTAGCACGACCCACAATGCTATTTGCTTAGGAAAGGGAGGGGAAAGAGAGAGAGAGATGGTATCACCTCGTGGTCTTGCATCAAAGGGGCATTGATGTGGGATAATATAGGAGAATCAAAATTTATCAAGGAGAGGTGTAAGGGATGGTGTTTTGATAGAGGGATGTTATGAATTTTTAAGATTGGTGAACTTAGACTCCCTAGGTTTAATCTCACAGTTAGAGAGTAGAGAGATCATCTTTAATAACCTTGAGGTGGAGTTTTTATTCAACGAGTCAGACCAAATTTCATAACCAATGTGCATAAATACCTAAATATATAATCAGAGGTTATCCTAGGGTTCACAAAAATCCTAAGAGCAAGAGATTTTTTGTGAAAGGATGATTTATCGCACAAACTAGTGAAATATATGGACCTAGAGGGTTACACGTATAAAGTCTATAGATGTGGTGGATATAGATATAATTATAAGGGTCTTTATAAAAAATTTACATAGAAAATGTTTATAAATAGGGGAAGAATGACCACAAGAGAAGGTGCCCATGCAAGCCTTGTGAGAATTCTCTGTTTTCTTCTCTTTCGCTCTTGATGAACCACTTTGAAGAGGAGATCTAACCATCCGGAGATGGTATGGATACCACTAGAGGCTAGACACTTGAATATCTTCAAGAGCTCCTTCAAGAAAACCTTATAAGTATGTTTTCTCGTACATACTAGATAATAGGATCATTTATTCTTGGTGGCTCAATATTTTGAAATCTGATTCTATGTATTATGTTGTAATCGATATTTTTATCAAAATTTTGGAAAACTTATCGATGTCAGAACCCAAAAGTTACCCCCACTCCTTGAGGAGGGTGCCTCCTTTTTTACAAAGTGTCCACCCTACTTTTAAGGACGAGGGGTGAGATTATAGTCTTTTTTCCATAAAGTTTAATATTATCAATAAATCCAATAATAAACTTTCATAAAGGTGATATAAAATAGACGGGCTTAAATACATTAAGATTGTGGAATAAGTAGTGTGTTTTTCTGGGAAAGAAAAATCCCGCGGAGTCCGGGCCGTGTCTTAGTCCCAGTGTGGCTGATCATCTGAAAAAGACCAGCTAAGCATCATTGGCTTGGTCAGCCTTTACCTGACCAACTACCTAATACCACGCAGGCTGATCAAACAACACTTTTTAGCTTTCTTCAGGATTTGGCCCGAATTTTTCGACATATTTCATTTACTTTATGTGCTTAATTGTTAGTTAAATGCAGGATTTCATTGATTTCATTTATGTTGAATGAAATTGGCAATTCTGATGTGCAAGTAGTGTATCATAAGAGGAGGGAGCATTGTGTCTTCCCGGTTTGATTCATGGTGATGCTAATCAATGCCTAAGATTCTTTTGTATTCACCCTAGAGGAACATTTATTGTGCATTTTCAATGCTCTTTCTTTGTTAAATGTTTCATTGGATAGGCACAACTTTTTTAGATGCATAGACATGCAAAAAGTGAACTTGTAATTTGTAATATATATGGGTATTGTGATAGATGCATAGGTTTAGGAAAGAATAACAAATACTATGTGTTAGGATAGAGGATATTAAATAGGCTTGATGAGATATTAAACTTTACTATATCAAGATTAGAGAAGGCACTTTTTGATTTGGTCCAAAATAAAATCATCAATAGAAATTTAGGAAGTAATTTATATTTGAATTCAATTGTATTAGTCTTGAAATAAATATATCTATATACATTACTCTGGTAATTTTTATAGCTAAATATATGTGTATGCGCAAATAGTATAAATTTCTATGGCTACATAAAGGATCTATGCTCATGTATGTATAGCCAAAAGATAATGTATTATACAAAACTTTATCTTAGTTGACATGTAGATACATGTATTCATTAACGATGTACCACATTCATACATACACATATTCGCAGAACATATATATGTACTTTGACCATTCATTTAGAATGTATCTACTTTATAAGCATTCGTTCATGCCACTTATAAAACATGCTAAAAAATTATTCTTGTGACTTATATGTATGATTTGTGTTTTATTTCTATAAATACTTTTTTCACATATAGATAAGAAAGAATGTGTAGATACATGTTTTTATCTAAACATGTATTTCAATGTAGTCTCCTCACACAAAATGTACTTGAAAACATAGAATTTTTATAAAGTGGATGCATATAAGTATCTAATATAATTCCATGTTTCTAGGTAGTTATACAACATGCAAGAACATGCCCATGTGTATAAGTGTATTTATGTAGATAATTATATATATAAGTTAATTTAGGGCTAATATGCATACAAAATTTGAAATTTAATATGAAATGAAATATAAATTATTATCTAATAAAACACACTTAATTCACTTAATATCTATCATGCCATTAAGTGGCAGAGCTACAATTCATTACATTGCATTTTTTTTACTCTTTGAGGTGATATCATCAACAAAACAGCTATCTCAATGTGTCAATTCGACAAAGTAATTTCGATCTAACATACCACCCCTCAAAGATTTTTCTTTGAGATTGTGTAAGGGGAAGGTTTTGGGCTGTTCCCCATGTTTGTAGTACTCATTTAGGAATTCATCCATTTTAGTGTCAGAAGCAACCATTAAGCACTTCAAATCAAGGATAATGATGGATGAGAAACCATTAGTGGTGATACTAAAATGTTGGCTTTACAGGAGTATCCAAAGTTCCTAATCTTTTTAGAAATGACCATAAAAATGTAAAAGATTACCCAACAGGGTCAAATAGGTTGGGATATCAGAATATCAAACTCAAGTGTACTTCAATTTGAAGAATTCACACTTTCTATGCTTCTTTGCTCTTTATTTTGATACAAAGGAGTACACAAATGACTTTTTGGTTTGTATTGATTATCTCTATGTCCATTAGGCCAACAACCTGTCAACTGAATTGCAATTTTTTTACTAGGGCCCTCAATGGATCTTCCAAAATTTTTTATGACTTTAATTTTTTGAATTAAAATCTAGGTTACCACTTGATGAATGTTGTCAATCATTGATTGTGATGATCGACAATCAATTCATCAACCAAGATTGTATAAGCCTAGTTTCCTGTTTGTCTCAAGAAATAGTTTTGAAATTTAAGGTGCCACTGTTTCCCAATAATTAATTTCCTTCAACAATTTTGACTTGATCACCTTTGAAGAAGATCTAACTATTGACTTGTGCCTGGTTGGTGACCAATCCATGAATGCCACGTATCATTCCCAAAAAGCTCACTGGATAGAAAAACTATCAATCAAGATGATTCCTGAAATTAGGGTTGACTGTTTCCCACACACAAGATCATATTGGAAGGAATTTACAAACCTCGAAAAATTCACGAAGAAATAAGTGAATAATAATTTAATATGCGTCTGCACAAGAATCCATATTTTTGGAAAGTGACTTCTACAATGCAGTTGCACGACGAAATCATTAGAATGCAAAAATTTATAGGTCAGTTAATAATAAATGTGAGTAATATTTTTAGCCCACATATTTATTAAAAAGAATATATTTAACACACACCTCTTCTTATTTATATTTATATTTATAACCCACATATTATTATAAAAATTTGTTAACCCATAGCTGTTCATTTGGTTTCCAAGGTGACGGAGGTTCGGCGTCGGTCCTTCCCAAGAATGAAGGCGGTGCCCCAGCCGAAAAATGTATCGACGACAAATGCGGAGGATCCAAACTGGGGTAGCTGTGCGGCGGTGTCCTCTTCCCGGCGCACCATTTTCTCAGTACAGACCGTGGTCGCCATTTCCTCACCCCTCCGATGCAGAAGCAACCTCAGCGATCCTTGTAGCCTTCTGTGCAGTCTAGAGGCTTCGTGGAAGTTTTCGTTTCTTGCTACGAAATTGTAGCTAGTTCAATTAAGCCAATTAATCCCCGATTTCCAGGATGGGGGGTACAGTGCGAGTCAGCGGGAGAGTCAGAAAGAGTTTGAGAGAAATTTGAAGCACAGACTGGACATTCACTCGGCGCGGCGCGGCGCAGCCCCACCTCAATACGTAATCATTCAAAGTGGGATCGGAGCAGTAGAATCCATGGATAGATGTCTCTTTAGTATGACGAACATTAAATCCCTGGGCTGAGCTCAGCGTCTCCGTAATCCGTCAGATCTGGCCGCTTCAGTCCTGGGAACCGGAGAAGAAAGGCGAGACCTTTATGGCAAAGGCCAGGAGCCACGTGATCGCAGTATTAAAATGGTGAAGGGACGGCGAAGATGCATATAGAGTGTTCTGCTCTCTCCGCCTTTCTCTCCTTGGCCTATATATATCAACCCGGACGAAGTGCTTAGCAAGCGCTGCGTGCCAGCTATGGGTTCCAAAGCCATGAGGCTTTTGCTGGCCTTGGCTTGTTTGCTATCCCAGGGGGTGGCGTCGGGCTATGAGACCTCGCCGCCGCCACACCACCGCCACCGGGAACACCACGTCCATCCTCCGCCACACGTGAAACCTCCTCCTCACCCCCCGTATTACTTCAGATCTCCGCCGCCCCCGCCACCCTCTCCGGCGCCTCATCCACCATACCACTATAAGTCGCCGCCCCCGCCGCCGCCACCACCGTCTCCGAAGCCTCATCCCCCGTATCACTACAAGTCGCCGCCGCCCCCGCCACCGTCTCCGAAGCCTCATCCCCCGTATCACTACAAGTCGCCGCCGCCGCCACCACCGTCTCCGAAGCCTCATCCCCCGTATCACTACAAGTCGCCGCCGCCGCCACCACCGTCTCCGAAGCCTCATCCTCCGTATTACTACAAGTCGCCGCCGCCGCCACCACCGTCTCCGAAGCCTCATCCCCCGTATCACTACAAGTCGCCGCCGCCACCACCACCGTCTCCGAAGCCTCATCCCCCATATCACTACAAGTCGCCGCCGCCGCCACCACCGTCTCCGAAGCCTCATCCCCCGTATCACTACAAGTCGCCGCCGCCACCACCACCGTCTCCGAAGCCTCATCCCCCGTATCACTACAAGTCGCCGCCGCCGCCACCACCGTCTCCGAAGCCTCATCCCCCGTATCACTACAAGTCGCCGCCGCCGCCACCACCGTCTCCGAAGCCTCATCCCCCGTATCACTACAAGTCGCCGCCGCCGCCACCACCGTCTCCGAAGCCTCATCCCCCGTATCACTACAAGTCGCCGCCGCCGCCACCACCGTCTCCGAAGCCTCATCCCCCGTATCACTACAAGTCGCCGCCGCCGCCACCACCGTCTCCGAAGCCTCATCCCCCGTATCACTACAAGTCGCCGCCGCCGCCACCACCGTCTCCGAAGCTACATCCCCCGTATCACTACAAGTCGCCGCCGCCACCACCACCGTCTCCGAAGCCTCATCCCCCGTATCACTACAAGTCGCCGCCGCCGCCACCACCGTCTCCGAAGCTACATCCCCCGTATCACTACAAGTCGCCGCCGCCGCCACCACCGTCTCCGAAGCCTCATCCCCCGTATTACTACAAGTCGCCGCCTCCGCCACCACCTTGTCCGCCGCACTCCCCGCACCACCCGCCGCATCATCACAAGTACCCGCCGCCGCCACGACGAAGGCACCCACCTTACTACGCTCCTCCCGTCGTGCCGCCGCCGCCGCCGCCCTACAGACTTTAAGCGGACGGACGCCGGCCGCTGAGCTTCTAGTGTCGTTGCTAAATAAACTCCAGTAATCTGCTCTTCCTGGTTATCTATCGTAGCCCGTCCCCTGCTTCTCACTTCAGCTTCGGTCTAGCCTATTGAGGTTGCAGCCGCTGTGCCTGTTTGTCTTCTAAATCAGGGGACTTGCTGGCTTCTCCCTCTCTTCCTCTATCAAATCTCTCTCGTGCATGAAATGATTAAAGTAAATGTTGCTAGGTTTTTACAACACGTTTTCACCACAGATAGAAACACGGGTATCGTGTACGTGTCTCCTTGAGGCGCCAGCCACGTCCAGTCAGCGCAGCCGTCTGAAAGACGGAAACGAAGAGCGTCATAATGTCCATGACGCATAAAGAGCGAAATGATCTGAGACGAATATAGAGAGAGAGAATGACAGAACCTCGAAGATTCGAGTGAAGGCATCGCCTTGAGCTAGACGACGATGTCCGGGAGAAATAGTCTCTTAACCGGATCCTTGTCCCAGCACCTTTGGTGCATCAGGTCCCAGCACCTCGGAAACGCATCAGGAAGAGGCGGTGGGAGTTTAAAGCTGCTGAATCCTAAGGAATATTTACAAAGAAAGAGGGTATAAATAAAAATATCTAAAGTTCTTGAACTGTAAAATGAACGTGTCCCACGCTCATTGCAAGCTGGGTGAGCGTCATATCTTCATAAGGGACCCTGCCCGTCGGCGGTTCCCAGAGCACTGTGCCAAAACTGTTAAGGTCAGCTCTTTGATCATACAGCCGACAGATCATGACCTCCATCAACGAAGCAGTATTAACAATTGTTTCAATTAACAAGGAATCATCAGTGAAATAAGCTCTGGAGTTTATGTTTCTCCCGCTCTTTGGAGCTGGGCCACGCGAAACTCGGCGACCTTCACCATCTATCGTGTAATAATGCGATGAAGAAGAAATCTAAGAATATGCTGAAATGATATGCTGATTTTCCCCGGCCCTGTGCGGCTGCGCGAACGTGTTACAGTACCCCTGTAATCGACAGTAACATGTCTCTTTTCTCTGCATCTCCCCATCTATCCCTACGCATCTCTCTCCCTCATATAGTTTCCTAGACTTTCTCATCCGTTGAATATCGTCCAAAACAAGGGCATACGTCATTGGCGTCCAACAGCAAGGTACTCGTCTTCAGGTCTCTATGAATAATGCTCCGCACGTGAAGCTGATTCATCCCCTTGAAGATATCCATTGCAAACTTGAGTAATAGATCGAAACTAGTTATGAACGTAATTATGAGGAGCGTGGTGTTTTTTGACTCGCAGATTCGCATGAAATCCCGATGCGGTTTGCGCTCCAAGCTTGAATGATGTTCTTAGAATTTCCATTACGACTTTTCTGGAATTGAAAGATCTTTTCTAGCTGTGCAACCGTCCACAAAGTATGTGGAAAGTTTCCCCAGTAAGAAGACCTCGGAAAGTAAGACTTTCTATTTCACACAGTGACCGATCGACAAATATTATTGCCAAGATAGCCAGGGCTCGCGGCACAGGAAGTAGTAGCTCGTGTTCATGTTGGGCCCTCGAACAGTTAACAATTTTCTCCATCTCCTTAGATTCTCTCTTTTTCATTTCTCTCTTTAACTCCTTAGTCAATATCTAATTGTTCTTTTGTTTTGAAAAAGGTATTACAATGAAGAAATAACGACGAAGAGGCAGCCGGGCAGCGAAAGGCGACTGCGAGGGGGCCTTTCCGCTTGCCATTTCACTCCCTCTTTTCTCTCTCTTCTCTCCAATACTTTGTTTCTAATGTTCTCAGCCCCGATTTAGAGCCGTTGGATTTTATCTACTGACGGTAAAGATTAATCCAAGCACTGGAAATCGTTACCATCGTGTGATTCGTGCAACGCTATGAGACGCGCCGGGAACGAAGATTTCCTTCGAATCGAAAAAAAAAAGTTCAAACGGGCCGTTCGATTGGATTTCCACAAGAACATTTACTTACGTCAGTTCTTGAAACCGCTGGACTCAAAGCGTCTTCTGAGCCAGATGTTTCCTGAAAAAGAAAATCAAAACAAAGAAGCAAAGCAAAACATTCAAATTTTCTACGTAACTTCTCCGATGTTTGTTGGCCGCCAGAAGGGCACTCTGAAGGAAGGTGAGGTAGTAATCTCAATTATTCTTCGAACTACTTTAGATTAAAAGAGTCTGCGACCAGGGATGAGGATGACATTTGATGAGGATGTCCACCCGCTTACTGCTGCCAAGAAGAAATAAAAGGGTGCAGATCAACCCCTGCAATCTAATATCGAGAATATAATGAATATCCACCTGGATATTCCAGGTCCTCTCTTGAACTGATGGACTGTTTCACTTTTACATGATACTATAGTTATCATGGAGCACGTCCATTAGAACTATCATGGTGTTCCATTATATATCAATGATCATGGAGCACGTCCATCATCTGACATTTAGTACAGACCATTGATATTTGCTTAGCCTCTTGATTGGATCTTGATACATCATCTTTTCTTTCTGCCATATGACTATGCTGTTCCCATGATAGGTCTATTAAACTAGGTCATAATAACTTCAATAAGTTTATGCCCATTTCATTTATAAATCTACCATCTCGCAACAGCTTGAGCAGAAACGATGGGTCATCTGAATTAGAATCTTACAAGGACTTTGAATCAGATGATGGTTCATGTATATGGTGTATGCATACCCCACAGTAGGCCATAAAACAAGTGAATATCACAATATTCAAAGAGGATAGTAATCATTTTCTTGGTTAAAGTGCTGATCAAATAATCAAGATAAATGTACCCAATTTTTCATTCCACTATTAGATTAATAAGAAGCATGTTGTTCTAGTCGTCGTATTGAGTATTGTGCAATTAATGATATCCCACTAAGAATATAAATATCCTAAGAGGAATATGGCCTTGATACACATGAAAATTCAGAAAAAAGACAAGGTTCTTTGATTTGACCTGTAAAATGAACAAAGAGATTGCTTGATGGAGAATCATTTCAACACAAGGACACAAGGGTTCCAAGTGAACCTAGGTATAAACTAAGGAAGAGAACTCATTCCCAACAGCAACAAAATAGCATGCTCCTCCTTATTCACAAGTTTGAGAAATTATCCATTCATGAAATGAATGAAGAAGACCTGTGTAAGACATTAAA
Organism: Lemna minuta; assembly: GCA_024174645.1. Taxonomy (NCBI): domain Eukaryota; kingdom Viridiplantae; phylum Streptophyta; class Magnoliopsida; order Alismatales; family Araceae; genus Lemna; species Lemna minuta. Next base: position 3,481,398 of record CM044101.1, on the reverse strand, counting down.
GAGAGTGTATATTCAAGGGGACTTAGTTTCCCTCCTTTTCCAATTATATTCTGATCTAAAGATTGACTTGGTCATATGACAATTAAACCCTCATCCCTAGAACACTTAGAATTCCATATGTGGGCCAAGTCAACCACCTTTACCTTGATATAGGTTCCTCATCATCCAAACTCTACTCACTATATCATAGGTACCTTGTGTGAATAAATGATCTCAAAATCAGTTGGAAACAACTTGTTTAAATTCCCTTACTTCTTTGATCAACCACCCATAGTTAGAAGCATAGGAGAGATCTATATGTTGGTAACTTATGGAAGTGAATATCTTCGGTGATAAATTCAAGTCAAAGCCCATGCATGGATAAAACCGAAGTCAAAGCCCAATGTTAAGCATTGAAGGAGTATGAACCAATCACGAAAAGCAAGAAGAAAGCTTATATGATGATAATTCAACATGAAGAAGATCATAACTACCCCTACATGAAGCAAGAGCTCCACGGATTTTGAATAATACGACGACTTGGTTTGAGTTCTCTCCACCGACCAAATAACTAATCAACAACCACCACAACCGTCAAAATCTCTCATGGGATCTAAGTTCATTCCACGGTCCACCCTCATACAAGACTTGGAGCAGTGAGAAGGCACGAGACAATCCACGAAAAGATGCTTAACTGCCATTGTAACTACCTCAACGCATCTCTTCATTCTAACTTCTTCCTCTTCTCTATAAAAGGAACAATTGTAAAAGAAGAACGTATGTTGTTTTATGAAATGAAATCGTTTTCCTTTCAGTGGAGAATTTTCTGTGTTCATCGTGTTCTATTCTCTCTCCCACATATCTCATTCCGAGTTCTATCTCCCTATCTATTCTCCCTCCCTTGCTGTCACTTTCATCCATCTCAAGTCAGGAAGCAAATCGATGATATCTTGGATCGTTTGGTGAGTTCGAAAGGCATCAACTTCACTTCCACTTCAAGGCTCTCATCCTCTCTTCCTTTATCGTGACTAATAGTTCAATTATTGCATCCGTAAGTCCAATATTGATTGATTAATATTACCTATTCTCAATCGTGTATCTACTATCCGAAATATCACTGAAATATATCCCCAATCCTTCATGATATCATTCATAGATCCTCTCTCATTCTATAGGATTATTTTAGAGTTTAATCTCAGTAGAGATCATCATATAATTCACTCACTCTCATTCGCATCTTCATACTCACACCATTTCCTTCATATCTATCATCTTCACGAAAAATCCTACATCATTGCTCTAGAGACTGGAACAAAAAGGAGTCTCCTAGGTTTGCTAAGTTAGAGATTTGGTAAATTAGTTTGATAACCAATATAATTCCATATTTTCATATAAATCCTACCTAGTTTATATAGATCCCTTGATCTCTCGCACCACCAATAGATATCAATATATCATGTTCCATGAGGGCTAGTCCCTCTCTACTTCCAGTCTTGAGTATCCCACCTTAAATCTGCCTCATATCCTAAACAACAGCTCTATTACAACTTAGATAACTTCAAAAAATACAAAAATATAATCACCACTTGTTTGATCCTACAAAAAAATTGGAAAAACAAAGAATATCATGGTCTTTTTGAAAATCCCATTCAAGCCCAACACTTAAGTATCTTTATCATCTCTCTTATGTAGGTGTTATGAGAAGAGAGCATAAAGGAAAATGAGGATGTCACTTCTCCAAGGGAGGGAGAGCCCTACATATACATCAATAATTTGGACCACCCTGGTATACTCAATAAGTTGTAGAGGAACAAGGTCCAATAACTAAAATATAAAAGATAAACACACACACAAATAACTCTTCACACTCCCCCTCAATCTAGATGATAGATGCCAATCATGCCTAGCATGCCCAAGTAAATCATAGGACTTGTAATTGAGACCTTTGGTGAAGATATCCATTAGATGATCCAAACTAAAAGAATACGAAGTATACATTAGGCTTGCAAGACCTTATATTGAATAAAATAACAGTCCACCACAACATATTTGGTGTGCTCATGAAAGGTTGGATTGTTGGCAATAAAAATGGTTGTATGAATATCACAATTCATCTTTATGGGAGTTTCAAGTGGAAAGTCATGCCTTCACAGTAGCAATCATAGGGACATCAAAAAATAATGTGTGTGAGTCATTAATCAATGATCCCCCTATGTAATAGATTTGGAAAATAATATTTTTCTTCGTATACCTCTTGGTAACAAGCATCCACCAAGATAAGTATAATATCTAAAGGTTGAATTACTTTCATGAGGATCACCAACATAACTGACACTTGAATAAGCTTCAATATGAAAATGACCTAGTTGCTTAAATATGAGTGATGATCTCGATTACGTGTGTTTTTCTGTCGCTATTGTGCGTTGATTTTATGCAATACAATATAGTTCATTACTTAGTATAGTGTCAACAAGGGTTGAATCCATAGAGAGCTAAAGTAATGAGGTTATTTGTTCAAAAGAAAGATAAGGTCAAACGAAGATGTGTGAGTTGAAATGGAGCATGTGGAGGTGAGTATGAGAGATAATTGTCCGATAGTGGTATTGGGCTCTTGGCCCATTTATCTTCTCCTCTCATCTTCACCTCTTATATAAGGACCTTTGTACTCTCATTTCCATATACGATTCTAGGGTTTCTTCATCTCATCGTCAACATGGTATCGAGCCCATAAACTCTTTTCGCCATCGCCGCCGCCACCATCGGACGATACAGTTGCGATTCCCGGCATGCCGCCTCTTCTCACTCCGACGCAATATCCTCTCTTTCTTTGTTTACAATCATCACTGTTATCGAGCCTTCTTGTTGTTGAAACCACGGGCGCCGTCCGTCGCTTCGCTCCATCCGACGCTTCACGATGTGTGCCGCTGCGCGGCGCCCTCCGCTCTGCCAACGCTCCACGCTGTCTGCCACTCCGCGGTTGCTTGCCACTACGCGTTGTCTGTTGCTTTGCTCCGGACGAGGTATTTATTCACGCCTACATCTTTTATCCTAACCTATTACAAGGTCTGCATCAATAATTTATGGCTTCATCGGGGGATTCTATGTCATCTTCACACTCTTTGGCCACATGTCCCGACACCTCAGGTTCACACTCAAGTGATTCTCTCACCTATACTGTTTCCTAATCCACCAACATTTGCACCTCATCTCTCAATCATGACATAACTTACTCGACTTGCCTATAATTTTAACGACCATAATTACACAACATGGGCTTCTAGCTTTAGCTCTTTCTTGAGTCTCAAAACCTTCATCATCATCTCATGGATGACCCTACACCACTTCGCAACCCATCTTATGCATCTTGGTCGCAATCTGACTTAGCCATTATCACTTGTGATGCTTCACAACATTGAGTAGAGCATTGCCAAGTCTCTCTCGTGCATCAAGACGATGCGCTCTCTTTCGCAAACCCCTGAAACAATGTATGCCAATCAGACAAACATCGGTCGTGTGGTAGAGATCTTCGAGAATCTTCTCACTCTCAAGCAAGGCGATCTCTCTCTTCAAGCCCACTTTCATCGCTTGGAGACCTTAATTCAAGAGGTTAACTGATGGAGAATTATTTTTAAAACATGAACACAAGGGTTCTAAGTGAACCTACCCTCCTCCTCCTACTCCTCCTTTCCCTATTTTATACTGATCTAAAGATTGACTTGGTCAAAGCATTTAATCCTTATCTTTAGAAACCTAGAATTCCTTGAGTGGACCGAGTCAACCGCCCCTTTTCCTTTGATATAGGTTCCCTATTTTCCAAACCTTACTGACCATCTCATAGGTACCTTATATCATTTTAATTGATGATCTCAAAAAGAAAATCAGTAGGAAACCTCTTTGAATGACATCCCTTATTTTCTTTGAAACCACCTCTAGTTAGAATCATAGGAGAGATCAATCACTCATGGACGAAACTATCTTCCTAACCTAGTCAAGACAAGACATTTACATGAGTAAACCATGCAATCACAAGCTTATAATCAGCATGAAGAATATGCCATAAAGAAGACAGTCATTAAGAGAGCATAGAGGACACTCACAATCAGTTATGAAAAGCATGAGAGAAGATTTCAGCAAAGAAAATTACCTCCCATCTCATCAAGGTCTTTACGACTGATAAATAAGGAGAAGGCACAGTCTGATATCGTCCAACCAGTTATGAGGATAGCTACTTAAAAGGGGGTCCTCACGACTTCTACAAGACACCTAAGGCCTGCTATGAAACTAAAGACAAAGAACCCGCAATGGATTTCCACCTAGAACTACTGATGCCTGTGCTATCGGCTCGACCTGAGCTTGTGATAAGGAGCTCGATCTTTTCATTGTCATCCTACCTGATAGCAACGGTTCTCTCTACGGGGAAATAAAGAGGATTTGTGAGACATGAAAATTAATGTGAAGGTCGGCGGGAAGAACACTGTTCTTGCCAATGCATTGGCGGGTCGCATTCCCTTAGTCTACGATTGGCCCACTATAATCTTCGGCGCTAATGTCACTCACCCTCACCCTGGAGAGGACTCGAGCCCCTCGATCGCTGCTGTTGTGGCATCGCAAGGTTGGCCGGAAGTCACCAAGTATGCTGGGCTGGTCAACACCCAGATGCACCGCCAGGAGCTCATTGAGAATCTCTTCAAGGTTTATCAGGATCCAAAGAGAGGGCCTTTCACTGGAGGCATGCTAAAAGAGCTGCTCATTTCGTTCAAGAAGGCAACCGGGCAGAAACCTCAGCGAATCATTTCCTATCGAGATAGCGTTAGTGAGGGGCAGTTCTACTAGGAGCTGCTCTACGACTTCGATACGATCCGGAAGTTGTGTGCATCATTGGAACCCAATTATCAGCCGCCAGTGACCTCTGTGGTGGTTCAAAAGCACCGTTACACGCGCCTGTTGCTAACAATCCGGAGGATCATAATTCGGTGGACAAGAGCAGAAACTGTTAAAGCACGATAAATCACTGACACTTCAGCACACTCGCCTCGACGGTTATAACCAACTCGCCCGTCGCAACCTTTTCGTCGTCTCTGGCACCTAGTCCTTTCCCGCTTTAGAATACTCTCGAAGACGCCTCTCGACGTCTATAAATATGATTGTATTCACTTTGATTAAGTACGAGGAAATACACAATCACTCTTCTACTCTCTCTCTCTCCTGTTCCTCTTCTTTCTTTTCATGGTATCAGAGCCACTGCAGACTCTACCTCTTGATTCATGGCGAATGCGACCTCATCAACTGCTATCACAAGCAATGGAAGCAACAACATATTCTCCGTTGCAAGCAACACGATGAGACTGAGCCTCCCAATCAAACTTACGCGAGAAAACTTCCTCCTATGGAAGACGCAGCTCTTCCCCGTCCTAAATTGCAATGATCTTGCACAGCTCCTTACGCAAGATCCACCAGCACCGACGGCTACAAGCTCAGGCAACGAGGCTATCATAAATCCTGCATATCAAGCTTGGAAAAAGCAAGATCAGCAGGTTCTCTCGATTCTTGTCTCTTCACTTTCCAAAAATGTACTGCCATGTGTCGTTGGGAAGACGACCTCAAAGGAGGCATGGGAAGCACTGAAGAAGCACTGCTCTTCCTCGAATCCGTCCAAAATTATGCATCTACATAATATGCTTCACAACACATTTAAAGGTACATGCTCAGTCGCTGAATATGTGCAGGATATCCGACGTACTTGTGATGAACTTGCTGCTGTCGGACATCCAGTCCAAGAGACAGTCTCCATATATGCGCTTCTGAGAGGTCTTGGTTCAACTTACTGAGCCTTCAACGCAAGAATCACATCGAATCTACATAATCTTACATTTGAAGATGTTATAGCACAGATTAACTCACATGATGAACTCCTCAACTTCGTCAATCCTTACAAAGAGACTGTCGTCTCTGAATTCCCTCCTGCTGCAAATCAAACTCAGTTGTCTGCACCCGATCAAGGCCGAGGCAAAAATGGAGGACGAAATGGCTGCGGTAGAGGTTGCAATGGAGGAAGATATACGCCACGCTGTCAGATCTGTGGCCAATTTGGACACAGAGCACAAGAATGCCGCGAAAGATTTAATCGGAATTTTTACGGTTGGCAAAATTCCGCACCAAGTCCTCAACCGAATCCACAAGCATACAATCTAAACCTTTCGCCTGTGATAACTCCACCTGATAACACCTCATGGTATCCTGATAGTGGAGCGAGTCACCATGTTACGAATAATCCTCAAGCATTAATTGATCCGACAGTCTATCAAGGGACAGAACAACTTCAAATCGGGAATGGCTCAGGTTTGTACATCCACTCTACTGGTTCCTCTTCTATTCTCTCCCGATCACACCCTCTAAAGCTTCAAAATATTCTTCATGTTCCGGATATCAAGAAAAACTTGTTATCCATTTACCGACTGACTAACGACAACTGTGTGTATGTGGAATTCCATGCCGATCATTGCATTATCAATGAGGAGGGCACCGGGAGACCTCTGCTCAAGGGAACAATTAGAGATGGACTCTATCTACTTAATCATTCCAATAATACTCCAGTTGCTCTTGCTGCGGAAAAGGTAGACATGGAGTTAGGGCACCAACGACTCGGGCATCCACACCTCAAAATTGTTCGCCGTATCATCGCAACTCATGGACTTCCTACTTTGAATTCCAATAGAAACTCCTTTTGTGACGCATGTTTGTCTTCCAAAGCACACAAACTTCCTTATGCGAATTCAACAAATCAAACTCGCAGACCGCTTGAATTAATTCATTCCGATCTCTGGGGACCTTCACCAGTATTATCCCATCTCGAACACAAATATTATGTCATCTTCGTGGATGATTTTACTCGCTACACATGGTTGTTTCCTCTTAAACTCAAGAGTGATGTACTTGAAACCTTCATTAAGTTTCATCAAAGAGTCAAGCGACAGTTCAATTTAAAACTCCAGAGTTTTCAATCAGACTGGGGTGGAGAGTTTCAACCTGTAAGCAAGTATCTTAAGGAATTCGACATCCATCATCGGCTGTCTTGTCCACACACACCAGCTCAGAATGGAACTGCAGAATGAAAGCATCGACATGTGATTGAAACCGCTCTCTCTCTGATGAAGCAAGCATCGATGCCTCACAAGTTATGGGATGAAGCTGCTTGTACCACGGTTTATCTCATCAATCGCATGCCAACTCCTATTCTCAAATATCAATCCCCGTATCGTCTACTCTTCAGTCAAGAGCCCGATTATAGCTTCCTCCGTAATTTTGGATGCGCTTGTTATCCATACCTTCGTCATTATGCCATGTCCAAGCTGGATTCTCGATCCGAACTGTGTGTTTTTCTCGGTTATAGTGCTTTTCACCATGGTTATTGATGCTTATCCATGACTTCCGGTCGTATCTTCATCTCTCGCGATGTTGTTTTCACCGAAACTCACTATCCTTTTGCAGACAAACTCTATGTTCCTTCTTCTTCCCAGGAATCTATTCCATCAGTCCGAGGGATTCTCGGATCGTCCCCTCTTGAAGTGCCTCTCCAACCACCCACCCTTACCCATCTCGATTCTCCTCATATGCACACAAATTCAACCAATACCTCTTCATCATCTCCATCAAACACTATGCCTTCCTCAAGCTCATTCTCACCTCCTTCACCTCCACCTAGTCTATCTTCATGTGCAAGTCCCTTATCTACATCGACGCCCGGCCATATCCCTTCCATCAATCCCTTATCTCCTTCCAACTTAGATCACTTAACTTCACCCTCTCATACTCGCACTAAACCTCTGTTAGCTATTATCCAATCTCTCGATCAACCAACCTCTCCCAATCACCCTCGATACCCTCTTCCTCAATGCTATTCCACAACCTCTGCACCCATATCCGAGCCAACCAATTACACCTCTGCTTCCAAGCAGTCACACTGGGTTCAAGCTATGAAAGATGAGTATTCCGCTCTCATCCGAAATCATACCTGGTTGCTGGTGCCTCGTCCCTCTAATCGCCCAGTTATTGGTTGCAAGTGGGTCAACAAAACTAAACTCTCCTCGGATGGACGCGTGGATCGTTTCAAAGCACGCTTAGTTGCAAAGGGCTTTCACCAAGAGGGGGGTATTGACTACCATGACACCTTTAGTCCTGTCATTAAGGTGACGACAATCCGGCTTCTCCTCTCACTTGCAATCAGCAAGAAATGGCATATTCGTCAACTGGACATTTCGAATGCTTTCCTTCATTGGGATTTGACGGAACTTATCTATATGGAACAGCCTCAAGGATTCAACAATCCGGCCTTTCCAAACCATGTTTGCCAACTCCACAAATCTCTATATGGCCTCAAACAAGCGCTGCGTGAATGGTTTCACAAACTCACAAGCCAACTCCTACGCCTCGGATTCACCAGCTCAAAGACAGACACATCGTTATTTTATCTGCATAGAGGGCCGATTTATATCTTAATATATGTTGATGACATTTTAATCCTTGGTCCGTCGTCATCTAAGATCGATGCTCTTGTGAAATCACTTAGTGAACATTTCACACTTCGCGATCTTGGTACTGCTTCTAACTTCCTCGGTGTTGAATTCCGCCCTTGCACCTACGGATTTTTTCTCACACAGAGTCACTACACAGCATCTATCCTAAAGAAATTGCATATGGACCTCTACAAGCCTCTGGCAACACCTATTCCAATCGGCAATCCTATCTCCAAGTCTAATTCTTGTGATACTCTAGCTCTCTATCGAAGCATCGTCGGTGCTTTACAATACTTAAACATGACTCGCCCTGACATAGCATTTGCATTCAACTATGCGTGTCGATCTATGCACTCTCCACAATCAGCTGACTGGGTGCGCCTTAAGCACCTTCTACGATATCTAAAAGGCACCATCGACTATGGTCTCCACATCCAACAAGACTCTGATCTATCACTCACAGCGTACAACGACTCTGATTGGGCTGGTACCTCTCTTGATCGTCGCTCCACAGGAGGTTTTCTTGTGTATCTCGGCAGCAATCTCATTTCCTGGAGTTCGAAGAAACAACCCACCGTGGCACGTTCTAGCACGGAAGCCGAATACAAGGCCGTCGCCAATGCCGCTTCTGAACTGCTTTGGATTAAATCCCTTCTCCGAGAACTCCGTATTTCTCTGCCTGCACCCATCTTATGGTGCGACAACATAGGAGCTACTTACCTGTCAGCAAATCCTATGTTTCATGCTCGGATGAAACACATTGAGATTGACTTCACCTTCGTCCGTGAGCAAGTTGTAGCACGACAATTACGTGTCAGTATAATTTCTAGTCAAGACCAGACTGCCGATCTTCTGACCAAGGCCTTACCCAAACAACGGTTTTAGTTGTTACGTTCCAAGCTCAACTCTTACCGGCGTTTCACTTGCGGGGAGGTGTTAAAACATGATAAATCACTGACACTTCAGCACACTCGCCTCGACGGTTAGAACCAACTCGCCCGTCGCAACCTTTCCGTCGTCTCTGGCGCCTAGTCCTTTCCCACTTTAAAATACTCTCGAAGACGCCTCTCGACGTCTATAAATATGATTCTATTCACTTTGATTAAGTACGAGGAAATACACAATCGCTCTTCTACTCTCTCTCTCTCCTGTTCCTCTTCTTTCTTTTCAGAAACATCCTACCTGGCACCGTTGTTGATTCCAAGATCTGCCATCCTACAAGATTTGATTTTATCTCTGCAGCCACGTTGACATCCAAAGCACGAACCGTCCAACGCATTACCACGCGAAGTCTACTTCAAATGAAGATAAGTAACCACCACTTACTACATGATAACAAGAAATAGAGGAGATTCCGCGGTCAACTGCACGGATTACGGATTCAACCTGCACGAATATGGAGAACGTTTCCGCATCATTCCACCACGTGACGACCACGTCAAACGAAGAGGCAGAATATGTAAAACGGAGGGAGGCAACCGTCAAACTGAAGGATATTTCAGAATCGCCCGCGCGCGTTGACCCTATCGACGTGAAAATTAAAGGACTTGAAGACGTTCCGACGGATCGCGATAGCCGTTGTAACTTCTCTTTCTCGAGGCATCTTTTCATTCCCCTCTTCCTATCTTCCCTACTCTATAAATAGGAAAATTTAAGGGAAGAAAATGCAATATTATTGAATGAAATATTGGTTACCTTGGTTACGTTTTTACTCATGTGTTCGTGTTCTTCCCCCTTATCTCCATCACTCCTCCCGCCTCTTCGTATCTCCGAGTTCTATCCTCCTATCATTCCTCCCTCATTTGCTGTCCTCTTTCATCCATCTCAAAGTACGAATCATCAGAGGAAACATTGTGATCGTGTAGAGATCTTCCAGAGCAACTACTTCACGTCGTCAACAGGTATCTGACGTGTCGTTTTTGTGCGTCGTTAAAACACAAAGACGATGGTCAAACAAAATTTATAAAACCGAACTCACAAAGACAAGATATAATAATCAAGTATTGGGTAAGTATCGGGTCGATCCACAGAGAGCAGGGTTGACTTTAATCACAGAGTTGATTTGATCAAACTTAGGTTTAAAAGAAGTTTAAAATAAGAGAAAATAAGATTTAAGATATGAAAATGTTATAAATAAGGTAAATAAGAAGTTTTGATATTTGAAATCTCGGATTTGACAGAGAAAAGTCAAGAGTCAAAGTCAAAGCGTTGACTTTGACCAATAGTAGGTGTTCTGCAAAATTAGAGAACCAAACAGAGTCAGAAGATTACGAAAATTAGATATTTAGAAACTAGAGAGAAAATAGAATTTATTGATATATATTTCGTAATTTTTGGATAAGAAATGGATTTATTATGAATTATTGAAAATCAATGATCAGAAAATCCCCGAAATGAACACCTCAGAAGAAATCTTCAAATTGAATGCCCAAATGAAATCCAAATCTTGCAATTTATATATCAATAGAAAGCTAAGAACCAGAGGAATCCAACAAGAGCGAAATTATCAAATTCTGATTTGCCAATAAAAAGTAATTGACCCCGAAAGTCAATGTTTGACTTCTGATGAAAGATGAATAGTCCTTGGTCAAACGTTAAATTGAAGGGTCAAATGAACTCGGAATTTGATGAATTTACTATCCACGGAAAGCTGATGAAAAGAGGAATCCAATGAAACGAAAATCAAGTGATTTGGAATTATAATCAGAGAGATATCCTATTTTCAAAATCAGTGACTTTTCAGACCTAAAATTAGGGAAAATGAAGAACACTATGAACTAATTTGCAAAATTAAAGATCTAAACCTAATAATAATACAAATTACCTCTTGATAATCGATCGAACCTCACTACTAACCCGATTGCCGCAATAATGGGGCCTCAATTCTCGTGGATTGAAGCGAATTTGCTCTGATTCTTCCTCGTGGACGTTCGGAATTCAAGGGGAAAATTCGATGAAATCAAGAGGTGAAATCGTGATTGTCATGCTTCAATGGCTGCGTCTCTACACTCTCGAAAGCAGAGGATCACGAGAACTTAAGACCTTCCTCGAAACTCGCTTAATTTCTTCGCGAGTCGATCAAAAGTTAAAGAACAAAAGAAGAAATACATGGGTTTTTAAAGAAGAAATTGCCCAGAAGATCGTGGCCAATTGAAGGCGATCGTGGAGGCGGTTTGATAGGTAGTGGGAGCGATTCCTTGGGGCGACGTTGCCGCTTCGAGATTGGCCACGAATTGGCCTTAATTTCGCCATGAATTCTGTTTCCTCCGGGCCACGCTTTTCGCCGGGATCGACCACGATCGACCACGATCGTGGCCTGATCGTGCGTCGATTGGGCGTCGATCTCACTGCACATCCTTACGAAAATCACGTCTGGCCCTTGTGGAGTTGATTCCGCAGAAAATGCTCCACGATCGCGGCTCGATCGCGCCGCGATCGCGGTTCGATCGGACCGCGATCGCGGTTCGATCGGACCGCGATCGTGGAGTTCTTCCACGTGTCCTCGCAACCGTCCGATAACGCCTCAGGTGAACGAATGGCTCCGATCGCCCGATCGCGTGGTCCCCGATTCCGACGAGCGTCCGCCTTCAGATGGGCGAAGATCGCGGTGATGATCGTGATCGTAATGCCCTCCGTTTGATGAAGATCTAGCGCTCCAGAATCGTCCACGTGGCGCAAGGTAAGCCATCGATCTTAATCCACTTACTCTAAAGCACGTGTTGTAATCAGTGATCGCGTGACTCGGGTCCACGCGATCTCCACCGCTCTGATCCGATCCGACGCCCGCCAAGCCGCCACGTCACCTGCAATAAACAAAATCGTGTGGGAACATAGTCCCACACGGATTAAAAGGAGGAAGAGGACGCGGTTAAATAGGGGAGTTGCTTCCCCTATTAACTATCCTCATGTCTCCTCTATATCCAGTACACGTGGCGCCCCACTCGGGCGCCCACGTGGCCGCGTGGCCTCCCCTGCCACTTGGCGCGCCCCGTGCGCCTCCTGCGTGGGCCACACGCGTCCTGCCACGTGGCCTCAGTGCCACGTCGTAACGGCGCGGTGGACCCGCGCGCCACGTAGGCCCGCTCGCCACGTCAGCCCCGCCTGGGCCTACTCGCCACGTCAGCCGACGCTCGCCACGTCAGCCGCAGGTAATTTCTCCCCCTTTTTCGCGATTTTAACTAAGAAATTCCTTAAAAAATCAATTAAAAATCAAATAAAAATCGGAGAAAATAGTATAAAACTTCAGAAATTCATATTTCTCAAAATATAACTCCTTTTTAATCCAAATTTTCTCCATTGGATCACAAATTCTTTTCTTTTTAATATCATGTCAATTAAAATATATTTAGAATGAAGTCATCAAGATGAATTAAAATTTACTTAAATCATTTTTCATTAAACACTTTAAATCATAAATTCATCTTGAAATTATCTTTCCAAATGTTTACTAAAGTCAAAAAATCATTTCATAACAGAGATTAACTTCTATTCATTTAAACAAAAGATTAATCATCTTTTAAGCATGAAATTATCCCTAATTTATGCATAAATATCAACTTTAGTAAAATGACATGCCAATGGAGAAAATTCCTAAAAAGTATGATAACATGCATCATATTCACATAAAATAAGCATGAATATGAGTTAATTAAGATAAGAATTCATGTTATAAATGCATGTTATCAGTATCATCCTCAGTCTCTTCCACGTGGTTGATAGTTCAGTCCCGATATCATCAGTCCAACAGTAGAATTTTCTATCTCTCCACTCTTTCTCTATAATTATTATCTTTATCTCTCTTAAGTCTCTTCACTACCTTCTTAATAATCTCCACGATAATCTGTATCATCACATCCATCCATCTTTCATTTTCCATCCTTTTATCATCTCTATCATTACCATTCTCATTACCGTCATTCTATTATCTTATTACCAAACAAAATCTCTACATCATCTTCATTGGATTATCCATTCTGTCATCAGTGGTATCATCTCATAGATCCTCTTTCCTATTGTAGGATTTAGATACCTTTTCTAAGATTATCCTACATCATTAACCTTTATTAGCCTCTCACCACAGATCTCATGATGTTGAAGCGTTACCGCGTAGAGCTCTATGCTGGCATCTATCATAGTGGGCTTTGTCCCTCCATCGCCTCTCAGCTTAGGGGCTCTCTTCTCTCTGGTGACCATGTCCTTGACCTCACTACCATTTTCTCTACTGTTCTTCAAGCCACGACTGATATGCCTTTGCTCCCTCTCTCTTCTGCTCCAAGAGATACGCCTCCTCCCTCAGCGATGACCATTTCTGCTCCTCGAGCTCGCGACAATGGTAGTTTACCTACCCACTTTGATGGCAGTCGTCCTCCTCGTGGGTGTGGCCACAACATCTTTCCGCCATGTCCTCACTAAGTCAAGCAAAACCATCTTGCCAACAAGCGTTGGAAGCAATTCGGCAAGCCTCCTACTGCCCAAGCAATTATGACTCCATTGGCTCCATTTTCCCGAGCATTGCTCAGTATGCCTGCTCCCCAACATCATATGACCATGACGTTGGCCGAGTATGACGCCCTTCGCCGTTCCATGAGTATTGATGTCTCCTCTTCTACTAGCCTTAGGTCACTTCCAGCTCTCCCCACGTCAGGTACATTTGCTCTACTTGCTTCCTCTTCACCATCATGAATTATCGACTCGAGGGCTTCCTCTCATATGACTGGGACTTCATCGCTCTTATCGTCATATCACCCTACCCCCTCCCATGCCCCCGTTACCATTGCCGATGGCCGACCTTGTCCGATCCAAGGCCGTGGTACTACTCGTGTCCCCCCTTCTCTTTCTCTTCACCAAATCCTCTATGTTCCTGGTATCCTTGTAAACCTTCTCTCTATTAGTGCTATCACTCATGCTCTTCCCTATACAGTTAGCTTCTTTACCTGTCATTGTATTTTACAAGATCTGTACACCGGACAAAGGATTGGTTTGGGCCGTGAGAACGGGCGGGGCATCTATCAGCTAGTTGCTAATAAACCCTCATCAGGTCTTCAAGCTCTTTTTGTTACATCTACTGCTACTTCCTCCCTTTTGTGGGATCGCCGTTTAGGCTATCCATGTTTTGACAAACTTAAAAAGACCTTGCCATGGCTTTCTCTTACTCAATTTGTGTACGAATCGTGTCAGTTGGGCAAACATCATCGATCTTCTTACTCTAGTTGCGATGACATCCCTCTTATGCCACCTTTTGATCTTCTTCATTGTGATGTTTGGGGTCCCTCTTGTACCCCCTCTATTTCAGGTCATCGCTACTATATCGTGTTTTTTGATGACTATACTTGTTTGAGTTGGGTCTACTGATGCAAGACGGGGTGGAACCCTCGTACCTGATCAAGGAAGTGCGACAGTCCGGGGATGGGGCAGTCGGCCTGATCCGATAAGGCTGTAGGAACCTAACACTCTAGGTTGACCTCCTAACCTAAGTACAGGCAGGCGTGCCAAGATGCAAGACCAACTCCGAACGACCCGGGAAAACACTCGATGATGGTAAGCTTGAGACCCTCTCGGTCCACGTCCAAATAGACGGCGGAATAGTCATCGTGAAGTAGCCTGAGGTGGCCACTCACGATCGGTGATGGGCCTGACGCAACGTCAGAAATCACGATCCTACACTCCGTTCTATCCTGTCTATGTTCGCCTGAAGGTGGTGGAAACAAGCCGAGAAAGCCATTCGAAAGGTAATTAAACTTAAATAAGGAAGGGTATGGAGCTAACCTTTAGGGCTGCGTAGCCCGGCGGGTCGTGACGAAGCGGGGACTTGACGCGGGCAGAGGCGTCCGGTGAAGAGCGATGCTCAGTGCCGAAGATCGGACCTTGCCGGTTGCTGATGGAGTCATCGTGGGCAGGCTAGACGCGTTAGGCGGGACAAGGGCCACTGGATGGACCGCAAGGCCCTCTGTGGCACGCGAGGAAGGGCGTAGGTGGCAGGATCCCGGTGCGGCTGAGGTGATTCTGCCAAATCGGGGGGTGTGCGTGTTGCTGGCGTGGACGGCTCGCAGGTGGCATCACGATTGTCCAAAATCACACGCGGAGCTAAACCTGACTTCGATGGTCAAGCCTTGCCGAACATCGTGTGTTCATCTCTTGAGACGCGGGTGTTTCGGGAGGCTTTCGCAGCGTCCGGGGGTCGTGAAGAGTTGTGGTTGGCCTCGTCGAATCGTGGGAGGTCAGTTCCGTCAGCGAAAGGAGGGGAATGCGTGCGGTCAGTGGATGGTGGAGGGGCGCGTGGTCAGCGGATGCGAGAAGCTTTGATCGGGCGTTTCAAGACGGTAGGTCTTCTGCGTGGGCGTCTCTGGGGCATCTCTGAGTGGAAGATTTCCGCAAATGGATTCCCAAATGAACCTGGGCGGTCGTCGGGAAAGGCAGGGGAAGCTCGTAAGCGTGGGTCCCGTGGGCAGAAATAAGTAGTGCCCTACCATTGGGTTTCCTCCTCCCTTCGCGTCTCCTCGTATCGATGATAACCAACGCGGACGGAAATAGATCTCCAGGCAACGAGGAGTCGTTTCCAGACGCAAATTCAGGCGTACGCGGGGGGCTTCCGGACTGGAACTTGAAGGTGTCTTCATGTCTTCTTCCGTCTCGTCCAGCTGCTTCTTCTTCCCGGCTTCTCCCAGAGTCACAGACGGTGCGAGTTATCGCGGGAGTCGGTGGTGTCTTTCGTTGGTCGATGGGCGTCCAGTCATAACAGGAGAGAGGGTAGAGGAAGGTAGGGTGGACGGGGAGGGTAGACAGCAGGAGAGAAAACTCACGCGAGGAGGAAACTGTCGAGCGCGGGTGGGGCGTCGCGTCCTTCCTTCTTCACCTGGGTGGCAGGAGAGGGCCGTGGAAGCCAACCTCTCCTCTCCAAGATTATCTCTTCCCCTCTTACTCTTCTCCTCGTGCGTGCGGATGACCGTAGGCAAAGCTTCTCCTTCTTCTCGTCTCACCGTCTCCTTTCTCTCCTCTCCTCACTCCCTATCTCTCTAATAACTAGCTAAACGAACTACGAGAGCTTTCAACAATTCTCAAAATGGCGTAACAAAGTCTAGGGTTGATTGGAGGTCCTACCCTCCCTTATATAGGGCCCACAAGTGGGCTAAGGGAAGGTGGACCCACTTGAGGCCCTCTCCCTTTAGGGGTTTAAGTGGGTCTCCAGAATAGAGACCCAAATAAAACCTAAAAGGGAAGAAGAAAAGGACATAAACACAAACACACACACACACATGTTATTGGGTCCCCTAACACACAAACACAAGGCCCAATAATCCAAGGAAAGAAAAGAATTACCGAGGAAGATAGGGTGAGCGTGAGCTCATTGTCGTCATGGAGGTAGATGTCGTCGTGATGGCTAGGCCGTGTACCAAAAATCGGGCTCCTTCGTCTTCGTGCGTCGACCGGGCTGGACTTGGACTGCCTGTGTCTCCTGAGCTGATGGAGATGGATCTCGCTCGCCATCATCTACCTTCTCTGTGATCGCTCTAAGGTTGTCACTACAGTCACCCACTTCATCACGGGAGTCGTCACTCAATACTCCACTACGCCAAAGATTCTTCGTACTGATAATGCACTTGAGTTTGTCCAAACCTCTTTACATACCTTTTGTGATGATTGTGACATTATTTACCAAACCACTTGTCCTCACACCTTACAACAAAATGGTGTCGCAGAGTGAAAACACCGTCAACTCCTTGATATCACTTGCACACTACTCATTGAGATGCATGTCCCATCTTATCTTTGGTTCGACGCCCTCATGACTGTGACCTATCTCCAGAATCGGCTCTCCTCTGCTCCCCTTGGTGGCGCTACTTCCCTTCATTGTCTCTCCTCTGCTCCCCTTGGTGGCGCTATTCCCCTTCATCGTCTCTTACCCACCTCGTCCCTCTTCTCTCTTCCTTCTCGGGTTTTTGGATGTATTGCTTTTGTCCAAGATCACTCTCATTACCTCTCTAAACTCGCCCCTCAGGCTCTCAAATTCGTGCTTATTGGCTACTCTAAGACATAGAAGGGCTACCAGGTGTACTTTCTTGATACCCGTCCCTTGATACACAGGGACTTGGACCTTGGTGATGGAGAATTATTTTGAAACATGAACACAAGGGTTCTAAGTGAACCTATCCTCCTCCTCCTCCTTATCCATCAATTTGAGAAATTATCCATTTATTAAATGGATGAAGAAGACCTCTCTAAATAAATAAAGAGAGTGTAGATCTTAAGGGAATTACCTTCCCTCTTTCCCTATTTTATACTGATCTAAAGATTGACTTGGTCAAACATTTAATCCTTATCTTTAGAAACCTAGAATTCCTTGAGTGGACCAAGTCAACCACCCCTTTTCCTTTGATATAGGTTCCCTATTTTCCAAACCTTATCCACCATATCTTAGGTACCTTGTATAGTTATATAAATGATCTCAAAAGAAAAGAATAGTAGGAAAATCTTTGTTGTCTTTCTTTCTCTCTTTGAAACCACCTCTAGTTAGAATCATAGGAGAGATCAATCACTCAAGGAAGAAACTATCTTCTTAACTTAGTCAGGACAAGACATTGACATGAGTAAACCATGCAATCACAAGCTTATAATCAGCGTGAAGAATCTGCCATAAAGAAGACAGTCATGACGATAATAAAAGAAGCCTCACAACTGAAGAAGTTTGAGGTTATGATCCATTGTAGTGAAGATAAAGATTTGTCAACAGCTTTCGCAATGCATGAGTACCACCATGCATTTATGGAGACAGCATATCGATGATCATCAATTTGAAGAAACTCATGAGCTATCTCCTAAATCGATGGAGACTTCCACGGTATTGCTTTCAAACATCCATGAAGGATCTCAACTTCAAAACACAGTCAAGAAAGTGTTATTACAGTTAATTATATGAGGATCAATACAAAGACATGAATACATTATCATTGCGGCATTCTCATCCCTGACTCTACGTAACTCTTCCATTTCACGAGTGGGCACGGCTACCATTGACTCTGGACTCCCTATTCCTACCATAGATAATTTAGTTGATCAAGTCCTTGATACTCAGAGCGGGCTTAAGCAGTTAGGCCAACGAGCAGAATCACTCTTATGAGAGCTTGACAAAGTCTGCTTGAAGAAGGACAGCACCAGCGACCATCGACTTTCCTCTCCTAGGGAACTCTTGGATTCCGTGAAGATTCCATCCAGGGTGACGATCTGTTTAAGAAAATCAAATGTGCGGCTACCTGCGGAAGTGAACAGGGTGTTCTACGTCCACAACTTCCCGTCAACATCTCCAGCTAAAAAATATACGATATCTTTGGAGAATACGAAGCATTTCGCCAGATAAGAATCAGCACGAATACGGATACTAGAGGAGCTGCCTCGTGGTCTACGAGGATATCTAAGATGCGAAAAGCGGCTGTTGTTCATCTTTCGGTATTGTTTAAGACATCCTTCGCCTTATGGAATCCCTGCACAGCAGCAACACTCCAGTGGCCTCCACTATGGAGTTACAAACACGTGAGGACCTCCACGAGGAGATTTTCCCCGTCGGCAACCGATCAAATGGAGGATTTAAAAGACGGAAGACAAATCGTTGAGCGCCTCCATCACCGTCAAACCCACTTCATATACAGGATCAAAGAAAGACGGGCCAGCGACTCCGATTTCCGTAACCGGTGTACGCGGAAACGACAGCAACGCATCGATAATTAAGAAGCTCGGGAAACCTTTGACTTTTCCGCGACGCCACAATTACCCTACAGTCCCACCAAAAAAAAAAAAATTATCAGCAGAATGATTCCAATGAACTGTCGTCTTCTCATCAACTCCCGCGTGATCGCTACAGAAGGCCAAACTGATCAACCACTCAATCGGCGTGGAAGATAACTGACGCGAAGCGTCGTCTTACCGTAACTTCCCCCTTCTCTCTCTACTCCTATAAATCGCACACTTGAAAGCGAAAACATGAGAAGTTGTTTGATGAAAAATTTGGTTACCCTTTTGGTTCGATATATCTATGTGTTCATCGTCTTCCCTGTGTCTCCATCACTTCTCCCGCACCCTCTCCATCCCGAGTTCTATCTTCCTATCTATTCTCCCCCCATTTCTGTCCTCTTTCATCCACATCGAGTTAAGAAACAAAATGACGGAAATTATGTGGATCGTTCGATAATTCTCGAGCGTCACAGTCGCGTCAATCTCAGGTAATATCCTCTCAATTCAAACGTGAATAGTAGTTCACTAAAACAAATCGTAAGTCCACGTTAGATGCGTTTCTTATCCATCCCGATTTCTTTTCCGTCATAAACCTATTCTCGTTTCTCTTCTTCTATTCTCTATACTATAATATATAACATATTCCTCCGGTTATAACTCCTCTTCGCCCTATCCATATTCTGTATTCCCCTCCTATCCGAAAGTATTAATCTTAAAATAACTCCCCAATCATACAACCTCCGCCATATTTATTTCTGTCTTTCGTCGCTCATATTATCTTTAATATTTCCTCTCCATAATATAAACTATATCACATCCATCCTTATTTAATAAATAACCCATAACATCTTATTCTCCATTTCTCTTCTCTTATTGTATTATTATATTATCATCTCTACTAACTCATCATATCACCCTATACTCTTGAATTATATCACACTATCTTCTTACTAATCTCCTAATCTCTTTTCATAGTGATATCATTTCATAGATCCTCCCCAATTTGTAGGAATATTAGTATTTCTAAATATCCTTTCATAGTGATATCATTTCTAATATTAGTATATAAACGCGATTTCTATTTTATTTTTTCCATGTGAGACTTTGTTTTGTTTTGAATTTGTGTAGGTGACGTGGTAGCGTGTGAGCGTTTGATCGTGCAATTGAAACACGACCATTGATCATCACTTAAGGTGGGGGTACGTGGCACATTCTTTGTTGGCGCAAAAGAGTTATAACGACTGAGATTAAAAACCGCAAAAACACATCTGGAGCGTTAGATCAGGATTGGATAGATGGCCTTTTATGCGTTTCTTCTTCAAGTGTGACGTGGTGAAATCTTAGTAGTCCATCTCCGATCCAAACGACTTAAATGTAGTGATTCGTATCTCTACGTTTCATCAGAGCCGTTGATCGAAGATTAAACACTCCATCCGACGGTTACACCCAGATTTGCTATAAATTGAGATGTTCTTCGACATTGTAAATCATTCTTGGATGTTTTCAAGTAATTGAACTGTCTAGACATTAGCATCCTTGAATCTCTTGCTTCTAATCACTTCTAGACTCGTTTCCACGTCGATAGAGTGGTTGGAAATGAGATTTCGTCGATAGAATAGGGAGAATTTGCCTCTTAAATGCCGATGATTGTCTTCAAAATCACAAAATGAAAAGCCTTGAATCCAGTAATTAATTCGATCATTTTGATCTCTATCTCGGGTTAGATTATGTGTTTTCTTCCCAATCTTTCGTTCTGTACGCGCGTGTGTGCGTAAGGGGGACAAAGAGGAAATATCCTTCCTCACCCTCTTACGTCCATCCGCTCTCTCTCGTTCTCTCACAACAGAGATTTTCCGTCGCGCGTGAGAGTGAGGGTGGTACACCTCACGACGGAAAATTTCTGTCACAAGGAGAGGTGGTCCCTCTCTTTGTTCTTCTTTTCTCTCCTCCAGCTCAGCCCTCTCTTCCTCTCTTCCTCTCTCACTCTTTCTCTCGAGCGTGACAAAGATTCTCATTGCTCATTTCTTGTACGACATTCTCTCGCCTCCTGATAACATGCAATTTCATGCATTAATATCATGCATTTTATGCATTTATTCTTTGAAATATAATCATAAATGCATGTTATCATGAATTAAAATGATTTAAATGATAATTTTATATTTAATAGAATGTTCTTAATTTTCCATAAATTAACACCATTTTAAGAGCATTTATTCTCAAATAAAAAAAGAAAGGAAGCCTCTCTCTCCCCTCTATTTCTCTCTCTCTCTCTCCTCTGTCTCTCTCTCTCTTCTCCGTTCTCTCCTCCTCAGAGAGGAGCGTCTCTCCCCTCTTGCTCTCCCGCACGCGCGCGTGCACGCGTAAGAGGAGGAGGGGGAGATTCTTACCCTCCTCTTCTTTCTCTTCCGCGCTGGTAGCTCTCTCCTGCTCTCTCTTCTCCTTCTCTCTCCTCGCGTCGCGTCTTCTGGCGACGGAAATTACTTCCGTCGCTAGGGAACCACAGGGAGAACTTTCTCCCGCGATACCTTCTCACTCTTTCTTCTTCCTCCTCTCTCGCGAGGAGAAAATTCCTCCTCTCTTTCCCTCTCCCTTTCTCTTCCTTCTCTCGCTCTCCCCCTCTCCCTCTCACCCATGTTCTTCTCCCTCTCTTCCTCTCTTTCCCCTTTCTTTCTTCTCTCTCCAGCTCTCTCCCACCGGATTCCGTTTCTCCTCTCTCTATTCTCCCGTTTCTCTCTCTCCCATTTCTTCTTCTTTTTCTTCCTCTCTCTCTCCCACAACATCTTCCCTCTCCTCTCTCCTCGCGACGGAAATTGCTTCCGTCGCGAGAAGAGGCGGGAGGAGGAAAGTCTTCCTCTCTCCCATCTCTCTCTTCTCTCTCTCTCTCTCTCCCTTTCCTTCTCTCTCCTCGTCTTTCCTCTCTCTCCTTCCCTCTCTCGCGACGGGAATTTTTCCGTCGCGAGTTCTCTCTCCTCTTCTTCCCTTTCCTTTCTCTCTCTTTGCAGGTTTTGCAGGTCTAACTCGCGCGTTGACCGGACCGATTTTGACTGGAGCGGTTTGACCGGGATACTTAAAGAGAGAGAGCATCAGATAAACGACCATAAATGCTCCAGACTAAAATGCCGATATCTCACGATCCTGATGGAGTTACGGGCTGAAATTTTGTGGGCTTGATCGTCAGTTCAAGCTCACCCGAATCTGCTAGGGCTGATTTAAGTTCTAAGACTAAAAAATTAGGGTTATGAATGTTTTTGTTGTATGCTTCTAGCATTTGCTAGCCAGAAGGAAAGAAAGCAACGATGGATCATTCATCATGTGTTGAACTTCATTCTCAGTGAGTTTCTTCCCTCTTCTATTCATTCTTCGTGTTGGATGCAAGACGCCAAGTCCGGGCGAAATATACGGCTCTCGAAGGTATGTTTTGATTAGGGAGCATCACTGGATAGTATTTTTATCACGAATCTTAGATTAGAACTATCTTCTATCCATTTCTTCTGATTTCATCATCTGTTTATCAACATTTTCTCATTGAAAAACCCTAAAAATCACTTTTCCACCATCGATCAAGGGTTTCCAATATCTGAAAAGAGTTTGGAAGCACTTGTTCGGTTCACT
The DNA here is from genome assembly GCA_024174645.1 of Lemna minuta. Classification (NCBI taxonomy): domain Eukaryota; kingdom Viridiplantae; phylum Streptophyta; class Magnoliopsida; order Alismatales; family Araceae; genus Lemna; species Lemna minuta. The sequence goes on along the minus strand of CM044101.1, from coordinate 3,458,569 downwards.
TCATCTCCACGCACATTTTCTTCCTTTCATCAATCATTTTCGGTTTCTAAATCTAAAATACCAAAAAAATAGTTTCTGATTTTAATATTTTAACCTTCCTCTCTGTGGATTCGACCTCGACTTGCCATTGTTCTAATTTAAAAGTCAGATTTGAAGAGTTGAGTATAAATTTGTTTGATACGTAAAATCGTGCATTCAACGACCGCATTTTACGCTTATCACCTCCCTCCTCTCCCACATGACGAAAAACATTTCCATTGCACACGAAATCTTCGTCTTCATTCTCCCTTCCTCTTGCGCACTCAAAAGAAATCTCTCTCGCGCACTCAAAAGACGAAGAGAGGATGGAGACCTGTGATAACATGCAATATTTACATGTAATTATGTGATTATTAATGCAAATTTAGGCTTAAAACATTCCATTTTAGTGCATGTTATCATACCTTGAGTGCATATCTTTCATTTCACGCAATGTTAAGTTATAATCTCAAAATGAACTATTTTAGGGATAATTATACCTTTATAAAGAATATACTTTGCATTAGATTATTCTCATTTTATATTTGAGATTATAATTAGATTTTTAGTGATTAAAAATAAGAGAAAAATATTTTTTATAAACTCATTTATTTTTCTAAACTTTTTTCTCAAAGAAATGAGTAAATTTTTGGAAATAAAAGTTTATTCTCTGGTTATTTATTAAATTTAATTTTTCAAATTGATAGATTATTTAATTTCTGATCAAACAAGACAAATTTAGATTAATTTGGAGTTTTATTTTGAAAGACATGAGTTTTCTAATTATTAGGGATTTTTATGGAATTTTTCTAATTTTGTATGAATTTAATTCGATTTATTTTGCATTAAAATGAAGAAAAAATAATAATTTTTTTGCATCCAGACGTGGCGGGCACAAAACGTGTCGCCACGTGGCAGTATTGGAACACTCCACATGGTGCACGTCTATGCGTGTGCGCGCGTGTTCGTGTATGCAAGCTTGTGTGCATACCTGTGTGCGTGTGTGTGATTAGTGATACTAAGCACCCTTTTTCATGATTTTTGCTAACTTACTAATCTCTTATCTCTTATATTCTCGTCCACTTACTCTGATTTTTGTCATGTGGGACTAATTGTGTTTATTTTTACACTTAGGTGATGTGGTAAAATTTGAAGCGTCCGATCACATGATTTAATCTCGATCATCGATATTCACTAAAGTGAGGGGGTACGTGGAGAATTTTGATTGGGAGATGATTCGTTTAAAATGTTTTAATCTTAGCCATTGATCTAAATATTTATAGCAAATAAAATTAAATACGCCTTAAGAACTTTGATGGATGGGTGGCAACATCTCAGACATCGATTCCCGATCGACGCGACGTTTCTTCTTCACGCGCGATGTGAAAAAATATGAGCACATTGATAAGAACTTAAAATATAGTTATAAGCACCTATGAATTGCTCTTATGTAACTCTATTAAACCCTTGAACACAACATCTCCTCTATTATCTCACAACTTGAAGTTTCTAGAATATTAGTTTATTAAGAGGAATTTATTTTACATGAATTCTGCCTTTTCATTTTCAGGAAGTTCACAAGAGGAATGGCAGCAAGATCCTCTAATAGAAGTGTTTAAAGGGCTTAGGGGGCTGTCCAAGACAAGTAATTGCAAGCCCGGTCGAACAATAGGAGCCCAGCCAAAGCGGAGATTGGGGAGAATAAAAGGGGAAAAAGTTGTTTCGGGAGAGCTGCTTCCTTCTTCTTTCTTCTTTTTTCGGTTGCTCCTTCTCGCTCTTAGGTTTAGAATTTCTCGTGTGTTCTTCTCGGCGGAATGTAGTTTAGAAATCAAAAACAAAGATCTCAGTTCTTGTTGTTAAATTTATTTTTCATTTTAGTTCTATTTCCTTCTCTATCTGTCCTTCTTGCCATTTCTTGTTTTCTCTGAAACCATCTCTTCACCTCCCGTGCAATCTCTCTATCGTCGCCTTCCCGACCCTCCTTCTTCCTTCCTTCTTCTTCTGCTGTTCTTTCTCTTTCCTAGGGTTAGATCTTCTCCCCCTGTAACTCTTTCTTTCAACTGATTCTGAAAAAAATGTTAATGTCGTTTACTTTGTGTTCTCTTTTGTTTTCTTCTTCAATATCCCTCCTGCAAACTTTGTCTACCTCTTCCGTAGCTTCTGATTTCTCTAAATCCGTCTCGCCTTCTCTCTAAATCCATCTCTTTCTCTTTTAAATTCTACCGTTCCTAATTTCGCCTTCCTATCTCCATCTAAATCTTGTCCTTCCTCTCTTCGATTCTTTTCTCATTTCCTATTCTGCCAAATTTCTAATATTCCCTCGTTCTCTTTTCTTCCCTTCTCCTTCCCGTTTTCTCTTTTTGTTCTCCCTCTCTCTTCCGTCTTTCTCGTAACCGCACATCCCGTTTTTCTAATTTCTCTTGCATTCTCCCTCTCGCACGCTCTCCTTCCCTACATTTTTCGAAGTCGTATTCATCCTCTCCCTGACGATATCTCTGTTCTTCTCTTATCGTTTTCTCGTTTTTTTCATTTTTGTCTCGTCATTTCAGTATCTGCTCTCTCTCTCTCCTCTCTTTCGTGTCTTCTCTCTAAATCTTTATCCTCCCCGAAATTTCCCTTCTTCTCTTTTCTATTCCTCTTCCAACGAATTCGCTTCCTCTCCCCTTCCCGTTCTCCCTTCTCTTACCCTTTCTCACTTTTCCTATTCTGATGCATCTCTCACTCTCTCTCGTGTTTGTTGTCTTCACCGCTCCTCTATAAATTTCTCCCTCTTTTCCGCCCTCTTTCCCACATTTCGTTCACTCGTTTAATTTCTATTACGCGTTTCTGTCCTAGTTTCGGTCCTCATCACGTTCATTCCCTCCTCAAGCCCGTCTCTTCTTGTATTCCTTGCCTCATTTTGATCTTATGAATTCAATTCCCTCTCTTACCGCTCTTTTGTATTTCAATATTATCTCTCTCTCTCTCTCTATCTTTCTCTTTTCCGATAATCTGTCTTTTACGTTGTCTGTCTCTTCTCCGACTCATTTTCTGACTTCCTCTTCCATTGTCGTCTACCCCAATTTTACCATCTTCCGCGTAACCCGCCTTACGGTCAGTCTCTCCTCTCTTCCGCTCAATAATTCTAGCCGCCTTTCTTCTTGCAATTTTAATTTCCACTCTCCGTCATCTTTCCTCTCCTTCGGGTCTTCCAATCCTGATATTTCTCTCTCTCTCTCCCTCTCTCCCTATCTCCGGTTCCTGTTGCTATTCCCGATTTTTCCTTCTTCTCTCCTCACATCCTCACGTCCTCACGTCTTCTCTCCCACCTGCCCTTCTTTCTTCCGTGCATTCATTTTCCCTCTCTCTCAATTTTGTCTTCTTGCGCCTAACTTTCTTTCACGGTCAACCCTCTATTTCCCTCTCTCAACAACTCTCAACCTTTTCTCTCTCCATATATTCTTTCCACCTCCCTCATTATCGCTCTATTCTCTATCCTCCTTTAGTCTCTCACTTCCCTCCTACACCATCTTACATTATCCTTCTCTATTCTTCTATTTCATTAACCCTTCTCTCTATGTACTTCCCATAAAAAGGTTTCATAACTAGCTCTTTATTTCCCCCATTTCTCTCTCAAATCTCCCAAACTCTCATCTCATTCTCTCTTCTATTTCCCCTCTTACTTCTCTCCTTTCTACGTAATTTTGATTTCCTTAATTATTCAATCTAATACTCTTCTGTATTTTGAATTTAGGATCTTCATATCGATAGGTTCAATTAAATCATCCATCAAAATTCCTTCCTCCCACGGTCAACTCATAGAGCTGACCATCAATCCTTCATCTTTACCCTCCTCTCTACTCTTATTATTGATATTGCCGTGCCCTAGAATCCTTGTGGATCGACCTAGAAAGCTATACGCCTTTATCCTCTCTACCCGGACTTAGTTTTCTTGAATATAAATAGTAAGTTTGTCGGGCTTAAACACACGACGACTTTGAGCCTATCACACATCATCTTCCATCGAATGGACGTGACTTAATGGATACAATTGCATCTAAGCGTTTCATCTGAGCTGTTGCTTGAAGATGAAGAGCGAAATCCAACGGCCTCGCCCAAATATACCAATAAATACACAAGTTCTTCGACGATCTAAAGCATTCTTAGATGTTTGAAGTAAATAGAACTTTTTAGACAACTCAATAATTGAATCTCTTAATTTCTTCCTCTTCTAGACTCATTTCTGCATTCAGGGTGTTTGTGAAATCAAGATTTCATCGAAAGAAGAGGAATAAATTGCCTCTTGAATGCCAAATTTAGTCTTCAAAATGGTGGAATGAAAAGCCCTTCATCCAGCAATCAATTGCATCATTTTAGCACAAATTCGGGGTTAGATTATGTGTTTTTCATCCTAATATTTTGTCTTGTATCATTATCTTTTAATTTTGAATAGTAGATTGGGATAATTTTTGATTTAATTTCAGTGTTTCTCTCTACTCGTGTTCATAAATTCTATCTGATTTTGGCTTATCTATTTGTCTGAAAATCTTGATCTAAATCGAGTGATTTTTGATTATGTGGATTTGCGTTTGAGTTCTCTTTCCAAATCTACTGACATCCCTAATTTCTCACCTCAATGTATCGTTGGATTTGATTGAATTTGACGGAATACCGTGAAAATACCTTAATTCTCCGTGGATTTGGCCCTTATTCACCACTTAACTATCTAATTCATGAATATTTCTCAAAATTGGCGAGTTTGTAGAGTTTTTTTACACGTCTTCGTATGTATTGAACGACCTTGTGAGTTCGTCTCGTCAACCTCGTGGGTTGATATTCAAATGATTTTTTGCAACCTTCTTTCCTAGTGCTAGGTAATGCTAAAGGAATATAATAGAATATGAAAACACTATTTTTTGGTCTCTTGCAGACAACCAAAGGGTAGAATTGGATTGATGAAGAGATGGGTTTGCCCATAAAATTTTGTCTCAAAAATTTATCAAGATCATTTGATTGTAAACTTTGATTTTGAAGAAATCTAGCTAGTTGGTTTTTCTTCCTCCTCTTGTCAACATTGAATTTGACTTAAGTTCTATGCTAGCCATACCTACCAAAATTCTGTATGAAATCTAAAATCTCAGGCAACATGATTGTGGCAAACCTTGAACCTTAAATATGTGAATCTTGTCAGGCATATTAGGTAGTGGTCAAAACAAGGAGGAAAAAAAAAGAAAACAAGAATCTTTTTTCTCTCTCCTCCCTCCTCTCTTCTACCTTTTTGAATACTTTTTTTTTTCAAATAAAATTTTGTTGAAAAAATTCACTCTATTAGAAGTCGAGGCCAAAACATTTTTTTGAAATTTTTGGTGCCTCAATTCTAATTGAGTGGTAATTTTCCATTTTAGATATAAAGGAAAATAGGGAGAGGTGGCAGCCAATAACAGGGCAAGCTCCCACTTCACCTTCATGTAAACTATACTTGAAACTATGCTAACATGGATTTATGATCATTTCATGTGAAGAGGTGCATGAATTGCATGATGTTAATTCATTAATTTGATGCTATTATTGAACTAGTGAGGTCTTTTCATGGCCAAACTTCATTCTCTAAACTTTTCAATGATGATTTTGAAATTTCTTTCATTCTCAAGTATGAGTTTCTACCAAGTTATCATTCATTGCCCTTGATGCACGGAGATTTGATAAAGTTAATGCTGACAAGCACCGTCAAAGAATTGTAATGTATAAGCTTTGATGTGGCAATAACCAATCATCTTTTGGACAATGTTGGGTTTTTATGAGCCTTTTTCATGCGTTATATGTTTACTTTGGGTTAAATTATGAGTGGGAGTAGATTTCTAGGTGTTTTGACATTTTTTCTGCAATTCTCTCTCTTACAGTCATGATGACCCTTCTTTGACATTTATTTTGTTTTATCTATCATTGACGCTTGATCTGATGAATCGAATTCCTTTCTTCTCCATTTTTCTACAATATTTTCTTATGTTTTTTCATCATATGGCTGGACTAAATTTGATCAAGTGCTTGTCTATCATTGTGGTCAACCTTAGTCCTTGTTGATTCAAATGGTATTCACCAATGTAGGTGATTTTAATTACCATTAAAGACATTTTTATTTTTATTTTTGAGGTTTTATGTTTGAGTATTTTATGCAATCAAGTGTGCATAAGATAAAGGTGATCATAGATCCCACACCAGCTGTTGTATGTTTGTAGGCGGTAAGTTGGTTATGTGGCATACTTGTTTGTCAGGAGTGGTCTCTTAAACTAGTGTTGAAGCCAAATATCATGCCACTACTGATAGAACACTTGAGTTGGTTTGGTTCCACTTCATGCTAGCTGTTATGGGGGGTAATCTTATTTATCCTATGCTCATGTACTATAGTAGTTAGGCTATGGTCTTTATTGCTATGAAATCCCACCTTTCTCTAGTACACATCATATTTTTATGGATTGAAATTTTTTTCGTGACAAGGTTCTTCAAGGTGTCATATCCATGCCGCATGTAAGTTCATCCACTTAATTGGTGAGCATCTTTCATAAGAACCTTTGGTACCTTGTGTGACAAGTAGGACATGCATGATCGAGATTGTCCAGCTTGAATGGAACTATTAGTGGGCTTCTCTCTCTTGTTCTCTCTACCTCTAAGTTAACCCAACATAACAATGTCTCTCTCTCTCTCTCTCTCTCTCTCTCTCTCACACACACACACACACACACACACACACACACAAACACACACTCATATAATGTCTCTAATTCTCTATCTTTTGAATTAATATAAGTCAAGTAGGGATTTTTCCTAGGAAAAGATGAGAGATTTGAGGCCCACATATTTTGTGAGAGTAATGAGGACATTTTGGGATTCTAATGTCATGTATGGATAGAAACAACCCTTTAGGTTTGTCTTCATTAGATCTTTCCAAAATAAGAGGGGTGGATTCACATGTTCATGAAATGGCTAGTTTCTAGATTTCATGGAGAGTAATGCTAATCATGTGATTGATATCATGAACACTTCATGCACATGTCTTCTTTTCTTTAGCAACAATAGAATGAGTAATAGGAAATCCCATGGGCATGGAAAAGGGATTGGCAAGCATTTGAGTACAAGGGATATGATGAAATGCTAATTATATGTTAATTTCATTAATTTTATTCACTTATTTACATTAAAATGATCATAAATGCATGGAATCACAGTCTAAAATGATTGGTTTTAAATTTCTAAGGATATTTTTATTTTTCTCAAAATTTGGGTAGTTTTTGGGAATTTTTTGGTGTCAAATTATCAAGAACTTTATTTACAAGTCAAAAAATTATTTATAAAAAAAGAAGTTTATCTTAATTTTTAAGTTGACTTACAAAATTGCAATCTTGGAAATTTGGTTGATGGCACCAATCATTGTCTACCAACAATGATAGGCATTATCATTATTTAAGTATGCTTTCACTTTGTTCCATGCCTAAGATATATATTTCAAGGAAAGGGAATTGGCTAGTCTGAAAATTTGATGATATTTTCATCACAAATACTCATTCTTATTGGCATGGCAAAGATATAATGAATCTACCAACTTTTAAAATCTTAATCTTATCTGTTTTTTAGTTTCAAGAATTGGTGACACAACATTACTATGAATTTTGCAATATTTCTGGCACCTTTTTCGGATTTGGTGATTGACGCATCAAGACCGAGTGGTCATCAATTGCACACGGTCAAGAGTAAAAAATAATTCCAAACTTACCAATTTAGTGAAAATATCTCGAATTGAGGGGTATAATGGTAAATATGGGTCGAATCCACAGGGAAATAGGGAAATTTCTGATGATCTCTTCGAATTTGATCAAATCGGACGATGAATCGGCGATAGAAATTGGGAAAATGGTAGATTATAAAATATAACTTCAAGACGATTCCACGGAATCAAAAATCATTGAATTTGACTTTGATTTTGTGAAGAAATTGAAGATCTAATTGAGAGGTAATTTCTGAAACTTAAAATCACGAATTAACACAAAATCTAAACTAAATTAAACTAAATTCTTAATCTAAGCAAAAATTAAATGGTAATAGATGAAATATTAGTAAAAACCGCTCCCACTTAACCACAATTGCGATTGGATTATCTCAATTAATTGCTGAAATCAAGGCTTTTCATAAAAAATGTGAAAATCGCGATGGTGGAGTTCAAGCGTCGATTTCTTCCTCGTCTTTCGCTCAAATCTTGATCTTAAGCACTCCATAGATGCAGAATTGAGTCTAGAAGAGATTAGGATCAAGAGATTCAAGAGATTTGGTGTCTAAACAGACTCAATTTGATTGAATTGCTCTCGAAATGCTTTACAAATCGAAAAGAACATCTCAATTTATAGGAATTTTGGGCGTAACCGTCCGATGAAACGCTCCCCCTTCGATCAACGGCTCTGATTGATTAGATTAATGCGAATCGTAACAATTAAGTCCGATCCATTGGATCGCAAATGGAGCATTCAGATGAAGCCACGTATTCGCGCGTTATAAAACTCTTTGAAAACACATCCGTCGGATCTTGATTGGACGCCTCAGATGCATTTTGATCTCGTTTAATCTCGACCGTTATAACTCCTTGCGATCAAAGGTCAAGATTAAAATGATCGGTGAACTGCGATTTAAGCCACGTGTGTCCATCGATCTTAAGTAAAGTTCAAGGGTCATAATTACACGCACGATCGGACGTCCGACACGCTGCCACGTTGCCTCCTCATTGCGATTGTTGATCGCGATCGATCGGACGGCTCTGATTGCACCACGTCACCTGCGTGCTTTAAATATTCTGAAAAATTGATATTAAATTAGAAAAATCGAATTTTAATTCCAGAAAATCCTTAGAAATTCATAAAAAATTCAGAGAAATTCATAAAAATTCTAGAAAAATCCCTAAAAATGAGAAAATTCATAACTTTCAAAATATAACTCCAAATTAATCCAAATTTCTTTCATTTGATCCGAAATTTAATTATCTATCATTATTAAAAGTCAAAATTAATAAATAATGAGAGGTTTAATTTCTATTTCAAAAATACATTTATTTCTTAAAGATTTGAACTTTAGAAATTTAAATAAATGTTTATAAAAGTGATTTCTCTCATTATTTTAACTTTTAAAACACTTATGATCTCAATTCAAGATGGGTTATAAAATTATTTATCTTTAATTCATCATATTTAACACTAAATTAAAGTATTTTGAGATCATAATGACTTTTTCTTAGAATGATAGATAAATACTCATAAATATGATAACATGCATAGGAATGAAATCATTTATGCATTAATATGTATCAAATAATGATTTATTATCATGTCTAATTAGCATGTTATCAGTGATGAGACATAAAAGGCAAGTAGAGTTGGTAACACTCATGAGAAGAGACAAAAAAAAATCAACAACTAGAATTGCTTCATATTCTAGGCTTAATATCAGATTCTAGGAGTTTGGGGCTGAAATTTGAAGGTTATATTTATCTTTTTTATCCTTTATCTATCGTTTCCTATGATAAAAAGGACAGTGATAAATCCAAAATGATAGCTGCATTCGTGCATCATATACTACTTTTATGTCCCATTCAACACTTTAATATTGTAAATATCCAATTCGTCATGGCTGAATGTGGTGTAAATATATGATCTATCATGCATCATTTACTATAGTTTTGTTTATAATATGAAACTAACCCCATTTGAATACTTTCAAGTGTAATGGCTGAATTCTTGCATTTTCTTGAGTTACATTGATGCAAGGACATAGGTAAATATACAAAAGAACATGGATACAAAGTACAGTGGGGAGTAGGAAGGAAATGGGCTCTCTACCTTTTTGGGGGATGAGCCTACCCTATTTCTATAATGTCAAAGATGGTCAAATGAGGTCAAAGGGTCTACTGAAGGGTGAAAGGTGGCCAATCTTGGTTTTAAAGTTTATATATGGATCATCCTAATTTTTTTAGAAGATCCATATTTTAGGAGGTCAAAGAGGAGGTCAACTTCTCTCTTTTTTAGGGAATTTTGACTAACCCCTCTTGATCTCTTTTTAAATAGGATTGAACCCTTCTTGTAAGGATCCTTCTAAATAGGAATAATTCCTATTTTTAAAGAAGGGATGCCTCACCTTTCTAGGGGTGGCCCCCACTCCAATTTTAGAAGGGAGAAGAGTACAACTTTTGAAAGTGGCATACTCTCTGTTATGCTGACCAGTTAGGTTAAAAAGGGGGAAATGATGAAGAGGAAGTCGTTCTTGAATTCCTACCCAACAGAGCTTGGCCGGGAGGACAAAGTAGGGAGAAGAGCCTAAGATCGATTTGAGAGGCATTCGAAGTGAAGTTTGTGTTCATTCTATGCAGTTTGGCATTACTATGAGGTCTCGATTTACTTTGTGCCTTAGTTTTTACGAAACTTCATTCTGATTGATTTAGTTCATTTTCTTGGATTTAGATTCAGTTTTCTACTATTTTCAGGATTAAATCTTCTTATTTTAGAAAGATTTAGTGAATTTAATTACAACATACAATTTGCAGTGAATGTTATTGTTTTCATTTTCTTTTCTTTTCGGTGAGTGAGTTTGTAATCAGTCTAAGATTAGGATTTACCAAGAGAAATATGTTTGATTATCTTTTCACAATCTGTTCCTCTCTTTAATTCTATTTTAGTCAATGTCGGTAAGAGAAATTTTACTCTAAGCCTTAGATCTTGTTTGATTGAAAAGAGATTTATTAAAAAGTATCTTAAACATGAAATAATTGTGTAGAAGTCTTTCTCAGCATTATTTCTTTCTGTTTAGATTCAAGAAAGTTTGTATTAGTTGATACAGTGAATATAGTGAAGTCATATCAGCATAATGAATTCCTTAGGGACCTAGTCTATCTAGGAAGAATAATAAAAAAGAAAACTAAAAACACAGTAGTAGGATAAGTACATATTTTGGACACAAGTTAAAAACATTAAGAAAGAGAATTGATGCATCAAAATAGGATTGATGTGAGTAGTTATAACTAGAGAAATATTATTATAAAAAGAAAAGAAAAGATATACACAATTCCTTGTAATTCACTCCCTTTTAGATATTGGCCATAAGATTTAGTTAAAAATAAGAGCTACAGAGTAGTATAACTGATTTGAGGTGTGCTGGAAGAACATTGCAAAAATAAACGAAGGATTAGTATTGGATTCGACCCCTTACGGAGCTATATTTTGGGAAATAAGAGATTAAGGGAAAAGATTTATGATAAATCATATTGCATAAGCCCAGTAAAACCATTACAATGACATAAGATTTATATCTGTATTTGGACTTATCATGGTGCATCTCCACCCTTGATCACAAGAGTGAAAGATCTCCACCCTTGGTCACTTGGAATCCAAAAAGACGCTTTCTATATAAGGCTCTATTTTCTCTTTCCTCTCTTGTTTTTTGGCTCTCACTTATCATTAGGCTACTAGAAGGAAGAGGAGATGAGGTTAAGACCCAAGGAGAGCATTTCTTGATGCTCAATCTTGTAGTGGAGAAGAAGTCAAGCGAGGATCACTATCAGAGTGGATTGAGCATCACCTGGCCAAGGATGGGCATCACAATAGGGTTTGTGCGACAATCCTGATTCAGTTTATTGTTTGAGTTCATCTCCATAAACAATAAAATTATATTTTATTTTGATTTTGATGTTCTATTAATATAGTAGCTTTAACATCATCCCCACTCGCAACTCTCTCTCCCTATCATTGCGCATCGACTTATTGCTATCGCTGACCATTCTTCTCACCTTGCCATCATTTCAGCCTTATTTATTTCTTTTTATATTAATTTACCATATAAATTCTGATCTCTCTCTTAATTGTAAAATAAAGCTTAAAAATTATCACTTATACTCATCTCTACATGCCCCATTTATGCTTGCACTTCTTTCCACGCCCTCTTACCTTTCATTTGAAGATCAAATGTCATTATCTGAGCTCTTTGTGGATTCGACCATTGCTAACACTTACTAAGTAAGTATTTATAAATGTTTATTGTATGAAATCAGTACACAACAACAACAAAAAAAACCCGTAATCGAGATCATCAAAGACTTTGAACCATCTTCAAGTGTGATGCTTCATGTCAACTTGTTGATTCATATTCTCTTGATATATTGAAACATCCACAAATATTGTGTATTAGGACAATCATATTTTTTTGTAACTATTACATGTTACTTAAGTATTTATAGATGTACTCAAAAATTTTGAAAATATTTATTGATACTTTCAAAATTTTTATGTTGAATAATTATATAGCAAAAACTTATCCACAAATGAACAAACTTGTGAGCTGATCTTGTATTTCATAACATATTTCCTATTGATTTATCTTGAGCTCCTACCACATCCTAAAACTACGTGTTAAGGAGCTCAATGTAATCAATTCTGGTATGTATGCTATGATAAAATATTACTTTGCCCTAAGGATTCATGTGATTCCGGAAAAAAATCACATATTTGTCATAAACCTACATAAAGTTTTCTAAATTTTAATTGATTTGCCTTGTCAGGAATTTTCAGTCTATGTGCATTGAACATTTCTCTCTTTTTTCCCTTTTCTCTAGATGCTGAATAAAATTATTCTGCTTGTTTCTCCGCGATTATCGAATCATACATTCTTCTTCTTTCTCTTCTTCGTCTAAATTTCTCCATAATTGTATAGTTTTTACCCATCCTTTTCACATATATTATCTGTCTCCATTTTCTTCTTTTTGTTTCCGTTGGGATTTTCTTTTTCCCCTCATCTTTGAAAGAGACCATGAATTTTCTCCCCATTATCTTGTCAGTGGTTTCTAATTATCTCTCCTCAAGAGGCGTCGGTCCACTGGCGGCTAGGCCACGCCACCGCGGCGGGCATCCTGAAAACGCGTCAAACGTCATCACGCTCCGTCTTCTCCTCCCTCCGTCGTCATCTATCAAAACCGTGGACACCAAGGATCGTCGAAAACGGACGAGGACTTTCAGACGAAAAAAATCGATCCTTAATTCTGAGCTTACGTAACGATTAATCTCCATGCGGAGAAGGGCAAGGAGGGAAACGCCGGCGGGGTTGACCGGGCTAGAGGTGACGGCGGCGAAGCGGCTTTTTTTTCTCGGCGGCGACGACGAAAAGAAGGAATCAAAAGCGGCTATCCAGGTAGAGAGCGAGGAAGATAAAGCGACGGCGACGGCGACGGCGGATGAAGGAAGTGGAGACTTATATGGAGACGGTCCCGTGACCGGCACCAGAAGACACAAGTTCCGGTCTCTTGCACAGCTCTACGAGATCACCCAGCCTATCCGTCTCCTTGAAGAATCAAAAAAGAGGAAGCTCTCGCGTGAGGGAGACGGGTAGGCTGAGCAGGCCTCTTTATTCTCTGTTATTCTCTGTAGGTTTCAATTGCCGTTCTATCTCCTCCATCACGCTCCGATTCACGAGAATTATCTCCTCCGTTCCGTTCTAACTTGGGTAATCAACGTTACAGAAGTCTTTCTTATGCAATGATCAATCCGAACGCCAAAGGAATGGATGGATATCAGATTATTGAAATTAAGATGAGAATACCGATTTCTCCCAAAATTTTGCGGACATTTTTCACGAGGGTGGTATAATCGATCAATAATAAGACCTGAAAAGTGAGCACAAAAATGTCAAAACTTCAGATAGACCAAGGAATTCCGGAAGTAATTAAAAAACACGGTGATACATTGCGTACCGATCGTTTTCAAGGGTCTTAAAAGAGAGTCCATGCACCGTCAAGCTAGACTATCCTTGCGCTGGACAGTATTCTTCATTCATGGATACAAGCACGAATCTAGTGACAGTTACTTCATAGAGATGTTTGATCAGGACAAAGTCTCTGTCCCAGCTGGCTTCTATTTTGGTGTCTGTCTTGGTTGTCCTGCAGCTTTCACATTTTCCTTTATTTCTTACAAGTTTCACAGGTGATTTACGTACTTTTAAAATGTCATCGTGGTTCTGAAATATTGGGTCTTTTATAGTTTTTTGATAGAACACTTCTATTTTTCTTTCAGATATTTACTTCAGTACCTTATTATTTTCTTAATCTATCCTTATTATCTACATATTTTTTTCATTCTTAATCGACCAGATGCAACAGAAGTTTTCATCCACTCTTCACACAATTTATCCCTCGTTAATTTCAATTATGTAGGTTTTAATACATTACCTTCTTGACCAGGAGTCTCGTAATATAATAAAATGAACTAAATATAATAGTCAAGCAGATATCTTCTGCATTGTACTTTTCAAAAAATGTCTCTATAGTTATATGTGAAGACCATGCAGATGGTCTAAGCCAAGAACAAATTGAGGAGTAAAATATGAGAAATCAGGCCAAAGCTAAGTAAACTGAAGTGTGCGTACCAAGTTATGCTTTCTCGAGTCATACATAGTACATGATATCACAAGTTTTGTTGAAACTTTAATATTTAATTTTCTATGTAGTAAATTATATTTTCTTGGGTACTTAATGTGCATGTGCATGTTATCATAATTCATGTGGTTAATGTGCATGTCATCATGTTTTGATGAAGTTTTTGCATTCATCATATCATATCATATCATTCATAAGCTGAATTTCTATTAAATTTTAGTTCGTTTTATGCAAAAATTAACCTTTGAAAATTTTCAAGGTCAAGCAAAGATGAATTAATCATATTTGAGTGAGTTTCATGATCGTAGGTCTTGGACAAATGAGGATATAGATGAAGATGAAAATAAGACAAACAGTTTTTGATTTAAAATCATATTATTTTTCTTATTTTTATTTTAAGTTTAGGTCAAATGATGAAAAAGGAGAAAAAAGGGATTAAAATGAAAAATATTTCATCCAAAAAGGAGTTTTCTATGAAAAGAAATGAATATTTTAACTTTAGGGATTTTTTGTAATCTTTTCTTATTTTTCAGATTTTTCCTGAATTTTCCTAAAATTTATAATTTTTTTCTATAAAGTTAGATTTTTGAAATTATTTATTAGAATTTTATAATAAAAAATAAGTTTTATTTGCTCATGTTGATGTGGAATGAGATATGGTAGCACATACATGTGATGGGACAAGTGACGAGATGAGACCGCGAGGTCGTCGATTTCACACGGTCTCGTGTCAAAAATAATACCGAACTTACCAATTTGGGGAATTAAGAGAGAATTGAGGGGTATAATGGTAAATACGGGTCGAATCCACAGGGAATTTAGGTATTTTCGAGATATCTTTTAGAATTTGGTCAAATTGGACAATGAATTGAGGTGAGAAATTAGGGAAAATGGTGGATTTAGAAAGATAACTTCAAAACGAATCCACGGAATCAAGAATCGTTGAATTTGGACTTGATTTCGCGGAGAAATCAAAATTTGAAGTGGAGAGAAATTTTCGGACGTCGAAATCGGAATTTTAGATGAAATTCTATGAAATTGAAAGCTAAATCCTAATCTAAACGAAAATTAAAGATAATAGGAGGATAATTGAGGTAAAACCGCTTCCACTAAACCTGTTTAGCGATCAAAACGAGGTGATTAAGCCGATTAATCACCGAAAACGTCAAGATCGTCACGCCGAGCTTCAAGCGTCGATTTCTCCCTCGATTTTCCACCAAATCTCGACTTCTACCCCTCCATGGATGCGGAATTGAGAGAGGAGGAGGAAGAACTCGAGAGAAACGAGTGAGAGAGGTGTCTAGACAGTCAATTTTGTTGAATTCTCACTCGAATACATAGAACGACGAAGAACTCGTCTATTTATAAGGCGAATTGGGGAAAACCGTCCGATTGATGCGTTTAATCCGCATTAACGGCCGAGATTAAACGCATCAATTCGAAACGGTAAGCTTAAATCATGGCCGTCAGATCGTGGATGGACGATCTGGATGCGATCTCCCGAGATGCGTTATAAAACGCATGGAACGGCGCCCGTTGGATCGCGATCGAACGCTCCAGATGCGTTTGATCGCGTGAAATCGTGGCCGTTATAACGCCTCAATTAAGGCACGTGATTGATCCTTGATCCATGGGCCGCATGTCCACCCGATCGGCGCGCGTGATGCCGCCACGTCGCGTAGATCATGACCGTTATAATCCGTGGATTTAAAGCACGTAGTCTTGATCTTTGATCATGGACCAGGCTCACGCGATCGACGCGTGCGATCGACGCGTCGACTGGATCCGACGCTCCTCCTCGCGCCACGTCATCTGAAAGGTAAGAAGAGTGTGGAGATTAGTCCCACACGGAGTATATTTAGGAAACCGTCGTGTTTAAAAGACCCGACGGTTTCTAAGGGTATGACCCTTCCCATATAGGGAAGGACAAAGACCCCTTTTACCTATATGTAAATTAAAAATATATAAGATATAAAAGCGCCACGTAGGCGCTGCGCGGGTCCGCGTGGCGCTGCCACGTGGCCTTGCGTGCCACGTCGCATCCACGCGGGTCCCGCGCCCGTGTTTTTAGTTTTTTTATTATTTTTTTAATGTTTTAAATAGAAAAAAAAATCAGAGAAAATCCAGAAAAATACAGAAAAATCCCTAAAAATTGTAAAAATCATATCTTTTAAAATACAACTCCAAATTAATCCAAATTTCTTTCATTTGATCTGAAATTTAATTATCTATCATTCTAAAAATTCAAAATATTTAAATAACAAGAGTTTTAATTTATATTTCAAAAATACACTCATTTCCTTAAGATTTTAAGTTTAGAAATTTAAATGAATGTTTATAAAAATAATTTCTCTTATTATTTAACATTAAAAATCACTTATAATCTCAAGTAAAGATAGGTTATAAAATAATTTATCCTTAATTTATTATAATTAACCCTAATTTAGTGTATTTTGAGATTATAACATAAATTTGCATTAAATGATAGAAATGCACTCAAAGTATGATAACATGCACATAAATGTAATGTTTTATGCCTTAAATTGCATGAATAATCATGTTTTATCATGTTAAGATTGCATGTTATCAACAAGGTGGTGCCACGTGGCACATAGTTAGTGTTTGTGTGGCACCATCAAGGGGAGCGTTAGTGTTAATTACATATATAAGTAGCATAAACATCACTAACTCCATGAATGGCCCACCCTCTTATAATAAAAAATAATTGTATACTTATTCGATGTGGGACTACATGTGACTTCTTTTGCATAGGGGCACATGGCGATATCTAGGCATTTCGATTGGCAACTCCAATCAAAATTGCCTGATTCTGTGGACCAAATCCATTGGATTGCAATTTTTTTGTGTCATGTGGCTGTATTGCATGCATTATATTGAGGTCCACATGATCAAGGCCTTGGATTATTCTCGATTTACTCTCTTTATTATAGGGATAAACAAGTGACATGCGGTGCAATCTCATCGTTGTGACCTCGATGACCTTGATGGACTTGATAAACAAGTGACATGCTTTCTCTTCTATCCACAAATCACAAACCTACACATGATGAAATCTTAGAGCTTTTGATCTTTATCAAACTTCATTAGACGACCAATAATGAATCAGATAATTTTAAGGGAAATGAATGACTAAAAATGCTCCAAATTGATATCATGAGATCTTAGGATCTTCATGGAGTTTAGAGCTGAAATTTTGTGGGCAAGATCATCATTTTGTTACCTTTCTCTTGTTTGACTGGTTTAAAGAATGGAGTGGAAAGTTGTTTGTTTTTATGTTTCTTTGGATGCTTCTAGCATTGGCTAGTCGGAGGAATAGAGCCTCGATGGATCATTTGTCATAGTTTTCTATGACACAGTTTTCTATGAGGTCGTTTGACTTATGACACCTTGTGGATAAATGATCATGTTTGACTATGACTCACAAATCTGGGGCCTTAGGATCTTCAAAACATCATAGATTAGAGATTATTAAAGTCCTCAAAGGTGATTATGCAATCAATATGGGATTATTTGCCCTTAGTATTTAAAGATATTAACTCAAGAAATAAGATATAATGAAATCCTTGGCTAAGGTAGTGGAAACATCAAAGAAGGTATTCTTGATGATTTTCTCTATACATCATTACGATGTCGAGGGACCAATTAGGGTTTGATGGTTGACCATACCGTAAGTCGTTCATGAGGCTCACAAGTGTATATGTACAAGATAGCTCATGACCATAGGGTTCCAAAAGCAAGTTTTTATACACTCTATATTCTCCTATCACATGTTGTTTAGCTTTGCATCCAATGAGCTGGAAACTTAACTTGTCAATTGGCATTAGTTAATATATATGTTGATAACGTTAATTGATAAGGGTGACCAATAAATTTTATTGTGTCCATCGAGTTATGGCTAGCAAGATATATGGACCTGTAGGGTAACACCCATAAGGTTGGTACACATTCTTAGATATAGACATAATTTTATGGGTTTTTGTAAAAAAATTTACATGCCCAATGCTTAGAAATAGGGGGATAACAACCACACCTAAGAGTGCACGTGCAAACCCTGTCAAGAGATCTGCCTTGTTCTCTCTTGTCTCTTGATCAAGAGTGTTGAAGACGATATCTGATCATCCACTGATCATGTGGAAATTTCTAGAGGCTAGACACTTGAATAGCTTCAAGAACTCCTTCAATGAACCGTTTTAATATACATTTTCATCTAATTTAAATGGTAGGATTATCGATTTTAAGTTCCTCGATGTTTTGAATGTTTAATTCATTTTCTTGTGCAGCATTCGATGTTTTGATTAAAATTTCAAAAGGCTTATCAAACCATGGATCCCATCAGCTAGGAGTAAGGGGAGTTAGAGGATGAGGAATTTCCACAATTCATGCTTAATGGGATAGTTTTGTAGTATGTGAGGAGTGAGTGAAGCATCCTTGTGGGGGTGTAATTTTGTGATTATATCACGTTTTCTATTTTGGTTCCACTACAATAGAAATTTATTGGGGATTTGAGGAACCATGAAACAAATCTGTCGTAAGAAGATTAGGGAACGTTGCAATGACCTTGTATCATTTTTTCTACTACACGAAAAATGTTTGAGTGATTCAATTCAAAAATATTGGAATTAACATGGAAATCATCCTCCCTCAAGTTCTAAAATTTTCCTCAAGGGTCTCATCTAAGGGCTTGATGGAGTCATGTTTAGAGATAAACTTCTTGATAAGATTGAACATATGTTGACGAGTCACACTTGCTTTGTGTGGTCAACGTTGGAAGATTTTTATTGGATTTTATTCTTCAAATAAATTAAATAAAACATGATAGTAAATTAAACTAGATAAAGGTCATACCAAAAATGATTTATTCACATAATTATGAAAGGATATACATTCGGAGAAAAAAAAGATGAATCCTAAATGTTGGATGAAGATATTGAATATATAGATATCAATAGATGAATCATGGAGTGCTTGATGGATGAATCCTTAAGTTATGAATAATTTGTGTAAATTGGTATATGCATAATCACAATCATTGAAGATGCAAAATCATGCATAAAAAATTGTACTCAAATCTTCAAAATTTGATCTTTAAATTTGGAATGATGTCGAGTCAAGGTCATAACCATAGGGAAGATGATTGTAATATTGAAACAAAAAGATTATTTTTATTTTAGGATTAAGAATGGGAAGATGATCAATGAAAAGAGAGACGTCTGCAAACCATGCAATTGCGCCCATCAAGCACTTCCAAATCCTCAAATGAAGAAAAAAAATCTCAGACAAATTATGAATGGTAATTTAAAGTTGAAAAGATGGATTTGTGGATTAAAATTATGGTGAAAATGGAAATAATACATTCTAATCCTAAAGATTAAAAATGCACTCTAGTGATTCTCTTCAATTGATCACTCCTTTGTGTACATCTCACCTTTGAGAGTTCGTACATTTATAGAGATGAAAGTTATATAAGTTACTCTTATGATAGAAATGAGAATGGTAAATTTAGCAAACTTATACACCATACATATGAAACTTCAATACCCAATAAGTACTTTGGCTTTCTTATGTACTTCAAGAGGAATAAGTGCACCCAATATTTTTACCCCCGTTATGACATAGGAAAGGAAACCGATGTGGCTACTTGTGTTATTAATTTTCGTTTTCTAAAAAATTCTTAAGTTTTGAAAATTATCTCTCAACCCACAATATTATTTAACCTAGTTTAGGTAATAATGATTCTATGTTATTTGGAACCTTATTTAAATAAAACCAAATGACTCATGTGCAACCCACATAGAAGATTATAGACACACACAAAAATTTGTAGGGTGGCACAAGCAAGTAAGATCTAAGTTATACTCACTAAAAAAACAATAAGAAAACCCAAGCCTTGATCTTTTATTCTGCCATATGCTCTCGACTCACTCTGGTTGACATCTGCATTGAAGACTTGCACAGATGCAACATGGTCATTGATAACGTGTAATTGATGCATTCATTTTCATTATCATAAAGGGATTTTAATGTAGAATTCTTTATAATATGATACACGTTATGATATTATATATTTTTAAATTCATCATGTTATGCCACTCATGTACTCATTTTCTATCTCATTAGTGATGATTATGCATTAAGATGAATATGAATTTTCATTCGTCGTTCCTTTGGTTTTTATATATTGAGACTAGCCCCATTTGACTTCTTTGAAGTCAAGTGATAAAATTAATGGAGAAAATTGCAATGGAAGAGAGGAGAAAATGACTTCTTTATTGTTTGAAGGGCCAAGTCGACTCTAAATCCCAAAAGTCAAAGGGGGTAATTAAGGGTCAAGGTGGTCAAAGGTACGAAGAAAGATCAAAGGTGTTCAGTTTTATATTTTAAATAATTATAGAGATCATGATATCCTTTTGGAGGCAACCACTTCACTAGGTCAATCGAGGTAAGTCAAAGTTGGTCAACTTTCTCTATTTTAGGGAAAGTTGACCAACCTATATTAAAATATTTTTAAAATTAAATTATTTTATATTAAAATGTAGTGGAGTTGACCCTCTTAAGGTGGAAGTCCTCCTTAATTAAGGAGGAGTTGGGAGTCACCTCTTTTAGGAGGTGGGGCCCTTGTCTTTAGAAAGGGGGTTATTACCCTCCTTTTGATGAGGTGAGACTCTTTCTTTAGAAAGGGGTTGTGCCACCTCATTTAGGGGTAATATTAAATCTTGAAGGAGATAACCACAACCTTGGACTTCCTTGGGGTGGTTCATTTCCATCCTTGATCATAAGAGTGAAAGATCTCTACCCTTAGTCAACTAGAATCCTAAAAGAACCTCTCTATATAAGGCTCTATTTTCTATCTCCTCTCTTGTTTTTTGGCTCTCTCTAAGTGCTAGGCTACCATAAGGAAGAGGAGAAGAGATCAAGGCCCAAAGAGATCATTTCTTGATGCTCAATCTTGTAGTGGAGAAGAAATTAGGCTACCATTACCATCAGAGCTGATTGAGCATTACCCAACCTAGGATGGGCATCACGACAAGGTTTGTTCAGCGATCTAGATTGAGTTATTGCTTGTGTTAATCTCCATAAAAAAGAAATTTTTATTTTATTTTTAATTTTATTTTTGATATTATTTTAACGTAGTGGCTTTGACATCATCCACGCTCGCAACTCTCTCTCCCTGTCGCTACGTGTTGATTCGTCGATCCGCTGCTACTGCCTACTACTATTCTCACTTTCCATCATCTCATCCCCATTTAATTTCTTTTTAAATTAATTTTCAATTTGAATTATGATTTCTCTCTTAATTAAAAAGGAAACCTCAAAATTATCACTCATATTTATCTGTATACGGCCCATTTACGCTCATACTTCTTTGCATGTTCTCACTTCTTCCATGCTCTCTCACCTTTCATTTGAACGCCTAAACTCATTACTTCAGCTCTCTATGGATTTGACTGTTTCTTAAACTATACTAAGTAAGGAAATATAAATTTTATTACATGAAATTGATAAACAACAATGACGGAATACACACGTAATCGAGTTCATCAGTCATGCATGATGATGATGTGATATCTAACATGGAAAAGTGATCTTATAGCCCATTGACATGGATCTTAAAAATCACAAAGAATCAACAAAGGATCACAAATACTCACAAAGAGTCAATTAAACTAAAAAAGAGTTCTTCAATTCATAAAGGATTACACTACTCATAAATCATACCTTTGAAGCACAAAGAGCCTCTCAATCAACAAAGTATTACACCAAATCATGTAGAGTTTCTTCAACTCACAATGAGTCTTCTAATGCACATATGATTACACATGATCAAAACGATATTCCCCAGATTAGAAGATTTCTTCACCTAAGAAGGCTTCTCTAAGTTCCTTCAGTCCATCCTCTTTATTTGTGGCATGTATATACATATCGTAATGTAGAATAACTAATTTCATTACTTAAATAAAGATGAAAAATGAAAACAATGGCTTTTTGCATGTTGGATTTTAGCTAGGAAGAGTCGACCTTTGACTATAATATTGGTGCCTGAATGAATTGACCTTTTGGTGATACTATTGACCATTGGGTGGTATTCATTAGCCATGGACCTTGTCTTAGTTACTTGGACTTTGACCCATTGATTGATTTTTACACTAGATTATGGCGCTCATGAATGAATAATTGTTTTAACTCTTGAATTTGATACATTGACTTTGACCTTGAATGAGAGTGTTGACATGGTTATTAGTTATCATTGACTTGGTTATTAGTTTAGTAGAGAAGAATAAATTATGCGTTAGGAATTATATCGATATGCGTATTGTGAGTGGGCCTTCACCAATATATCAAGCATGTAAGTGTCCAAATCTACTTATCTCTCTGTCTCTTATACGACTTCATTCTCTATTTTTAAGGGTGATGAACTCAATCACTTGTTCTTCATCATTGCTGTATGTTGGTTTCATGGAATAAAATATAGTTCCTAAATTAGTATAGTGTCATCAAGGGTAGAATCCATAGGGAGCTGAAGTAATGAGGTTAGGCGTTCAAAAGAAAGATGGAGAAATATGCGTAGGTGAGAATGGAGCATTTAGAGGTGAGTATGAGAGATAAATTTGAGTTTCTTTTAGAGTCAAGATAGAAATTGGAATCGGTGAAAATTACTTCAATCATTAAAAGGAAGGTGTTTATAGTTAGGTTCCTAGGGTTTGAGTGTAATGAGGGGTAAAAGACTCCAATCATTAAAATTATTTTTTTCTAGCTCAATTCTTTGATCCAAGGATATTAGATGGATCTAAAAGATGAATCTAGCCATAAAATTTCAGCTCAAAACTCCATCTAGCCATTTGATTGAGATCATGTATGAGAACGTACCAAATGGGGCACTCTTATTATATAAAAAAGGTCTGTCAACCTTTATAAGTACAAATAAGTTTTTTTTGCAAAAATTTTACTTAAAAAGTTAAAGGGTCTTTTTGTAAAAATGCTATAAAATTTGAAAGAAAATCCCTTTTAAATCCCTAAAAATAGTAGAAATATTTGTAAACTTTGAAATTCAATATCTCACAAAATACCTATCATTATATGATTATTTGCATGCCTGATGACATAAAATTTATAGAAGTCATTCTATGATTATTAATGCAAATAAAGGCACAAAACATTCCATTCTTCTGCATGTTACCATACTTTGAGTGCATATCTATCATTCTATGCAATTTAGAGTTATAATATCAAAATACATTAGTTTAGGGATAATTATGCATAAATAAAAACATTCTTTATTCTAGAGTAGATTATTCCCATCTTTATTTGAAATTCTAATTAAATTTTAATGTTAAATAATAAGATAATTTTTTTATATACTAATTTATTTTTGTAAGATTTATTCTATAAAG
The DNA here is from genome assembly GCA_024174645.1 of Lemna minuta. Lineage (NCBI taxonomy): Eukaryota > Viridiplantae > Streptophyta > Magnoliopsida > Alismatales > Araceae > Lemna > Lemna minuta. Next base: position 3,434,713 of record CM044101.1, on the reverse strand, counting down.
AAATGAGTGTATTTTTGAAATAAAAATTTATTATCTTTTATTTATTAAATTTAACTTTTAAGAATGATACATAATTTAATTTTGGACCCAACAAAATAAATTTGGGTTAATTTGGAGTTGTATTTTGAAAGTTTATGAAATTATGAATTATTAGGGATTTTTATCTGGAATTTTTTCTGATTTTTCTGAATTTATTTGGATTTATATTCCATTTAAATGATAAAGAATGTTTTCTTTATGCACTGACGTGATAGATGATGCACCAAATTTGCTTGCGTGTTGCGATGATACAACGTATGCATGTGCCACATGGTGCACGCATGCCATTAGTGGGTTAAGCATCCTTCAAAAGGATATAAGCTAAGCCACTAAAGACCGGTCTATATTTACATGCGACTTTCACCCCAATTTTTACCATGAGAGACTATCTTTCTGTTTTTATCTCCTTCCAAGTGACGTGGTGCATACATAATCATCCAAGCGATGGAAATAAAATAGATTTAATCTCAGCCCGTCATTTTCACTTAAGTAAATGGGGGTACGTGACAACATATGAGTAGTTGAAGATTCATTTTATTAAAACAAATCATTCCTGGCCATTCATCTGAAGAGTTTTAACGGCCCAGATTGGAAGAGCAATGTGAGATCTGAAACATCGACGCATGATCGAATGGATAAAATTTAACGATGCTGTCTCTTCACTCAATCACATGGCCCAATCTTCACGCTTTGATGGAAATCCGATGGTGGCGACTTAACCATAACTATTCACCTTTTCTAATTCCATTGCGATCGTTGATCTCATCAAGGAGAAGATTCGATCGTCACACCCAATTCTAACATATTAAAAATTCTCTATCGTTGACGGGAATGTATTCTTGGATCTTTCAAGTAATAGAACTATTTAGACATCTCAATCCTTAAATCTCTTGATTTCTTCCTCTTGTAGACTCATTTTTGCATCCAAAGAGTGCTTTAAATCAACATTTTATTGAAAGAATATGGAGATTTTACCTCTTGAACTTTGAATATTTGTTTTCAAAAATGCAGAATTAAAATCCTTTAATCTATTGATCAGTTGAATCATTTTGAGCGCGATTTTGGGGTTAGATTATGTGTTTTCCTCTTAATATTTCATCATTTATTATAAGATTTCAATTTTAAAGCTTAGATTAGATTAATTTTTAGAAGTTTTTTCAAATTCTCGCTCTTCGAGATCGAATTTTCTACCTAAAATTTGCTCCATTTCTTCACGAATACTAATCCAAACCAGGTGATTTTTTATTCTGTGGGTTCGTCTTGGAGTTTTCTTTCCTAATTTACTAAAATCCCTAATTTTCACCTCAGGTTCTCATCGAATTTGATCAAATTTTAAGAATATATGGAAAATTCCCTATTTCTATGTGGATTTGATTGTTATTCACTATTATACTAATTGATTCTTGATTAAAATTTTAAATTTGTGAGTTTAGTAATTATGTTGACACACATTCACGTGTTTTAAATGAACACATGAAAATGTCTCTTTAGTGCCTATATCCTTGCATCGATAAATCCTTTAGAAATTTTGGGAATTCAGCCACTTGGCTTTAAAGGAGGGAAATGGGGCTAGTCTTATGGTATAGGAAATTGAAAGAAATTATGTATGATAGGACATATTCATTTTTTTTATCCTAAGTAGCGCTAAATAGATCTAAGTTGAATATATGAGTAGAATGAAATGATAAATGCAAACATATCATCAAAAACATGATAACATGCAATATATTAGCAAGAGTTATGCATTAAAATCCATTTATAATCATGAAAATGAATATATCAATGACATGTTATCAAAGGGATAGAGTCACTATTTTTTTCTTTGAGCTCTTGTTTTCTTAAGTTCCTATATAATATCAAAGCTATAAGATTCTCTACGGTTCAATTCCTCTGTATCTCATATTAGCACCCCATTGTACCCCCCATTGCTTGGCAATTCTAGTGCATATTATTTTGTATAATCAAAAGTAGTCTTTTATGATGGCACATGCTTGAACTTGACATGGACAATCAAAATGAATCAGATATCACTATGATCGCATACTGGGAGAAGACTCAAATGAACATATGAAAAACAAAAAAAGAGATCTTCATATCACCTTGGGCAGAATTGAATACACAACCTTTCGATTCCTTGAACGAGATTTTGCTTGCCAGGCGCATGCCCAACCCATATCAGTATCCATGTGGATCTTTCTTGAGGAATCTCTTTTTATTGCATATTATTTGAAACTCTAATCTATCTAGGTCTATGCATCATCATCCATCACACAAATTAGAGGGAGAGAGGAGAAGACAATGGTCTTCTAGGAAAGAGAGTTTCATGGATCTCCCATATCCTACCCCTTGAGTACTTTATATAGAGAGTTTGGAATTTCTTAACCCAAATATAATTCTCTACTTACTCCTTCATCCAAGAACTTTGTTTGACCCTCTAGGCCTAAGTACACATCTAGTTAATAACTCTATAAGCCAAATAAGTTTTTATTGGCTTCAATCAATAAATTTTGATATCCAATGTTAATTAATGAATGAGGTAACCCTATCTACAAGTTGAGTTTCCACACAAGGAATGTATTCATAATATTCAATTTATGCTCGCAAATAAATGACTATTAGTAGATTTTCATACACAATTGATTAACTTTTGATGTGTGTTATCATGTTCTGGGTGCATTTTTATAAATTCTATGCCATATATCTTTAAGTCATCATATGCATAATTGAAGAATAATTTTTTTAAAAATTTATAAGTTTGAATTTCCAAAGACTAAGATTCTTTCATTTTTAGCCTCAATGTCATGAGGATTTGTGTTATATATCTTGATGTAAATAATTTGCAAATGCTAAGTGATGAATGTGACATTTTATCTTAAATCAATCTCTATATTTATTTAGAGTTACATTTTCGAAGGCAAACTAGAGCATTTCAATAATTAAGATTTCATTATGAAATTAAATGTAATATATAATTGATTTCTTGATTTAATAAAAAAAAATTGGATAAAAAAGAGTTATATTTTGAAAAATATGAATTTGAAAATTGAACGGATTTTTTTAAAAATTTTTGAATTAGTTCAAGGTTAACATTGACAAAAAAGTGTGGCCGACTTGGAGTATCTTACATGGTGGAGTTGACAAGGTAGCATGCTTGCCGAAATCATTTTGTGCGGTCCTTGAATACACACAATCTCGTTTCAAAACAAGTTCCAAATTTACCAATTTAAAGTTATAATAATAAATTAAAGAGTATAGTGGTGAACATGGGTCGAATCCACGGAGAAATAAGGGAAATTTTGAGATATCTTTAAAATTTGATCAAATCAAATGATGAATTGAGATGAGATATTAGAGATTTTAGTATATTAAGAAAGATTACTCCAATAAAAATCTACGGAATCAAAAATCACTGAATTTGGATTATAATTCGGGGAGAAATCGAGATTTTAAAATGAGAAAGAAATTCGATTGCGAAAAGTGATAAAAACCAAATATAAATTTAAAATTAAGTTAAACTACGCTTCAAAATTAAAATATAATGCTAAGGGAAGATAGATTAGGATGAAAACACACAATCTAACCCAAAGTCGTGCTCAAAATGATCCATTAATTGCTTGACTCAAGGCTTTTCATTTTGCGATTTTGAAAACAAAGTTCGGCGTTCAAGATGTGATTTCTTCCAATTCTCATATTTTGGTGTCTAAATAGTTCGTTTTGCTCGAAAATCTAAGAACAATCTTTCTGTCGAAGAGCATTTTTATTTTATCGGCAAATTTGGGCGTCACCATTGGATGCATTGTTTCATCTTTGATCAATGGCTCAAATTGAGCATCATTTGTTGAATCTACGTCTTGAAGTCGCATTCGTTTGATCCACAGTGAGGTGTCCAGATTTCACCATGTCGTGCGTGAAGAAGAGGCGTCCTTTGATGTTGTCCGTTAGATCTTCATCGAACGATCACGATGATTCCACGGGTCCATTGGGCGCATTTGATCTCGACTGTTATAATTCCCTAGATGAACGGTTGAGATTAAATCATCTTGAAATCGAATCGTCGCCTAATCAGAGGTCACCACGTACCCCCGTGAGTAAGTGACATCTGACGATCACAATTAAACCGCACGATCGGACGTGTCCCGTTGCACCACGTCACCTGTAACAAAAAACAAACATAAATAGTCCCACATGGAATAGATTCAGAGATTTAATCGCATATATAACATACACGATATTAATGGGTTAGCATAAAGTCCTTAATGGATGGTTAACCCACTAATCACTCTCACGCGCTGATAACATGCATTTATAACTTGAATTCTTAGCCTAATTAACTCATATTCATGCTTATTTTATGTGAATATGATGCGTGTTATCATACTTTTTAGGAATTTTCTCCATTGGCATGTCATTTCACTAAAGTTGATATTTATGCATAAATTAGGGATAATTTCATGCTTAATAGATGATTAATCTTTTGTTAAGTTTAAATTAATAGAAGTTAATCTCTATTATTGAATGATTTTTGACTTTAGTAAATGTTAGGAAGGATAATTTCAGGATGAATTTATGATTTAGAATGTTTAATGAGAAATGATTTAAGTAAATTCTAATTCATCTTGATTCCTTCTTTCAAAATATATTTTAAATGCCATGATATTAAAAACAAAAGAATTTGTGATCCAATGGAGAAAATTTGGATTAAAAACGAGTTGTATATTTTAAAAATTATGAATTTCTGAAGTTTTATGCCTTTTTCTGATTTTTATTTGATTTTTTTATTTGATTTACTAAAATCGCGAAAACGGGGGTTTATTAACTGCAGGTGCTGACGTGGCAAGCGGGAGCTCCGACGAGCTGACACATGGTGCGCGGGACCACCGCACGGGTGCGACGTGGCGCTGAGGCCACGTGACAGAGCCGTGGGTGGCCCACGCGGAGTGCAGGAGGCGCACAGGGCACGGACACGTGGCAAGAGGCCACGCGTGTCCATGTGGTAGAGGGGGGTTGGCACATGGAGGGCCCACGGGTTAGTGGGCCCTGGTTAGTTATTTGGGGCAGTAACGCAAATGCGTTACCGTGCACCCCTATTTAACCGCGAAAATGTCTTCTTTTTATTCCGTGTGGGTATATGTTCCCACAGAATCCTTCTGTTGCAGGTGACGTGGACTTTCGGCTGGCGTCGGATTCTATCAAAACGGCAGAGATCGCGTGGACCAGAGTCCACGCGATCGTAAATCAAGCACGTGCGTTAAGGTTAGTCTAAGTGGCTGCGATCGGAGGGCTCACTGAGCGCCATGTGGCGTCACGAGGAGCTACGATTGTCATCAACGAGCATATCACGCGATCGCGATCAAACGGCCACGATCATTCTTATCTTGGCGACGCGTGGACTCATCTGGAACGTCCGATCTCCATCAAGTCGCGATCTCCATCAGACGGCCAGGACGATTCGCGGAAGAACTCGGCGATTGCGGTCCGATCGAAGCGCGATCGAGCCGCTATCGTGGATCTTTCATCACGGAATCATCTCCACGATCATCAAACGTCATTTATTGGATAATTAAGATCATGATCGTGCCCCGATCGTGGCTCGATCGTGGCCTGATCGTGGGTCTTTTTGAAGTGAAATTCAAGCCGATTCACCGCGGATTTGAAGCCACAACGCCACTCAATGGAAACCGCTCCCACGATGCATCACTTCCATGCCCACGACCGCGTCAATTGCCCACGATCTTTGGGGTAATTCTCCCTTTAAAAAGCCATGTATTTATCCTTTGTTCTTCAACTTTTGATTGATTCGTGAAGGAATTAAACGAATTTCGAGGAAGATCTCTAGTTCATCATGATCCCCCCGCGTTTAGACTCGATTGCGAAGCAATTGGAGTGGGATTGATCGCGAATTTCTCCTTGATTTCATCGAATTTTCCCATGAATTCCGAATGTCTGCGAGGAAGAATCCGAGCAAATTCGCTTCAATCCACGAGAATTGAAGCCCCATTCTTTTGGCAATCCGGTTAGTAGTGAGATTTGATCGATTATCAGGAGGTAATTTGAGTATTTATTAGATTTAGAAGTGTAATTTTGCAAATTAGTTCATAGTGTTCTTCATTTTCCCCAAATTCGAGTCCGAAAAATCGCTGATTTTGAAAATAGGATATCTCCCTGATTATAATTCTAAATCACTTGATTCAGATTCAGTGTATTGCTCTTTTCCTCAGCTTTCCATTGATAGCAAATTCATTGAATTCTGAGTTCATTTGACCCTCCAATTTGACGTTTGACCAAGGACTATTTATCATACATCAGAAGTCAAAAGTTGACTTTCGGGGTCAATTACTTTTGATTTACAAATCAGAATTTGATATTTTTGGTCTTGTTAGATTCCTCTGGTTCTTAGCTTTCAACTGACATAGAATTTACAAGATTTGGATTTCATTCAACCATTCAATTTTTAAGATTTCCCCGAGGTGTTAATTTCGGGGATTTTCTGATAGTTGATTTTCAATAATTCATAATAAATCCATTTCTTATCCAAAAATCACGAATTATATATCAATGAATTTCATTTTTTTTCTAGTTTCTAAATATCTAATTTTCGTAATTTTCTGACTCTTTTTGATTCTCTGATTTTAGAGAACACCTACTGTTGGTCAAAAGTCAATGGTTTGACTTTGACTTTTGAATTTTCTCTGTCAAATCCGAGAATTAAATTCTTAAAACTTCTTATTTAGCCTATTTATATCATTTCCTTTCCTTACATATTATTTTCTTTTATTTAAAACTCTTTTTAAACCTAAGTTTGACCAAGTCAACTCTGCGATTAAAATCAACCCTGCTCTTTGTGGATCAACCCGATACTTGCACATTACTTGATTTTATATCTTATCTCTGTGAGTTCAGTTTTATAAATTTTTCTTGACCTACGTTTTTGTGTTTTAACGACGCACGAAAACGATCCGTCACGCGCGCACACGTGTCACACACAAATGCCGCAACGTGGCATGTAACGCATTGCCACATGACAATGTTCTGCCACATCAGCTCGTGAAATAGTAAAATTTTCTTTATTTATTTTTATTCTTTTAAAAATAAAAAATAGCTTTAAATAAATTCAAAAAAATTACAGAATATTCTTAAAAATGGGAAAATTCATAACTTTCAAAATACAACTATAAATTAATCTATAATTATTTTATTGGATCAGAAATTGAAATATCTATCATTATATAAAGTCAAAATATTTAAATAACAAGAGATTTAATTTTCATTAGAAAAATACACTCATTCTCCTTAGAAAATAAATTTAGAAAAGTACATTAGTGTAAATAAAAATATTTTCTCTTAGCATTAAATCATGAAAATACAATTATGTTTTTAAATATAAATGGGAATAAATTATTATATTAGAATTATGCATAATTATCTGCATAATAATACATTTTTAGATCATAACCTAAAATATCATTAAATGATAGAAGCACACTTTGTATATTTATAATTCCACACTTTGTATAATGTTAAAGTGAGGCTTGAATCCTCAAGAAGCTTAGGTAATCAGACTAATGATTTTAAGGAGTACATATAATCTTATAGGGAAACATAATAGTAGCAGGGATTTTGGGAGAAATATGGAAGGATGAGGAAATGGAATATGGCATGAATGTAATTAATTTTTTTTATATTCTATGAGAAAGAATACGAAAAGTTTTTGAGAATTAAAGAACAAAATGGATAGATGACAATGACGGAAAGGAAGATGACAGAAGAATGATAAAAATGGGGAAACTGGGACATTATGAAATTGAATAATGATGAGAGATTCTATGAAGAAAAGAGAAAAAATCTAAAATATATAAAGGGAAATAGGTTTTGCATTATCTATGGAGGGAATTACAAGATAAAATCATATCCAAATCCTCACACAAATCCCCTTTTTGATGCCAATCCTAGGGCGGGTGATGCTAGACTCGTTATTATCTTGATCCTTTGCTGGATCTTGGGTCCACAGCAAAGTTGGACACCAAACAATGCCAAGATTAGGCCTAAGCCACTCCTTTTCCTTCTGTTAGCACAATGTCAATAAAGAGCCAAAAAGTAACAAAAAAATGAAGAGGAGGATTCTTTTATATGTTAGGTTTAGAGGCTATCTTGGATTAATGGTAGAGGTTTGGTCTTTTGAAGTGCCACCAAATGAATGGTGGGGATTTAATCTACAGGCCACGACCACAACCACCTCATAAGGAGGTGAGAGAGTCCCTCCTATGGAGGTGGGGTCCACAGACACCTCCTAAGGAAGTGGGTTGACCACTCTCTAGGAGGAGGTAACCTTACCACTTCCTAAGAGCTAGGCTTACCTCTCTCTCCTCCTATAAAAATGAATCTTCTTAGAAAATAAGAAAGACCTAAATTGATTAATAATAAATAAAAGAGAAGAAATTTTACCTCTTTGACCCTTCAAGAGTGACTTTGACCATCTTTGAGTTATTAAGAATCAATTTGACTATCATTGACTTCTAAGAGAAATGGAGTGACTTGCCTCTTAAAAAGGTGGAATGGGTTGACTACCCTATGAGGGTGGTTGACTAACCTCATTAAAAGGTGGAATAGCTTGACTAACTGATAACATGAAAATTACACATGAAAATATATGATTATTAATTAAGGCATAAAATATTCCATTCTAATGCATGTTATCATATTTTTTTGAGTGTTTATCTATCATTCTATGAAAAATAAGTTATAATCTCAAAATACATTAATTTAGGGTTAATTATGACAAATTAAGAGAAATTTTTGTAATATTACATTATCCCCATTTTTATTTGAGATTATAATTAGGTTTTAATATTAAATAATAAGAAAAAATACTTTTTATACACTCATTTATTTTTCTAAGTTTAAAATCCTAAAATAAATGAGAGTATTTTTGAAATAAAAATTTATTCTCTTGTTTTTGAAATAAAAATTTATTTATTGAATTTGACTTTTTAGAATGATAGATAATTTAATTTATGATCCAATGAAACAAATTTAAATTTGGAGTTGTATTTTAAAATATATGATTTGTCTAATTTCCAAGGATTTTTCTAGAATTTTTCTGATTTTTTTAAAAATTTATTTCGATTTATTTTGAATTAGAATGAATAAATTTTTTTATTCCTTGCTGATGTGACCATTGATGTGACGCGGATGAAAATGGCGGCACCACGTGGCGACATATGAGGCGGCCATGTGTCACACATGCGTACCTGTGTGCGCGTGTGTGAGTGCGCGTGTGGTGCGCGTGTGCTCACGTGTGTGCCCGTGTGTGTATGTGAATAATAAGAAAGCACACGGTTAAAATTTTTTTTTACCTCCTTATTTTCATACTAGTTATATAAGCGCACATTTGATTTGATTTTTGTCATGTGGGACAATTTTATGTTTTTATTTGCGTAGGTGATTTAATCACGATTGTCGATCTTCACTTAAGTGAAGGACTACGTGGCGCATTCTTTTTCATCAGCGAGTTGTTTTAAAATAATTTAATCTCAGCCGTTGATCTGAAGAGTTATAATGGCTAAGATTAAAATCAACGAAACACATCTAGAGCGTCAGATCAAGATCAAACAGTGAGCGTTTCACGCATTACTTCTTTGCGCGAGATGTGGCGAGATCTTGGCGGTCCATCTCCAATCCAACATACAACTTAATCATAATGATTCACATCTTTGCGTTTCACCAGAGCCGTTGATTGAAGAATTAAAGCGCGATCCAATGGTTACGCCCAATTCGTCCTATAAATTGAGATGTTCTTCGACTATGTAAATTATTCTTGGGTTTTTGGAGTAATCAAACTGTCTAGACACCACAACCTTGAACTTCTTGCTTTATAATCGCTTCTAGATCAATTTTCGTGTCCATAGAGTGTTTGAAAGTGAGATTTCATTGAGAGAATAGGGAGAAATCGATTCTTGAATGCCAAAAATTGTCTTCGAATTCGTGGAATGAATAGCATTTGATCCGGGGAGAAATCGGATCAATTCAAACACTATCTTGGGTTAGAAATAAGGTTTTTGTCCTAACCTTTCTTCCTATAACATTAGATTTCTATTTCGAATTGTAGATTTGGAGAATTTCAATTATAATTTCATTTTTTCTCAATTTTCTCGTTTGGAAATTTCTCTCTAATTTGCTCGTCAATTTCTCCGCGAATCTGGATCCAATTTCATTGATTTTTGATTCTGTGGATTTTCTTTTGAGTTATCTTTCCAAATTTATCAAAACCCCTAATTTCTCACCTCATTTCATTGTCAGATTTGATCAAATTTTAATGAATACCTTAAAGATACCTTAATTCTCCATGGATTCGACCCTTATTTACCTATTTAGTATTCAATTCATGCTTATTTCTTTAAATTGGTGAGTTTGGTAATTATTTTGACGCTTATCTGCGTGTATTTAATAACCTCATGGATTCGCCTCGTCACAAGCTTCCTATGAGTATGACAAGGTTTGACCAACCTCCCAAATTTTTTGAAAGGCTTGACCATCCTCTTAAAAAGGTGGAAAGGCTTGACCATCATCCTATAAAAATGGAAAGGTTTGATTGACCTCCTAAAAAGGTGGAAAGGCTTGACTATCCTACTAAAAATGTGAAAAGGTTTGAATAACCCCCTAAAATTTTGTGTAAAAGATTGACCAACCTCCTAAAAAGGTGGGGTACCTACTTTTTTCTTCTCATTCTAGATAGTGTTCATCCATGCTCCCATTAAACTTCACTAAGTCCTTGCATTTACAGAACTCATAAAAATGTGAGAATTCAACCATCTGAATTTTAAGAAGTCAATAAGGTTAATCTCATAATATATTCAAAATGAAATAAATAATGCATAATAGGACATATATTTTCACCACATTCAACCATTTAGAAAAAGATATTCTCATTGATATATTCTTTATCAACACATAAACATTATAAATGATGCAATAAATATTACATTTTATCCATGACTTCTTGGGGAATTAACATTTTCTATTTTTTTCATCGCCAATTTGATGTCATTATCTCATTTTCAATGATGATTATTTTTCCGCCTCTAATAATGTGTGCATCATCTCTTTTCCAGTGCTAAACTAAAACTTTAGAGTTATTCGTCATTGATCTCGATATCTATATTCAGAGCGTTATGATTCCTTTGATTGAAAATTGACGATACTAATTCATATGGTCGTTGAATGCACACGATTTAGTGTCAAAACAAAGTCCTAAACTTACCAATTTATGATTAATCAATTTCATTAAAGATTATAATGATAATTAAGGGTCGAGTCCAAGGAGAATTAGGGAAATTTGAGGTATCTCTTTGAAATTGGGTCAAATTGGAGGAGGAATTGAGGTTAGAAATTGGGAAATTTATGATATTAAGAAAGATAACTCAATTGCGAATCCACGGAATCAAAAATCAGATGATTTGGATAAGAATTCGCAGAGAAATTGAAGTTTGAGGTTAAGAGAAAATTCGTATCGCGAAATTGATTTAAAACAGAAATTAAAGCAAAATTAAAATTAATCTACTATTTGAAATGTAAAATTAACACTAAATGATGAAATATTAAGATGAAAACACGCAATCTAACCCAAAGTAGCCTTTGAAATGATCCAATTAATCGCCCGATGCATGGCTTTTCATTCTACATTTTCAAAGACAAAATTGAAGTTCAAGATGTGATTTCTCTTTCCTCTCTCGTTTAAACTTTGATTTCATGCAGTCTTTGGATGCGGAAATGCATTAAGAACACAAGCAATCAAATGGCACATGAAATGGGTGTCTCGACAGTTCGAATTTCTCGACATTTCAAGGGCTCCTCTTTCCGTCGCGAAGAACAGTTTTTAAAGAGAAATTTTTGGGCATGACCGTTGATCTAACGGACGCCTCGCAATCGACGGTCGCGATCACGCGTCCATTGGTCGAACCGTCATTTCTATTTGATGACCATTTGATTGCGGGTGAAGGGTTGAGATGTATCCTCATCGCGTGAAGAAGGAAACACGTCGATTTGATCGTCCGTTGGATCTTCATTGGGCGATCAAGGTGAGTCCACGCGTCGCTAACTCATTCGTCGAGAGGTTCACTTAAATCGCGATTTAAGCACGTGGCTGATTCTTGATCGGGTGGATCAAAGGTCCACCATATCGATGCGCGTCATTTATCGTGCTATTGATCCGACATTCTACATCGCGCCACGTGTCATGCAGTTAAAGAAATGACGGGAACATAGTCCCACACGGAGGAAATTAATGGGATTTATCGCGTTTATAAGGTGAGGTGGGTATAAGCAGTTAGCAATATTCCTCTATGGAATGGCTTATATGTACTATAACCTATGTAATAAAAAAATGTAAATGTCACCTCAGTGCCACGTGGGCACTCGCGCGGGTCCTTGTGGTGCTTCCACGTGGCCTTGCGTGCCACGTCGCATCCACGTGGGCTCGCGCGATAAATGCACCCTTTTTTGCATTTTAAAAATTGAAAATAATAATAAATAAATTCAGAAAAATTTTAGAAAATTCTATAAAATTGTAAAAATCATAACTTTCAAAATACAACTCCAAATTAATATAAATTTGTTTTGTTGGATCTGAAATTGAATAATCTATCATTATAAAAAGTCAAATTATTAAAATAATAAGAGAATGAATTTTTAATTAATTTAATACATTTATGTATCTTATAAATTAACTTTATAAAAATACATAAATGTTAATAAAGATCTTTTCTCTTATCTCTTCATTCTCAAAACATGATTATGATATCAATTATAATTAGATTAAAGATTATAATTTTTAATTATGTATAATAATCCAGAAATTGGTTTATTTTTAGATCATAACATGAAATAATACAAAATGATATAAATATACTAAAAATATGATAACATGCATATATTTGGAATGATTAATGCCTTTATTTGCATTAATAATCATGTAATTTCATGTATAAATAGCATGTTATCAAAAATCATTAAACATTGTAAGGGTGATGTACCATCTTTGACATATAAACAACATCTAGAATTTGATGATGTATTCAAAACATGTGATTTGTCCTTGGAAGTGGTTGTCAATGAATAAATTGGAAGAATCTTGGCTTGACAATAGATTAGAAGGTGGGAATATATTGCAAGTCCATGTTCTATACTATTGTAAAATCATTATGGAGAATTGAAATTTGTTAGAAAAGTGTCAGCAACATTGGAAATGGATACTTATGACCTTTGAGATATGTCTCACAAAATATTTTCTCCCTGTGAGCATCATGGCAAGATAGATCATCCTCCTCTCTATTATTGACATAAATAGAAGGTCAAGATCTTTCATTATAATAATATAGAATTCCATTTCTAAACGGAAATGCAAATATCTACTCTATCTTTAAAAATGGGACCAAAGACTATGCCATAGTTTGTACATTCTAATGCTACTGGGTATACAAGAACTCAAGCAACCATGAAAACTTAAATAAACTCTTTTTTATTTTCTTTCTCATTCTACTTTTGGATTATTTACTTGATTTGAACCGCCCATACACTAGGTAGCCTCAAATCGAACTTCAAATATTACGTACTTTGGATAGAAGATTCCACGGTGATATATCCCATGACTTCTACATAGACTTTTTTTGACGTTGAATAGTGTGGTAGTCCTATGAAGGTCCAAATTCTTATGGTACTTTATTTATTGTAATAATAAACTTTGAGCCCATAAGTTGATTAGAACATGACCTTGATATTCCAAATTTTATTAGCCTAGTGACTCCTATAAAACTTATATCACTTATCTCCTATAAAAATAACTTTGATGGGCCAAAGATGCATGAAATTCAAATCATATCAAATTAGATTCAACTGGGAAACCAGGTGGAAATTAAGATGTATGGAAACCCAAGAAAAGGTTTAACTATATTCAACAACTATCCTAATGTTTGTAGTGATGTCTCGGCGTTACAATGGAAGCCAAAGTATGCTTAGTCCATAGGTGTCTAAGACATCTACTGTTGAAAACTACATTTCTTATGTTATTTGTGAATTTCTCAGTTGAGAAACTTGTTGTGAAGGTGTGTGAGTTTTCTAAGGACCATTGAATTCATGAATGTTTTATTTATTAAATGTTTGAAAATCCCTTGTAATTTTCTGGTCCCCACTTCACTATCTAATATGCATGGTTTAAATGGATTTTATTATGTATTGATGATTATAGTTATTTATTGGATTTTTATACTTAGTAGTGTATATAATATATCTCTATCGTAGATGAGTTTCTTGAAAAAAGGTTGAATGAAAAATTTGACACCAAAATAGTACTCTAAAAAATTGATGCTCAAGATTTATGCAAAATTACGTTTAATTATTCTTTGGCAGCAATGGAATAGTGCACATAAATTCATGGCTATATACACCTCAATAAAATGAATATGGTGGAAAGAAGGATCAGAAAAATCCAAGGAAAAGAAGAGCCTTTTCTTCTTGGAAGTAAATGTCCAATGTGTTTTTGGGGAGAAGGAATGATGAATGCCAGTTATTCAGTGAATAGGCTTCCAACACAAGTGATAAATTGTAAGTTTCATTCAATATACATTAAATAATGGCTAGATATGGCCCATTAGGGGGCTTAGCCCACATAAGGGACATTAGTCCCATATGGGCCAGATTTCTATTTCTCTCTCTTTCTCATCCTTCGGCTAATAATTTCTCATCCTTTATTAACAATAAAGGTTAATAATATCTCATTTAATCATCATTTATCCTTTGGCTTTAATGTTCACCTGACTTAATAATGTAAATCCTCTTCTTACCATAGAAAGCTATGATTCTTCTTGTTGCCATCGATGTCCCAATGCAGCTGTTGTCAGTGCTCTACTCTATATATAAACCACAGTTAGCAGCCTTGAAGTGCAAAAGGTTTCACCTCTCCCCTCCTTGATCCTTTGCACCGTCGCTCCTTAGGGCCATAGTTAGTGCCCCCTCGTAGGATTGGGATTCTTGCTCAATAAGCTGGAGTCAATGCCTCGCAAAGGGCTTTGGCCCCCTCCACAAGGGTCATCGCCCCATCCAAAGGGGTTGTTGCTCCTCCTAAATCCATCTCCAATCCTCCTTAAATTACCCCCACCCCTTTCAAGGCACTTGACATCGTGATTTTTGTAGTGGGTATCGCCCTAATTAAGGCAAAAATTTCCCTTTGAAATTTTTGTTCAAACCAAAATAGTTGAGGTTAAATGAAGCAAGGTGGTTCTAGCTGGCTCAAGTAGTTAGAGTTGCTCAAGCCAATTGAGGTGGCTAGATTGACTAATCTAGCCAAGTAGAGTCACTTGAGCTAGCTCAAGTTGGATGCTCCACGATGAGCCACTATAAGATGGAACTACCTTAGGACCAGTCGATCAACTTGAGAAGCTCCCATACCACTAAAGAAACTCATTGATTGTACTTAGACTGATTATTTTGTCCTTCATGACATTTGATTGCTTAATGGTGTCATTTGAGTTTGATGAGTCACAACCACTATTTGATTCACCATTGGTCCCAATAATTTTGTCCTCAATGCAGCCTTCATTAAAGAATTTTCCATGACAAATCATTCCATCAAGTCCCAAATTACTTGAGTAACATATACCTTTGATGATCAAAATTACGTTAAATGGGCCACAAGCTATAGTCACAATTATGAGTAACATTCCATCATGTCCTCATCCCTTGTTAATCGCTATACCATTTGACAAAATTTCACCTATTGAGACTAATCTAAATTATGACACCAAGACATAGCTTGACTTGGACATTCAATATTGGTTGAGTTAGACTATCTTCTTTGCTATTGCTCAAAATTTCTCTTGCATTAATCTTTTAGGCCCACTACACCATACCAGATGAAGCCTTATTGTGCGGTCTTCGAAACCACATGTCAACGCGTAAAATAAAAAAACCAAACTATTGATAAGTATAGAGGTGAGTAATGGTTGAATCCACGAAGAGTTAGTGTTTATTCTTGAGATGTTTTCAAATTAAATAAAATTTGATGAGAAATTAGGAAAAAATTGTAAATTTGGATAGACGACTCAAAGATCTATCCGTAAAATAAAAATTTCTCAAATTCAACTTGTATTCACAGAGAAATCAAAGAGACAAACGAGAAAAAGAAAATGGTGTGTAAACAAGGAGAAAATTTATTTCAAATTTATCAAAATGAACCTAATCTAAGCTTTGAAATGAAAATCTACTGCTAAATGACAAAAGGTTAGAAGAAAAACACAAAATTTAATCCAAAACCACATTCAAAATGATCAAATTGGTTGCCAAATCAAGGCTTTTCATTTCGCACTTTTGAAAATGGAAATTTGAAGTTCAAAATTTGGTTTCTCCCTATTTTGTCAATGAAGTCTTGACTTCAAATAATCCTCGGACGCATAAATGAGTCTAGAGCATGATTGAATGAAGAGATTCAGGGATGTAGATGGCCAAAAGTTTTGTTTGATTGAAACTTCCAAGAATGCAGACACTGTCGTAGAGAGAGTGAGAGTACACACATAGTTCAAATTGGGAATTGCCATTAGATCATCTCCTCAGATGCAATCAATGGCTGATAATAAATGTGAGGAGGCAAATTTGTATCCTTAAGTAATTTCCATCAGATTTGAGATGGAGGGCCATGATGAGGCCACTTCATCGCGAGAAGGTTGAATGTTTGACCACCAACGAATGCTCAAGATGATGGCACCCATCCATAGGAGTCCAGCTAGTGGATTCACTTTTAGCCATTATACTTCTCTTGATGAATGGATAGGATTGATCAATGCTCATAGAAACAAATGCCCTCAAATCACGTTTGAGCACGTACCCCTTGACTGAAATCAAAATTAAAGATTCAGATTAAATCCATTGACTTGCTCTGATCCAACGCTTCCGGACGTGCCACATTTCCTACTTACATAAATTTAGTTTCATATTGATATAATGAGAGAAATGGAAGGTTATAAATAGGGTTATACTATAGTTTAAATAAAATCAGCCCATTAAGGGCACTTCACACTAATTACACTCCCTTAATAGGCACCACACATGTGCCGCATGCAGACCACATGGCATCCTTACATGTCGCCGCATGTTATCACGTCAACTCACACTTAGAAATTAGTTTAAAAAACATTTTAATCAAAATAAATTAAATAAAAATTTGAAAGAAATTCATAAAAATTCCACAAAAATTTCTAAAAAATGGAAAATCCAGATCTTTTAAAATATAACTTCTTTTTATCCAAATTTATTTTTGTTTGATTAGAAATTATATAATCCTTCATTCTATGCATTTTAATTTAGGAACTAATAAGAGAATACATTTTAAACTAAAAAAATAAGAGAATAATAGACTCATCTTTCTTAGAAATAAAAGTAAATACTTTTATAATGTATATAAAAATGTTTTTCTCTTATTATTTTTCTTTTAAAACTCAAATAAAATCTCAAATAAAATGTTTTTCTCTTATTGCGCTAGGGTGTTTAAAAATTAACTCTTGATTGATACATGATTAACTTAAAAAAAATATATTTTGAGATTTTTTATGTAGATTGTATAGAATGATCAATATGCACTCAAAGTATGATAACAACATATGAATGGTATGAATTACGCATGGAATACACTAATAATCATGTAATCTCAAATACAAATTGCATGTTATTAATACCCTAGCAACGATGTAGGCAAACAAGACCAACATTAGGTACACAATAGAAATTTGTGGACTCTATGTTTTCTTGGGAACAAGGTGATCGATCCCTTTAGAATTTACTTCGGCCATCTCTAGGCTCCTTTATAAAAGTGGCCTCTCGATTATCCACTCATGGAAAGTTTAACATTGGAATGATATCACAAGGAGCTTATTGCTAGAGTTTATCTCAATGGCTGATAACATGCAATTTTTATATGAATATATATGAGTGCCATTTAAAGCATTAAATGTTCTATTTGTATGCCTGTTATCATATTTTGAGTGCATTTATATCAATTGATGTAATTTTAGGTTATGATATAAAAATAAAGCATTTTGGGGATAATTATGCATAATTCACATAATTTAATTTTATTCCCATTTATATTTGAAATCAAAAATTATACTTTAATGATTTCATGATAAGAGAAAATATTTTATTTACACTCATGTATTTTTCTAAATTTATTTTCTAAAAGGAATGAGTGTATTTCTTAAGTTAAAATTCATTCTCTTATTATATAATATTTTAACTTTTTACAATGATAGATCATTCAATTTCACATCCAAAAAAATAAATATGGATTAATTTGGCGCTATATTTTAGAAGTTTTGAATTTTCTAATCATTAAGAATTTTCTAGAATTTTTTTGATTTTATATAAAGCTATAGTGGATTTTAAAATAATAATAAAAAAAATTTTTATAATTGCTCGCTGATGTGGCAGAGCGTTGCCTCTAGGCAACGCGTGTACATGCCACGTGGCGGCGTCTGCATCTGACACGTGCACATCTGTGTCTGAACGTGTACTCGTGTGCGCGTGTGCGTGCGTGTGAGAGTGATTAGTGGGTTAAGCATCCTTAAAGGATTTAGGCTTACATTTTAACAGCTTAGACCTCATATACCCAATTAAACATCAATATTTCTTTCGTATGGGACTATTTGTATTTGTTTTTATTTTCTGGTGACATGTCGCAACATAACGCCCCGCGTCTGCCCTGGCTGCATTCCGGGTCTGCCGAAGCCGTGCCCCGTGTCCGACCCGCGCGCGCCTCTGGCCGGGCCCTCGCGCACGCCTCTGGCCGCACCCTCGCGCGCTGCGCCTCGCGCGCCCGGCCGCCCTAGCGTCGCGCCTCGCGCGCCCGCGCGCCTCGCGCGCGCTCTCGGCCGCGCCCCGCGCGCCTCGTGCGCGCCTCCAGGGCATCCCTCGCGCGCCCCACGGCCCCGCGCTGCCTTCAGCCCCCACGCGTGCCTTCAGCCGCGCCCTAGCTGCACCCTACCTCTGGCCAGGCCACGCCCTGCCTCCGGGCCATGCCACACCTTGCGTGTGGCCATGCTCCGCCCTGCCCGTGGCCATGCTGCATCCCTGCTCCCGGTCTCATCGTGCCTTGCCTGCGACTCCTTTGTGCCCTGCGCGCGGCCTCACCATTTCTGGCCTACAGTGCTTTGCCTCGCTGTGCTCTTGGCGCTCGCCACGCCTCACCAGCGGTGCTCACCTTGCCTCGCCTACAACGCCTGCTGATGGCCACGCTCTTGCGCTCGAGTTCGCGATCACTACTCCCTCTCCGCGTGTAGGTCTCCCTTCTGCCCATGACGTTGACTGGTGCGGCTCATTGCTGTCAACTGTTTGTGTCTGCATCCGAAGCGACCTCCCTCATGACGACCGACCGGGCTTGCGCTTTGCAAGTTAGGCACGCATCACCTTCATTATTTTGAAGTTCCTTTACTTCCTACAGTACTTCCCACACTTGTTTCCACCACTGTCGGGACTTAGAGTAGGTTAGTCGGTAGGGTGATACGAGCGTATTGAGACCGTGGTCCAATCCATCTTGTTGATCGTCGAGCTACCCTCGACGGCTCAAGGTTCCCCGTGCCCGTGAGGACGTGGACCTGGAGATCTACCAGACAAACGCGACTCGGCACACCCTTGAAGCTACAGAGACGACGTGAGAGGAGGCAGCCTGTTTGGACATATTTGAGGGAACATTATCATCATCATAATTAGATTGCTTTAGATCTCCCTTCTTAGATCCTGTTTGGTATCCGTTGCATGGTCGGGTATATCAACCTGTCTAGCATCAATCCAATACTTATGTCATAATAGAGGGGCATGGCTCCAAGCCTCCTACTTCTCGTGGCAGATACCATTTTGATAAGGGCAAATAGACCTTTGCACAGTTCACTTATTTTGGTAAGGCCACTCATCATCTTAAGAAGTGTTAAAAGGAGTTTGGGAAGCTTGAATGGGCTTAGGCTATGATTTTCTCCACTATTAAGAGTTTGAGACTCTTTGTTGCATTTACATTATCAACGAAGCAAGCTATCTTGATGAGCTTAAGTGTGGTAGAATATGATGCATAGATGCAATCTCAAGCATCCACTTTAACTCCCAACCTAGCTGTTATGCAAGGTAAACTTTTATTGTGTCTAGATCATTATGGGTTATTAAATCAAAGGCTTCAGCTCTTATGATTGTAACCCCATCCTTATTCTCCTTCCTTACTCCTACCATGGCCTATCAACCAATCTCCATTGCAGATGCTCGCTCATGATGTGTTAAAAGGTGTGGATTGACCACACCTACTCCCTCATTTATCCTACATGATGTTTTATATATTTTTGCTTTTCCAACTAGCTATCTATCAATTAGTACCATTACCCATACCCTTAACCGTGTTACCATTTTCAACCAGTTCTATTGTGTCTTCCAACACCTTTGCATCAATTGAAGTATTGGTTTGGGGTATGAGAGTTGTCGTGGGCTTTATTTGCTCATTTTGAACAACCCTTCCATGGGGCTTTTTTTTTTGTTATCTAGTTCTTCTGCTTGATCTCCCTCTTCTCTTTTGGATCCATTTCTTTGTGCTTTTTGGGTTACTTAAAACTTAATTTCCCTTGATCAATCATTATTTAACAGTAGATCTTTATTTTGAATTTTAGATTAATAGAATTTTCCATATCTGTTGTTTTCTCTCCCCTCACAAATGACTTTCTCTCTAAGTTCTCTTTTAAAATTTTCCTTGGATTTAGCTCTTGCTTTTTGGTTTGGGAGAGACAAATATTGGAAATTTTTTGAGTTCTCTCTCTAAATTTTGGTTTGGAATGAAAATAATCATTCCAAGTAGCTTCGATTTGTCATGTGATAGAAATAGCAAGAAAATGGTTCGTTAAGATTTTGGAGAGAGAAAATTATGGAATGCAAATAAAAGCCTTAAGTTAAAAAAATTAAACTCAAGAAGAAAAATCAAGAAGAAGAATATTCCTAGGAATTTGAACCAACTTATATGCAGAAATCGACAACCTCTCAATAGTGAACCCTACTCTTTATGGATTCAACCCAATCTCACTAATTATACTAAATTAATCTTAATTTATTGCAAGTTTGGACTCATTTGACCCATTGATGTATAATAATGTACATGAGTATCATACATTTTATGTACTTATTTACATGAAAATTATCATAAATGCACAATAATGTTGTTTTAAATGAATAAATTTATGTTTGCCTAGATATTTTGATTCTTATAGATTCAAGAGTCTCTTTGGGAAATTTCTAGCATTAAAAGGATTAATGAAATAATTTATTTAGTCAAAAACTACTTTTAAATTTATTTCTAAATAAAATGTATTTATTTAAGGGGAAATAATTATGAATGCATGTTATCACGATATAAAATAATTAATTTCCTTATTAGAAGAATCTTTTTATTTTTATAGATTTTTTATTTTTTGCTTTGGTAAGTTAAAATCATTAATAAATAAATTTTTGAAACCATAAAAGAGTTTTTAAAATATATTTTGGAACAATATTAGGCCTATTTATGCAACATGGCACATGGCATTGATAAGTCTAAAGGTTGTGTTTCATTCATGCATTATTTACCATGTTTAGGTAAAAAATAAGCCTCCAAATATGATAATATTCACTTCTTAAAGGTCAAATATGGTTTGAAAATGATGATGCCCAATCCTGAATGATATTATATATTTGGTTATATTTCGAGACTAACCCCATAGGACTCTTCAAAATGTAGTTACATTCTCATATTTGTTGTAAGTCATGTAGATGCAAGGACATAGGTATCCAAATAGAAATGCATAGATACAAATCATCTAGGAGAGAGAGAGAGAGAGAGAGAGAGAGAGAGAGAAGAGAGAGAGAGAGCTCTCCATCAACTTCTAAATCCAATTCAACCCAATTATCATGAAGAAAAACTTTCACTTAAGCCTGCATATGATAGATAAATAGATCATCCGATATTTTTAGGATATCTCTTAATTAATTTTGGACCAAAATGAATTTTTATTTGAAATGAACCCTTAATTTTTTTGATGATTTTAGGAAATTATGGCTTAGAAAGTAGAGGATAAAATTTTGGATTGAAAGGAGAAAATTTTCAGAGAAAAGAGTTATATTTTGGGAAATTTTGAAATTTTAAGGTTAGGGATATTTCTTGGGATTTTTATGAGATATTTTCAGATTTAAATCAGAAAACAAAAAGGATTACTATCGAATGTGATAGGCCCTCACATGACACTTGCACATGGTGAAAAGAACATTGTGAGGTCTACCATGCCATAGGTTGAGGGGGGACAAATTTCCTGGTGATATGCCTAAATGATACCACATACACGGGGATCTTAACTAACATTCGAGAGTGATTAAGCATATCATACGCTAGTTGAGAGACTGACAACATGCAGTTTTAGCATGAAATCATTACAATTTATTAATGCGAATTATGGCATAAAACATTTCATTCTTATGCATGTTATCATACTATCATTTCATATCTATCATTTCATGCAAATTTAAGTTATAATATCAAAATGCACTATTATATGGATAATTTTCTATTTTTAAGAATAGTATTTAAAAGTAGATTATTCCCATCTATATTTGAGATTATAATTGGATTTTAATGTTAAATAATAAGAGAAAATAATTTTCTATACTCATTTATTTTTCTAAGTTTTAATTTCTAAGAGAAAAGGAGTATATTTTTGAAAAAAAGAATTTATTCTCTTGTTATTTAAATAATTTGACTTTTTATAATGATAGATAATTGAATTTATAATCCAAAAAAACAAATTTGGATTAATTTGGAGTTGTATTTTGAAAGTTATGAATTTTCTATTTTTAGGGAGTTTTCAAGAATTTTCATGAATTTTGTTATGTATTTAATTCTATTTATTTTGAATCAAAATGAACAAAAATATATTCTTTTATTACGTGCTGATGCAGCGCGCAGAAAAACGATGATGCCACGTGGTGACATATGTGACCGCCACATGTCACGCACGTCTCCATGTGCACACGTGTGTGATTGCTCGTGTGTGCGCGTGTGCGCACGTGTGTGTGCGTGTGTGTGTGTAAATAATGACAAAAAACCCTATTAAGGATTTTTATCTATCTCCTTATTTGCATTCTACTTATATACGTGCACATTTAATTTAATTTTTGTCATGTGAGACTATTATTACCTTTTTTATGTGTGTAGGTGACATGGCAGCACATAGGGCGTCTGACGAGACTAAATCGTATGGCCGTTGAATACACACGACTTAGTGTCAAAATAAAATCCTAATCTTACCAATTTATGATTAATCAAAGTAATTAATTAGTATAATGGTAATTAAGGGTCGAATCCACAAAGAATTAGGGAAATTTGAGAGATATCTTTGAAATTCAGTCAAATCGGATGATGAATTGAGATTAGAAATTGGGCGTTTTAGTGTATTAAGAAAGATAACTCAAAATCAAATCCACGGAATCAAAAATCAGGTGATTTGGATAAGAATTCGAAGAGAAATTGAAATTTGAAGATAGGAGATAATTTCGTTTCGAAAAATGATTAAAAACCAAAATTTAATCTAAATTAAGCAAAATCTACGATGCTAAAAATAAAATTAACACTAAATGATGAAAGATTAAGATGAAATCACACAACCTAACCCAAAGTAGCCTTCGAAATGATCCAATTAATCGCCGGATGCAAGGCTATTCATTCCGAATTTTCGAAGACGAAGATGGAGTTCAAGATGTGATTTCTTCTTCCTCTTTCAATAAAAGTTTGATATTAAGCATTCAATTGAAGGGGAAACGAGTCAAGAACACTCTCGAACAAACGGCACGCGATTTGAAGTTCTACACAGAGAGAATTTGGAGATTGATCATGAACGGTTCTTCACGTCGCGAAGAACACGTTTTATAAGGGCGAAATCGATCGTCAGCCGTCAGATCAATCTTCATCGCGATGGACGGCTCGGATCGTGCATCTTTTCAAGATGAATCGTCGCTTATCTTCAATCTTCAGATGTAAATCGTGCGATCGTGATTTAATTGGAGACAAGATGTGATAGACGGCCACGATGAATTCACTTAAGTGAATTTAATCGCACCTGTTGATTATTTGATCCCGTGGACCGCTCTTCCATCACATCGACGCACGTGATTTGATCGCACTTCCATCCAACGCTCCCCAGCTCGCCACGCATCCTGCATATATTAAATGGATGGTTTTTAGTCCCACACGGCATAAATGAAGTGAGATGTTTAGTATAAAATGCAGGATAGTTAGGTGGGTTTATTATTCTGTCTCCCTATACACGAAAGACCCGTATATTGGACTACTATATATATAATAAATATACATTAGGCTCCACGTGTCAATCAGCGCCCATAGGCCATCGCGCATGTCCACGTGGCAGAGCCACGTGGCCTTGCGTGCCACGTCGCATCCACGTGGGCCCGCGCGATAAAACCAATTTTTTTGCATTTATTTTAATTGTTTAAATTAAAGAAAATCGAAAATAAATTCATTTAAATTCAGGAAAAATTCCAGGAAAATTCTATAAATTTGTAAAAATCATAACTTTCAAAATATAACTCCAAATTAAGTCAAATTTTGTTTTGTTGGATTCAGAATTGAATAATCTATCATTGTAAAAAGTCAAATTATTAAAATAGTAAGAGTAATTAATTTATATTAATTTTATACATTTATGTATTATATAAAATAAATTCATATAAATACATAAATGTAAATAAAAGTTTTTTCTCTTATATTTTCATCTTCAAAACATGATTATGATCATAAACATAATTAGGATTGAAGATTATAATGTCTAATTATGCATAATAACTTATAAATTGATGTATTTTAAGATCATAGCATGAACTTACACAAAATGATAGAAATATGCTTAAAAGATGATAACATGCATATATTTTGAATGATTAATGCATTAATTTGCATTAATAACTATGTAATTACATGCATAAATAGCATGTTATCAGCATCCGATCGTGCGATTAAATCATGATCATTGATCATCACTTAAGGCGAGGGGTACAGGGCACATTTCTACGTGTTGGTGAATCCTTTTAAAAAAATTATTTAAGCTCAACCGTTCATTAAAAGAGTTCCAATATTTGAGATTAAAACCGACGAAAACCCATCTAGAGCATTAGATCAAGATCGGATGGATGGTGTTTCACGCATTTCTTCTTCATGCGCGACGTGACAAAATCATGAAAGCCCATCTCTGATTTAATGACCACAACTTTACTGTAACAATTTGCATCTTTGCGTCTCATTAGAGCCGTTGATCAAACAATTAAAGTGCGATCCGACGGTTATGCCCAAATAAGCTATAAATTGAGATGTTCTTCGACGATGTAAATCTTTCTTGGATGTTTTCGAGTACTCATACTATTTAGACACGACCATCCTTGCATCTCTTGCTTTCTTCTTCTTCTTCTAGACACATAGGGGTTGAGAGTGAGATTTCATCGAGAGAATAGGGAGAATTCACCTCTTGAATGCCGAAAATCGTCTTTGAAATCGTGGAATGAAAAGCCTTTGATCTGACAATCAATTGAATCATTTTGATTGATATCTTGGGTTAGATTATGTGTTTTCCTCTTAATATTTCATCTTGCATTATTAAATTGTATTTTAGAATCGTAGATTAGATTAATTTTAGGTTTAATTTTAGATTTCTTCAATTTCGCATTCAAAAATTTCTACCCAATTTGTTCTTTGCTCTCGCTGCAAATCTTGATACAAATCGCGTGATTTTTGATTCTGTGGATTGGTCTTTGAGTTCTCATTCCAAATATATCAAAATCCCATATTTCTCACCTCAACTTTGTTGTCAAATTTGATCAAATTTTCATGAATACCTCTAAAATATCTTAGTTCTCCGTGGATTCGACGGTTATTCACCTCTATGCTATCTAATTCGTGATTAATCTTTAAAATTGGTGAGTTTGGTATTTATTTTGATGCTTATACGGATGTTTTCAATGACCTCAGGGGAGTTGCTTTGTCGAGACCTTAGGGTTAAACAACTTTAAATAGGAGAAAATTAAAAAGTTTCTTTGTGTGACTTGAGGGCACTACTTTCAACATTGCTGACCAATGAAATTGTGACACGTAAGTTCTGTAGAGCACCAAATAGCAATCCAAAGGTCCCTGATAACAAGATTATTATTGTAAATGATGACATAGAACATTCTATTCATATGCATGTTATCAATCTATGCAATTTAAATTATAATATCAGAATACGTTATTTTCAAGCATAATCATGCATAATTAAAAATTGAAATTTTACAGTAGATTATTCTCATTTTATATTTGAGATTATAATTAATTTTTTATTACAAATAATTAGAGAAATTTTTTTGATACACACTCATTGACCTTTCTAGTAATAATTTCCAAAGAAAATGAGCTTATTTTTTAGTTTAAAATTTATTCTCTACTTAATTCTTAAATTTAAATTTTTAGAATAATAGATTATTTGATTTCTAATGAAAAATGGATTGAAAAGGAGTAGTATTTAGAAACTTATGAAATTTCTAATTTTAATAGATTTTTCTTGAATTTTCTAAATGTTTCTAAATTTATTTAGAATTTTTTTTCAATTAATAACATTTTAAAAAAAGGTTTATAAGTCCACTCTGACGTGGCACCTAATGTGACGCAGGTGCTTGCATGTCATCATGTGGCGATGTGTGTGTGCAACATGGCACATGTATGGCGTATGTGTGGTGCAATATTATCACACCATTAGTATTGAAGTGCCCTTTAAGGGCATGAGCTAATTGCAGGGTTCAATCGTCTTTTTCTCATTTCCTCCACGTGGGACTAAGTATTTGCATAAGTGACATGGCACATCCAGAGACGTCGGATTAGAGCATAAGAATATTTAACCTTGACCTGCCATTTTTCTGTTAAAGGGGCCAGGTATGCGGCGTGTTCTGATTGAGTGATGATTCACCTTTATAAAGGGTTGATCAATCCTGGCCATTCATATGAGAGTTATCACGGTCCAGATTGAGTGTAGCCGATGGACTCTTGTGGACATGTAGTATCATTTCAAGCGTCTGATGAAAAATATAGCGGAAGTCATTACACGATGATTGCTAATCATGAGATGTAACGAGGTGATGTGGACACTCCATGAAGAATCGGACAACCACAACTTAATGATAGTGATTCATCTCTTGAAGTTTAATCATGACCGTTGATTAAAGAAGAGAAGGTGATCGAATGGCCACACCAAATTCACACTCTAATTATGTCCCCCTTCTTGGATGGCGTAAAACATTCTCAAATTTTTCGATTGATCGATTTTTTTGGACAGCATAATCCTCGAATCTCCTCTTTTCTTGCTCTTCTAGACCCAATTCCACGTCTGGGTAATGCTTGAAATCAATATTTCATCGAGGGAGAACGAAGAATTTTCCGCTTGAACCCAAATTTTTGTTTTTCAAAATGCAGAATGAAAAGCTTTGATTTGGAAATTGATTGGATTATTTCAAGCACGATTTTAGGTTAGATTACATGTTTTCTTCCTAATCTTTCATCTTATAACGTTAGATTTTACTGTGGACGCATAGATTAGTTTAATTTTATAAAATTTAGTCATTTTCTCTTTCTGTGCAGTTTAATATTTTCTCCTTATTTTGCTCTTTGATTTCTCTGCAAATACGAATAAAAAATTGAGTGATATTTGATTCCGTAGTTTCTCTCTCAAAATATCAATTTCCTTAATTTCTCACCCCAACTTATCGTCCAATTTTACGAAATTTTAAATGTCTTGAAAATTTTCCCTAATTCTACATGGATTCAACCCTTATAAATTATGAGTTTGAAAAATAAATTGAAGAATTTCTCATAATTGATTTTTTTATGACATAATTTTGAAGAACGCCACGTGACACACTATGATTGGCCAGAAATTTGTTATTAATCCTTTTCTAAGTTTGGGTTTATTCTAGGCCACATGACCACATTGATGAAGATCAGATGGTCTAAGATATCCTCACATTTCGAGGGGGTCTTCTTTAAAAAACCATTTTAAGTGTCGTGACGGCTTTTGCATTAAATGGCCCCATAAGTGCATAGGGTTTTGTTGTTGCAAAAATACTATTAATGTGTTATAGTCTTTTTAACACAATTGAATTATTAAACATTGGGACTAACAAAACGAGCTTGTGTAGTCATTGAAAATTAGGATATACCCATGTTCTTGATGGAGTTTAGATTTAAAATTTATTAGTAGAATTTTGATTTCATCTTCTAATCATTGACATCTTATAATTAAGGAATTGACACAAAAAAGATTTATGATTTAAGAATTAGAAAATTTTACCATGTTTTTGAATTAGGGAGATAAGCCCACTTCTTAAGGATGTGGAGGGTGGGGGTTTTAAGACCTCCTCTGAGGATTTTTATTAACTTACCTAATAGATGGCACTCTTTGAATTGTGGAGGTAGTAGAGGACAATCAAAGGAAAAGATGTATCTTCTTCTTCCTTGATGAATTAACCACCAAAATCTCTAATGGAAAAATTCTTAAATCATATATTTCTTGTTTTTCAGCTCTCTCTTACAATAAAGCTATTTGAAGGAAAAGGAGAGGCTGAGGCCCAAGCTTTGCAATATCTAGTGTTGAAGCTTGTGGTAGAGGGAAGATCAAGCAGATGAATGAGGTCAACTCGAGTTCATCATAACCCATCCTAAGACTATTTTAAAAGGTAGGGTTCTTGTGAGGATTCAGATCTATTTCTTGTTTGTAATAACCTCCATGGATAGTGTTAAACCTATTTTCATTTTATGTAGTAGTATTGTCTTCATTTCATCACAAAAATCTCATATATCCATCTTTCTCTCACTATTCTCTAACAAAAATACACTTTTATCCTTCTCATCTCTCCATTTCATCACCTCACTTTATTGTCAATGTCATTCTTTTGTAAATATAGATTCTGAATATTGAAGTAAAGATCTTGAACACAATTTTAATCATATTCATCATATCTATTCCCTACATTTCTCTGTAATCTAATTTCATTCAACTCCTTATATAAGTGTCTCTTCCTCGTAAAATCACTAATCTCATTACTTAGATTCCTTGAGGATTCATCCCTCACTTAACCCTATAATTAGGAAATATTAAAATTATTTCAAAAAATCAATTCTAAATATTGATCAAGAAGACCCCAAAATTGAGATCATTAGACATAATTAGAGGTGTTAGATTTACTAATCTTTTTTGTTTATGTAGTTGTTATGGTGATCAATGATTGGTTGCCGCTATTGGGAAAAGAGGCACCTATAAAATTGATGCGGCATCCTCCTAGTGACTGCCAAAATTAATTAAATAAAAATGATCAATAAGAATAACTGAAAGCAAAAGGGCTGCCAGATTGATAGCCACCAACAAGTCTAACTCAATGAATTAGTGGTCATGCCAGAATTAACAACATTGCAATTTATGATTTTATTGGTGCCTCACTTTCATAGTCTGAGGACATGACCACATCAAATTCTTTGCCCATGAAATTTGAGCTTTTGGACTTGATGATGGAAGAAAAATTTAGTATACATTAGACAACTGATGATGAGAGAGAATGATGATGTACATCCAAGATTGTCATTTTCAAAGCTTGATATTTTACAATTCAAAAAAGAGTATTGATACAAAATTTTATGGAAAATTTGACCCTTCTAAGGTGAAGGGTCTTGTATGTGTTTGTTTTATGATCCTTGATGGATACTATGTGGCCTATATGCCAATCACACTTCCATGTATCTTAATTATGTTCATTGAAATTTATTTATTTATTGTCATTCTTGTATAATGTTTAAAATGAAGTCCATAAGCATATACAATGAATAAGTGAATTATGATGATATGATAATTTAGTGATCACTAGTCTTTAAATATATATTATAAACATTCCTAATTCAAAAGATATTCAAGAAGGACATCGAGTTATCTAAAAATAATATGACTATCTGATCCAAATCATATGATTATTATAACTAATCTTTTAGCTATCAGTGTGATGACACCAAAGATAGACAGTGGGTGTTCTTTGGAGAAAGAGATTAATTAATTGATCCATATGAATCCTTGAATTGTATAATAACTAAGTGTCAATCAGGTAGATTCATGTCATGAATATGTATGTAGTCTTTTCCCTTGAGACACCAAATACATATTTTGGATGGATATAGAAATAATTAAGTGGGTTTTTCTGAAAAATTTACTTGCTAAATGTCTATAAATAAGGGGAGAATGACTATAACTGAAGATGCCTATGCAAGCCATAGAGGAATTCTCTCCTTTCTTCTCTTTCTCTCTTGCTGAATAGTTTTGAAGAGGAGATCCTACCATTTGATGATCGTGGGGATAGTTTTGGCCTACTTGAATAGTTTTAAGGAGATCCTACCAACTCAAGATCCTACTTGAATAGTTTTAAGAACTCTTTTAGGTGAACTTTGTAAGTATGTTTTTTCATATATACTAGATAATAGGATCATCTTTTCTTAATGTCTTGGTTTTTTGAATATCCGATTCAATGTATTCCACTACACTCAATGTTTTGATCAAAATTTTGGAAGGTTTATCAACCTCAAATTGTAAGAGTCTTAGCATTGGCTAGCTTAAAGAAAGGGAGTAATGATGATTTTCATTTTATGGATAATCATTTTTAGTGACTTTCTTCCTTTTTCTTTTCATTCTGTGTTGGAATCAAAATACCTAGTTGGGGTGAAATGTACAAGGTCTTGAACACATTATCAAAACAAGAGCATTGTTAGAGTGAGTTCTCTATTCCACTTTTATTATAAATAGATAAGAATCTTCTTTTATTTCAATCTAGAATCTTCTTTTTCCCATCCAAAACCTTCATAACTATCATTTTCATGTTTAATCCTAAACAGCTCATCTGTGAAAGGAGATTTCGCTATTTTAGATTATCACTCCTCATTGCTTTGTATTCATTTTTCTTCTCTCATCCATCCCATCTATCTCATCCATTCTCTCCACCAAAGTCTTTTGTTATTTTCATTGAGATCTAGTGACCTTTCTCTCTTATGCCCTCTATCTGTGGTGATTTGTGATTAAGGTGAAATCTTACAAATGTTATATAGGTCTAATTTTCTATAACGATGCATTAAACCATAAAATTGGAATGATTAGTCTTAAAAAACAAGCTACATTTGAAAAACTAGATAAGGTCTTTATTTAAAGTTATATCACTGAAGCTACCACAAGAGACGAAAGAAAATCATTAAATTTGTGCAATTATTAATTTAAAAACTATGAATGTGGAAACTTTCCTTGTTCTTTCATTTTATAGGCCTAGATTTCCATAGAAAGGGCTTGTCATTTTCAGGTTAAAAATCTTGAAATGGCCAAGTTTCATTCATAGTAATTAAAGAAGGGGAAAAAACAACTTAAATAAGGTCAGTAAAAAAACGTTAAATGTGGTAAAAAACTTAATTTACTTGTTCATGTTAATTGACCATCTAAAATACTTTATTATTTATTTTTATATATATGGGGAAATGTGGGTAAATTGGTAGTAAAGTGCACCTTTTCGCTTTACAAGTCAATGCGATCGGTTGCACCGGTTCTGAGAGGTTCCTCTCACGAAGACTCGCTCACAGTGAGGTTCTACAACTTTTAAAACCCTGCTGCGCGGCCCACCAGCTTCATTAGACCGTAGGTGATGGCCATAGCTAGCCAACCCCCGACCAGAACCCTCGCCGCCGACCTGCCCACTTGAACCGCCCCGAGTCGAGCGCCCACCACGCCGAAGACCGCCAACGCCAGCGTGACGGCCGCGGCCGTCACGCCCATCCTCACGCCGTACGTCGTAATGAACCCGGCCGCCAGTAGCGGCACGAGAGCCCCCACCGAGAATGCCGTCGCAGACGCCAAAGCCGCCTGCGAGGGGCTGGGCAGATTTCGGCGCTCGTCCACCAGCCCGCTGCCTTCCCTTCGCAGCTGTGCCAGCTCGACGTCCAGCTGCTGGTAGACGGAGACGAACTCGCCGATCCCCATGCTGCACGCGCCGGCAACCATCCCGGCCATTCCTGCGAGTACCACTGACCTGACGTCAGTCCTCACCGCGCTCACCCCGATCATCATCGAGGCCGTAGAGACGAGCCCATCGTTGGCGCCAAGAACCGCCGCGCGCAGCCACTGCGCCCTCTGCGAGTAGTCCAGCTCCTGCGCTGATCCCGGGCTTGCGGCGGCGGCGCCAACCACCCAGCTTGAGCTCGTTGAGCACCATGCGTTGCGAATGACGAGCGAGGTGGAAGAGTGTTCGCAGAAGAATAAGATGGACGAGCGTGAAAGCTATACGCTACCTGGGACTGCACTTGTAGTCGTATCTCGCCTCCTTTTCGATGGATCTAGAGATTCGGCCACCTGCTCGGAGGTGTAAAAATAAAGGGGACAAGAGTGGGTGAGGACTGAGGAGTGGCCACCACACTCCTGAAAAATGGGTAAATCGAAGAAATTCGGTTCCTCAGGGGCGTTAATTTAGGTAATGCACTACAGCGGCCATGGCCACGAAGGGAATGATATCTCCAAGAGGATGTTTTGCGTTGAGATCACGTCTCGCTGCTCTCCTTTTCTCTGTCTGTCCATCTGTTCCATCGAATTGGCTGAATAGAAGTGCACTAAGACTTACGAATACATGTATAGATGGATGGATGGATCGATTGATGGACCCAAAGACACAGATTGTTAGATAAATGATATGGCTCTCTCTCTCTCTCCGAGGATAAGGTGGTATTTTGGGTCCGTTTATGCGAGTGCCGTTGCTAGACTTCATGTAAAAGTTTATATGATTCATGACTGCAAGTCATTTCCACACATTATGGGAAAAAAAAATCTGGATTTACCTCTAACTTACCACAGATTTGAGAGGATTGAATTTCACCATTTTGTTTATACTTTTGAGCTGAAATAGGTCAATTGTAACTACACCTCATCATGTTTCAACTATATGATATTTGCGCATTGCCAATTCAGATGTCATGCTTGACAAGCCAAGTTCATGTAACCCAAGAGGCCTATAGTATTTCTTTCAATTAGAATAACATTTCAGTTTCGTAAATGAATTATTTTTAATCTTACGATAACTATTATTCCTCAATCCCTCTTTTTCTAGTTTTTAATGTGACCCAGCTAAATAATAGAAATTCTGTGTCAAACTCCGTCTATTTACCAGTTTTATTTTTACTAACTTCTCCTATCCTTTACCTTTTACGTAACCAAAGAAATCTTTTTTCCTCCAAAGGCCATATATAGATGCTTTGAAAACATAATCATCAATCATGTTCGAACATTTCCATTCTGACAGGTCTCATCTGATTTCTCGTAGGGTCCTATGATTTCCATTCTCACATATCTCATCTGATTTCATTAGTGACACAATTAAATTAGAATGAATTGTTTTTCCCAAAATTAGATTTATGTTAAAAATAAATCTTTCTTCATTTATATATTGTTTAGAAGAGTTATTTCGATTTCTCCAAAGTTAAAATTCTGATTTTCTTTCTTCATTAATTCTTATTTTTTTACCGTACACAAAATCTATGATTATGAAACATTATGAGGAAAAATTGTGTATATCCCAATAGATATATCTATATATGATATGATTCTTTGAATTATATATGTATAAGTTATGGATTATTAATTATAAAATTTTCATTTAATATTTTATTTATCATTGACATGTTAGCAAGTAGATTGATATAGGGGCTACAAAATGATTAACACACTTTAGAATCCATGAGTTGAAGTTTCATGAAAGTACATTTTTTTGATATATTTTAATTCACCAATTTGGCCATCATTTGAATATTGAAAAACTCATGGCATCTGAAATCCATCTAAATTTAAATGTCAACATATTTGAATTAAAATTGTATTTTTTTTCTAACTTTTATCCTTTGTTTTGTTCAAAAGGTTTGAAATAAATGGATTAGAGTTCCGATAATTTTAGAAAATGATATTTCATTCAATAAGAAATTCAATTTCATTTTTCTCAACTTATGATTATTTTTCTATTCTATATTTATGGAATTCATTATTTGAAGTAATGATTTTTTTCAATTTACAAATATTAAATTTTGAGTATTGGAATTAATGAGAACTTTTGAAGAGATGAAAAATCTTGCCTCTTTTATCTCCCCAATGTAAGAAGTTTGGTCATCTATGGTTTGACTCATTATGCATCAGCACTGAAGGTACAAGGCTTATAACCTTTTTGAAACACAAATTTTCTATTGAATTGTTTCAAAGGCTCCATATAATTTACTATAAGTAGTTTATGCTTGAAAGGCTGACTTGTTTTGGTGTTTCTTGAAATCATTGATATCTTTACCATCATATCAAAGTTTTAGGGATATTATAAACAAATTGTAAAAAAATGCAAATTGATAACATGCCATTTATACTTGAAATTACATGATTATTAGTGAATTTTATGGCATAACTTATTCCATTCTTATGCATGTTATCATATTTTGAGTGCATATTCATCACTCTATGCAATCTACATCAAAAATCTTAAAATATATTATTTTAAGAGCTCATCATGCATAAATAAAAGTTGAATTTTTTTCAATAGATTATCTTGATTTATATTTGAGTTTGAAATGCAAATAATAAGATCAAAATATATTTATAAACACTCATCTAGTTTTTTTACTTTTATTTTTTTAAAGAAGATGATTATATTTTGAGTTAGAAATTTATTCTTTTGTTATTTCTTAAGTTAAAATGCATAGACTCTAGATTATTTAATTTTTGATCAAACACAAAATTTAGATTAAAAAGGACTCATATTTTGAAAGATATAAAATTTCTAATTTTTATGGATTATTTTGAATTTTTTCTGAATTTATTTTGAAATTTTTTTGATTTAAATAATAAAAAAATGATTTTGAATTACGCTCTAATGCGGCTGATGACGTGACTGACGAGACGAGACCGCGAGGTCGTCGATTTCACACGGTCTCGTGTCAAAAATTAATCCGAACTTACCAATTTGGGGAATTAAGAGAGAATTGAAGGGTATAATGGTAAATAAGGGTCGAATCCACAGGGAATTTAGGTATTTTCGAGATATCTTTTGGAATTTGGTCAAATTGGACGATGAATTGAGGTGAGAAATTAGGGAAAATGGTGTTTTTAGAAAGAAGACTCAAAGATCTATCCGTGGAATCAAAAATCACTCGATTTGGATTAGTAATCACGGAGAAATCAAAGATGGAAGTGGGAAGAAATTTTCTGAATCGCGAAGAACACAAATCGAAATTAAAATGAAATTAAATTTAAATTGAAGTCCTAATCCTAAAATTGGCGATACACGACGATAGATAAGAGGATAAACTTGTTTTCTAACCTGAGATAACGATCAAATCGATCCAATTGATTGCCGGATCGACGACTCTTCATTCCGCGAATTCAAACGTGAACATCGGTGTTCAAGAGACAAATTCTCCTCGCACGATCGTCGAAATCTCTCTTATCAACACTCCGTGGATGCGGAATCTTTTCTAGAAGTGATTACAAGAGAGAGATTCAAGAGAAGATGCGTATAGATAGGTCAATTAGATCAAATCTCTCAAGAATACATAAGAACGACGAAGAACTCGTCTATTTATAAGGGCGAAAAAAGAGAGCCGTTCAATCGATGCGTTAAGGCTCGATCAATGGTCGTGATGAAATGCCTCTTTAATGAAACATTACGGATAAATCCCGGCCGTCCGATCCCCGATGAACGGCCTGGATGATCCGCCCGATTGATAGTTATAAAATGCCTCAGTTGTCGCCCCTTGGATCGCGATCGGACGGCTGAGATGCGATCCGCGTAAACGCATCTCGGCCGTTATAACGTTTTAATTAATGCACGTGGCTTGATCATCTCCGGTGGTCCATACGTCCACGCGATCGAAGCGTTGTGATGCTGCCACGTTTCGCTTCATCCGACCGTTATAACTCTATTTTAGAAACACGTGTTTTGATCGCGATCAGTAGTCCGGCGCTCACGCAATCGACGCGTCAGATCGACGCGCGTCGTCGATCCGACGATCCTCCTCGCTCCACGTCACCTGAAATAGGTAAGACTAGTGTGGATTAGTCCC
Organism: Lemna minuta; assembly: GCA_024174645.1. Classification (NCBI taxonomy): domain Eukaryota; kingdom Viridiplantae; phylum Streptophyta; class Magnoliopsida; order Alismatales; family Araceae; genus Lemna; species Lemna minuta. The sequence continues at coordinate 3,398,454 of CM044101.1, read as the reverse complement.
ATACTGGAAAAAAGAGAAGAGATCGTCGGGTTTATAACACCCGACGATCTGTAAGGTTATGACCCTTCCCATATAGGGAAGGACAAAGAACCCTTTTATACTATATAAGTAATAAATATATAATATATATAAAACCGCGCCACGTAGGCGCGCTGCGCGGGTCCGCGTGGCTCTGCCACGTGGCCTTGCGTGCCACGTCGCACCCGGGTGGGCCCCGCACGCTTTTTACATTTTTTTATATTTATTTTTAACGTTTTTTAAATAGAAATTAAATCACAAAAATAAGGAAAAAAAATCCAGAAAAATCCCAAAAAAATTGTAAAAATCATATCTTTTAAAATACAACTCCAAATTAATCCAAATTTCTTTCATTGGATCTGAAATTTAATTATCTATCATTCTAAAAATTGAAAATATTTAAATAACAAGAGATTTAATTTCTATTTCAAAAATACATTCATTTCTTTAAGATTTTAACTTTAGAAAATTAAATGAATGTTCATAAATATGATTTCTCTCATTATTTAACTTTAAAAACCATTCATAATCTCAAGTAAAGATGGGTTATAAAATCATTTATCCTTAATTTATCATAATTAACCCTAATTTAGTGCATTTTGAAATTATGACATAAATATGCATAGAATGATAGAAATGCACTCAAAGTATGATAACATGCACATAAATGTAATGTTTTATGCCTTAAATTGCATTAATAATCATGTTTTATCATGTTAAGATTGCATGTTATCAGTGGCATGCGCACTTGTAGGTTGTCATGCGACGCATGCATGACTCACACATGGAGCATGTTAGCGGGTCATGAATTCTAAAGCGCTCTGAATGGGCCAAATTTATTTAAATAGTCCACGATTTAAGTTATACACAATTATTTCTTTAAAATTTACAATGTGGGACTATTTTTATATGCAAGTGACATGGCACGCTCAAAGGCGTTGGATCAGAGTATCGTGATTGATCTAATCGTAGCCCTTCATTTTCACTTAAGTGAAGGGGGTACGTGACATGATGCGATTGGTCAACAATTCATTTTATTAATGGATGAATCCTGGTCATTAATCTAAGGATTTGCAACATCCAAGATTAGAGCATCCAATGGTTCGTGATGTGTTCAGAAGTATTAGATCAAGATCCGATAGATGTAATTGATCAACGATTTTCCTTCATGCAAAGGCGTGACATGATTTTGATGCTTCAATGAAGATCTAACGGTCGCAATTTAACCCTAACGATTTGTCTCTTTAAATTCCATCGCGATCGTTGATTTCATCAATATCCAATGGTCACACCCAAATTTTGAAATGTTATAAATTCTATCTCTTCGATGATGTCTACATTCTTGAATATTTTGATCAATCAAATATTTTAGACATCTTATTCCTTAAATATCCATCTTCAATCATCTTCTAGACTCATTTCGATGTCCAAAGAGTGCTTGAAGTCTTGATTTTTTTCAAAAGAATACACATAATTACTACTTGAACTCAAAATTTTATTTTTCAAAATGCGGTATGAAAAGCCTTGATCTAGTGATTAATTGGATCATTTTGAGTGCCATTTGGGTTGGATTATGTATTTTCATCTTAATCCTTCATTCTATGACGTTAGATTTTACTTTCAATTCATAGATTAGGTTAATTTTATGAAGTTTCATCATTTTCTCTCTCTTAATGAATAATTTTCTTCTCTTTACTCTGCTCTTTGATATTTTTGGGGATACATGTCCAAAACGAGTGATGTTTCATTTTGTAGACTTATCTTTTAGCTGTCTTTCTAAAAGTTCAATTTCTTTTCACTTCGTCTGCAAGAGCAAGATTATATGTTGATAACTTAATGGGCAAATACCATAATCTCTAGTTGAGCTCGGTGTCATCTTTTTCAAGTTACTAACGTCCGCCTTCTTGTAATTTTTTCACCTCAGATCATTGTCCAATTTGATTGATTTTGGAGATATATCAAGAAATTATCCTAATTCTCCATGGATTCTACCCTTACTCACTATTTTTCTAATTATTTCACAAATAAATCTTAATTTCAATGAGTTTGGTATTTATTTTGACACGTGGATGTCTATTTTCAACGACCACACAATCATGCCTTGTTATACACTAAGTCCATGGTTTTTATGGTTTGAAATGATTATTAGGATTAAGTTCATAGGAATGGTACACAATTTTTTTGAAAAAAATTCTGAAAAGTTTGAACTCAGTAGATATTTAAGTGAACCAATGCATGGTGGTTGACATAAATGATAAGCCCTTATTAATTTCTTTAGGATCCAATTCTTGTTGTCAAAGGATATATAAAATGAAAAATAGTAAATAACTATAGGACTATGGATGAAATAAAATGATATTTGATAGTTAATGTCATGGCATCTTAAAGAGGAATCACTACAGTGCTATCTCGGGCTAGAATTCGGGTTTTCCTCCTAATCTTTCTTCCTATAACATAAGATTTGAATTTTGAATCATAGATTAGTCAAATTTTAGAATTAATTTCGGTTTTCAATTTTGTTCTTATTTTCTATCTAATTTTTTCTCATTGACTTCTCCCCGAATCTTGATCCAAATTCATTGATTTTTGATTCTGTGGATTCGTTTTCGATTATCTTCCTATAAATATCTAAATCCCTAATTTTTCACCTCAATTCATGGTCCGATTTGATCAAATTTCAAGGAGTTCCTCAAAAATTCCTTAATTCTCTGTGGATTTAATCCTTATTCACCATTATACTCCATAATTTGTGATTATTTCTTAAAATTGTAGAGTTTGGTAATTGTTTTGATGTGATTCCCCATGTATTCAATGACCTCGTGGCCTCATCTCGTCAATATACACAGAATAATAAGGGCTTTTATGAAAATTTTACGTTCTTAATGTCACTAAATAGGGAGAGAATGACCATAATAAAAGCACCCATGCGAGCCTAGAGGAAAACTCTCCCGTCTCTTCTCTTCCTCTCTTGGTGATGAGTGTTCTAAAGGTAATCCAATCGTGTAGCAACTGTACGGATATCTCTAGAGGCCGAACGCTTAAATTTTTTGAAGAACTCCTTCAAATGATCCACGTAAGTATGAATTTTATTCTAACTAGATGATATGATCATCTAAAATAAGTGATACGATCATCTATTCTTGGTGCTTCAACTTTGTTGAATGTTTTGATTCAAAATCTTCCGGTGCAATCGATGATTTGATTGAAATTTTATTGAGCTTGTTGAGCCTAATATCCGGACAGATATGAGTAAGATATTTCACGTCTGCAGCTCTAGTAGAAGATTTTACACCTTTCACTTGTAAACTTTTATCTACGCTGCTCAGTTTAGTAGAAGATCAAAGTCAATTTCTGATGTGATTTTTCTCTCATTTTATGGGTTTTATTCATTTATCCATTCACATGTTTTTCTTGTCTTGCATGAGATTAACCATCATGGATATTTTCTAATACTTAAAGAATCTTACTTTTTTTTATTAACTCATTTATTTCTCCAGCATCATCTTACTTCCTATCTACTTTAGTGTCTCTTCTTACTATTGTGATTATTTAGTATTATATTGTGATTATCTACTTTAGTATAATTTTAACCTATGTTTTGGATCACCTTTTATTGAAGAAATCATATTTAGTAGTAATATAGTCATCATCAATGGAATCCAATGATAGTGGATGATGAAGAGTGTAAAGAAGATGAAGAGAAAGCTATCTTGCAAATAGCATTTGGAGCAATTCTTTTTCACCACCATAAACATGCCCTTTCAGTGAATAGTACACCATAAAAATTTTTCAGTATACAGAATTGTACAAGAAGAATAAAATGTCAAGCAAAGACTTATTAATCATGGATGTCCCCCAAAAGGTGGAGCTCAACATATGTCATGATTATAGTGGCATGGGAGAAGAGGAAGGTGTTAAATGCGATGGCAACAACTTGTCTTAAAGATGATACAGGAATTTATTTAATCATGTATGAAAAGTGGGATTTTCTTAAGATATATGTAGATAAAATTTTAGCTTTTCGAGAGGCCACCAAGTTATTCTGTAAGTCAAGGCCATTATATTGTCTAATATTACTTCTAGTTTTGAAATTTTGTTAAATCATTTAAACACATCAATTGCCTTCATGGATAACCCTTCTCAAGGTGTAGTGGAAACACTAATGAGCATAGAGCAATCAATGACGCTCAAAGCAGCATACAATGTAATGAAGGCAAAGTTACTTAAGTAGGAGTCACAAGTAAAAAGAAAGTCAATCTTCCTTTTAGCTACAATACTAGGTCCATCTTTAAAACTTGAATATATTCCAATAGATGAGCAAGCGTACATCATGAAACCTTAGAGAATTTGGATTAATTGGTGCCTTTCTCGCCAACATCAAGCACTTGCTTACAAAGTGAGGCATTACTCACTAATTCTACTTCTTGTTAAAAATGACATTTGAATTGATAAAGTGCAAAATGAAGATGAACATAAGCATCATATTAGATAGAATAATATGTGATGAAGTATTTGATTATTTGCATGATTCTCACGTCAAAGATTCTCATCTTGATGCTTGATAACACGCATTTATAACTTGAATTCTTATCCTAATTAACTCATATTCATGCTTATTTTATGTGAATATGATGCATGTTATCATACTTTTTAGGAATTTTCTCCATTGGCATGTCATTTCACTAAATTTAATATTTATGCATAAATTAGGGATAATTTCATGCTTAATAGATGATTAATCTTTTGTTAAGTTTAAATTAATAGAAGTTAATCTCTTGTATTGAATGATTTTTGACTTTAGTAAATGTTTGGAAGGATAATTTCAAGATGTATTTATGATTTAGAATGTTTAGTGAGAAATGATTTAAGTAAATTCTAATTCATCTTGATTTATTCTTTGAAAATATATTTTAAATGACATGATGTTAAAAAGGAAGAAATTTTTGATCCAATGGAGAAAATTTGAGTTAAAAAGGAGTTATACAAATGAATTTATGAATTTCTTAATTTTATAGTATTTTCTGGATTTTATTTTGATTTTTCAGGATTAAATCATGCAATTGGATGGTCAGGATTAAATCGCGCAATCGGACAGTCGGGATTAAATCCTGCAATTGGACGGTCAGGATTAAATCGCGCAATCGGACGGTCGGGATTAAATCGCGCAATTGGACGGCTGAAATCACACGGAGTGGAATCCGCGTCATGGGCCACGATCCCACCGATTACGCGCGATCTGTCGGCTGAAATTACACGGAGTGAAATCCGCGTCACAAGCCACCAATTTCGCGCGATTCGACGGCTGAAATTACACGGAGTGAAATCCGCGTCACGAGCCACCAATTTCACACGATCCGACGGCTGAAATCACACGGAGTGAAATCCGTGTCGTGGGCCACGATCCACCAATTTCGCACAAACTTATCTAAAAATAGGCCTCATCTCCAATGTAAAATTCATCTTCTAGTTGGCCTCCTTTTGGAGGTTGGCCATTGGGATCAAGGCTGCTAGGGATCAACTATCTTGGTATGTTTAGTTATTGTTTGTTCTTCTTATGTTCTTGTGTGTTCGCCTGGTATCTAGGATTGTGCGGCGTGACGAACCGAGTGCATCTAGATATCCGACTTGCTTCTTTGTATCTTCTTTTGTGATCGCTTGTTCCATGGCAAGAGTGTTTCATGTCGAAAGGCCAAGGGAGCACCGGTGGATCAGGTTTATCTTCTTATCGTGTTTAGAATTAATCACCATCGGTTGAATCGATCTCGAGAAAGTTAGAGGGCCTTGTCACTGAGATCCCTCTCAAGGCTAGGGCGAGGGTCTTAGCCCCGTGAGGACTGAGGATAGGGGGCAAGGTTGATACTATGCGAGTTCTAGTTGCTTATTCAGCTCATTATTCTACCGTGATAGACGCCAAGCTTGGGCGATAATTCAAGCTCTTGTGGAATAATGATGACTGCGTCACAATTAGACTGATTGACCGACACTTAGGGTTTATGTGTTAATCTTAGGACATTTCCTTCCTCTTATATCAACCTATTAATCAAACCAACTATAAAAATATCATCTTTAATTTTGCAAATTAGATCATAGTATTCTTCTTCATTTTTCCTATTTTTTAGTCTGAAAAATTTCTGATTTTGAAAATAGGATATCTCTCTGATTATAACTCCAAATCACTTGATTTTTATTTCTTTGGATTCCTATTTTCATCAGCTTTCCGTGGATAGCAAATTCATCGAATTCCGGGTTCATTTGACCCTTCAATTTGACTGTTCATCTTTCATCAGAAGTCAAATATTAACTTTTGGGGTCAATTACTTTCAATTTACAAGTCAGAATTCAATCATTTTGGTCTCTTTAGATTCCTCTGGTTTTTAGATTTCCATTGACATATAAATTGTAATATTGGATTTCATTTGTCTGGTCAATTTGAAGATTTCCTCCGAGGTATCCATTTCAGGGATTTTATGATATTTGATTTTCAATAATTCATAGTAAATCCATTTCTTATCCAAAAATCACGAATTAAATATCAGTAAATTCCATTTTCTCTCTAGTTTTTAAATATATAATTTTCGTAATCTTCTGACACTGTTTGATTCTCTGATTTTACAGTACACCTACTATTGGTCAAAGTCAATACTTTGACTTTGACTTTTGACTTTTCTCTGTCAAACCCGAGAATTAAATTCTTAAAACTTCTTATTTAGTCTATTTATATCATTTCCACTCATTAATTCTTATTTTTACTTTTTTAAAACCCCTTTTAAACCTAAGTTTGACCAAGTTAACTCTGCGATTAAAGTCAACCCTGCTATGTGTGGATCGACCCGATACTTACACAATACTTGATTATTATATCTTATCTTTGTGAGTTCGGTTTTATAAATTTTGTTTGACCATCGTCTTTGTGTTTTAACAACGCACAAAAACGACACGTCAATGCTCTATAAAAATTTCTATGACTTGCATAGTAAAGGGATTGCTCTTAGTTTGTGCATAGAACTTTTCATCCTGACGACTTTAAAATCGTGGAGTTATAAGAATGAAACTGATAATGATGTGGAAGAACTTATCAAAGATGAGTTTTAGTTTTCTTATCTTCGTTTTCGTGATTTTTATATTACTATTTTGAATTGAAATGTAAAGATATTTTATTGTTATTTGTTAATAACTAAATATTATAAAATAAAAAATTATCTGTCTTACTTTTTAGTTACACTTAATGAAATCTTGAGCCAAGAGGTCGAAATAAAGACTAAACCGAACTATAACCGAGCTTGACCGAGAGCTCGATCTAGACCGAATGAAGGTCCAGAATGATTAGTCTGCCATTGAATACTAGATTCCATTGCGTTTGGGTTTGGGTTTGGGTCGTAATGATCGTATTGGATGCCAAATATTAGACGGAGTTCTATATCCAGTATGATGGTTGATGGTATCCGCATCTCATACGGCACCATGAAAAAGACACCGTGGAAAATGTACTATCTTTCTTCGTCTGACTTACCTGCTCCAATTTAAAAAATGATTCTGGAGTTGAAAGTCGCTCACTTAATCGCCGCCAACAGTTAAGACTGCCGGGGGCCTCCGAAGGGACAATCATATCCACCGAAAGGGAGGACAAAGATCTACAAACGAAGAAGATATCTGCGGTGCAGGAATAACGTCTGCAGTTATTCCGGGGGGAATGATCCGAAGGTACCCATCTAAACTATTCTCAGCTAAGAGCTCCCTGTCTGTTACATCTTCTATGGCAGGTTGGAGGGTAAGATTGCGCTGATCACAGGCGGAGCCAGGGGACTCGGCGAGGCGATGACCCGCCTCTTCGCCCTACACGGCGCCAAAATCGTCGTCGCCGACGTGCTTGAAGACCCGGGCCGCTCCCTGTGCGACGATCTCAACGGCGCCGCCACGTTTGTGAAATGCGACGTCACCGTAGAAGAGGACATCCGCGCGGCGGTCAACGACGCCATCTTAAAGCACGGGAAACTCGATGTCATGTGCAATAACGCCGGAGTCCTCGACAGGACGCTGCCCTCGTTCGCGGATTATTCAGCAGAAGAATTTGACCGGGTTATCGCCGTGAATCTCCGAGGAGCCTTTCTGGGCACCAAGCATGCCGCTAGGGTGATGGTTCCCGCCCGCCAGGGGAGCATCATCATCACTTCCAGCGTCGTCTCGGTCACCAGTGCGTCGACGTCGCCGGCATACACCAGCTCGAAGCACGCGCTTGTAGGTCTCGCGAAGACCGCTGCTTTGTCGCTGGGTCAGCACGGGATCCGCGTGAACTGCGTTGCGCCGGGCCCCATGCTCACCGCCATGTCGACCAGTATGGCGCCGATCCCGCGGGAGAGATTGGAGGAACTCATGAAATCCATGATGCCGCTGAAGGGCTCCACGTTGACGCCGGAAGACGTTGCGCGGGCGGCGCTGTTTCTCGCGAGCGACGAGTCCAAGTTCGTCAGTGGGCAGAACTTGGTGGTTGACGGGGCGACGACTGCGGGGACTGCGCCGCCGCCCGACTTATCCAATCTCTTTCCTTCTGAGTAAGCATCTCTCTGAGCGGGCGGCATACATTGATGGGAATAAATGTACTAGCGAGGGGCCTTTGTGATATGGTACAATAAACTCGTCGAGAGTCGTTTTACTTCGTCAAGTTCTAGGTCTGCCATGGATTGAAATAGCATCATATCCGTACGTTCATGACAAGCACGACGGCAAGATTCATTGCCAACCAGCCTTGAACTTAGACTAACCAGAAAAGTATTCACCATTCTCCCCTCAGAGGCACACAGCAGTATGTGCCACAGCACTCCAGCTGAGCGAAGCTTGGCAGTTACTGTAGCACCTGCCGAGTAGGCATCCCATGGGGTGCAGTGGCACGCGGGGACGAGCGCTAGTGCACGCCAGTAGCACGCAGCTCGGCAACTAATCTAGCACCCGCCGAGCGGACGCACACATGGCATGTGATGCGGTTATCGCTGCGTGACCAAGTTCAGGCTCGGACAACGAGGGGAAGAGGGAAGGAGTAGGAAGAACGGAATGGGAGATGACGAGGGAGAATCGGAGGGATGGAGTTACGTCTTTCTGCACACACGGACACCCAGGTTGCCTTCACGGCAAATCGTCGGGAATTCCCAACAACACTCTCTCTCTCCCCTGATCTGGCGGGTAGTCGATAACCGACGAAGGCCGAGGGGATCTCTTATCAAAACGTTTCACTCTATCAAGTTATCACTCCGAAAAGATAACCACAAAAACTGTCCTTTCTCCCTAACCGAGGGTTCTCTATTTATCCCCACTCTCCTGACGCCTCTCCCGCACTAAAAGTAGACGTACTCCGACGCGTGCGTCGGGGTCGCTCTGTCCGTTCTTCTGCCCCGTCGTCGTCGTCGATGTGTGTTTCTGTGGGGCTCGTCGTTGGGGCGTCGGCCGTTATGCCTTTCCAGGGGCTGCGGGACCCATCATCCTCCTCGGGGTAAAAAAGACTCCTCCGTCGAGTCGGGCGGTCGGCCTGGCTCCGTGGGAATCTCTAACCGTCCCCGGTACAGCACGAGATCACAAATGTTGAAGGTCGACGGAATTTTCCAGTCGGTTGGGATGGCGATGTCATATGCGTTAGCATTGATTTTCCCGCGAACCTGGAAAGGACCGGCTGCACGCGGATGTAGCTTGTGCGCGTTCTCATTTGCGTAGTGTTCGGGACGAAGCCGGACCATGACCATGTCTCCCACTTGGAATTCGCGAAGGTGGCGGTGCTCAGCGACCGCGGACTTGATCTTGTTGTTGTAAGCTGTGAGTCTGTCATATACTTGCCGATGGAGAGCCGCTAGATCGGTGGCAAATGTGATGGCCTCGGTGGAATTGGGGCCCGTGTTTGGAAGAGGAAGGAGATCGACCGGTAGATTAGGATCTCAGCCTGTGTTAATGTGGAAGGGGGAGTAGCCGGTGGCGCGATGCTCGGACGCGTTGTAGGCGAACTCGGCGCGGGGAAGCAGTTCATCCCAGGATGAGGTGTTCTCTTGGATGAGGCATCGCAGGATATTACCCAGAGTCCGATTAGTTACCTCCGTCTGGCCGTCCGTTTGGGGGTGGAAAGCCGTTGAAAATTGAAGTGTTGTCCCCATTAGGTGCCATAGAGTCTTCCAGAAGCTGCTGGTCAAACGGACATCCCGGTCGGAGACGATGTAGCGGGGAATGTCGTGGAGATGAACGATCTCATTGAAGAAAATTCTGGCCGTGTGCGGCGCATCCGTGGTTTTGGCGCAGGGGAGAAAGTGCGCCATTTTACTAAAACGATCGACGACTACCAATATCAAATCTTGTTGCTTCCGAGTGCGAGGTAAGCCCAGGACGAAGTCCAAACTAACCTCTTGCCAGGGGTACTTGATAACATGCATTTATAACTTGAATTCTTATCCTAATTAACTCATATTCATGCTTATTTTATGTGAATATGATGCATGTTATCATACTTTTTAGGAATTTTCTCCATTGGCATGTCATTTCACTCAAGTTGATATTTATGCATAAATTAGTGATAATTTCATGCTTAATTGATGATTAATCTTTTGTTAAGTTTAAATTAATAGAAGTTAATCTCTGTTATTAAATGATTTTTTTGACTTTAGTAAATGTGATGGAGAATTATTTTAAAAACATGAACACAAGGGTTCTAAGTGAACCTATCCTCCTCCCCCCTTATCTACCACTTTGTGAAATTATCCATTCCTTAAATGGATGAAGAAGACCTGTCTAAATCAATAAAGAGAGTGTAGATCTTAAGGGAATTACCTTCCCTCCCTCCTATTTTACACTGATCTAATGATTGACTTGGTCAAAAGAAATTAGCCTTATCCTTAGATACTTACAATTCCTTGAATGGACCAAGTCAACCACCCTTTTATCTTTGATATAGCTTCCTTATTTTCCAACCTTAGCCACTATATCATAGGTACCTTGTATAAACCAATGATCTCAAAATCAATAGGAAGCATTTTGTTTTAAACTCTCTTATTCTTTGAATACCACCCTTAGTTAGAGTTTTAATAGAGATCTATATATTAATTACATAAAGAAGACGTTATATCTTTGCTCTCCCTCAAGACAACGTCAAGCATGACTGCCCTAGAACCAAGACTGATCAAGCAATTACAAAGATCATCCACTTACGAAGATTCTCCATTATCCAAGCATTTATGAAGATCAAGCACTTTTTTCTTCAAGACAAAAGAAGACAGCTGATGTGAAAAGAATCAGCCAAAGGTTCCCGAAGGGAAATGATTGTATGGACAAACCCATCAAGAAACGTTTCCACGATTCCACATACAAACCTCCTACAAAATTGGAAGACTGAGAACATGTAAAGATCTACCTGAAGCTAACCGACTATACAGAAGCTAGAGAAAGTCGTCACCTTGAAGACCATCACTCACGACGACAGCCGCTCAACGGATTCCACTGGCTCAGTTGTCAACCATCACAGGCACCACTTACAAAGTTCTGAAGAACAAAGAAGTTGGGTCGAGCAGAATATACCCAGGTGAAAGGTATCGATTCCTCTCCAAGACATCGTTTCATCTCATCACGACCAGATTACATTATGTCGTGCGGAAGTGAGAGGAACTCGTACGTAAAGAATGCCACAAAAGTTATTCTTACCTGCATCAGCTGAGAGCGCGACCTCCTCGTGTGGAGCTTCTCGTCGAAAAGACAATCTTCCTCCCGACTTTCATCCGGAAAAGATTGCATCGTAAAAATCAACCATGAAGAACAGTCGTCGCGGAACTTGACCAGTCCTCCTACTATGTCGATTCAGATTTAACCTCGTTTCTTACGGCCGATACATCAGCAGAACCTTATCATTCGGTTCTAAAAGGAATATGGAAGGAGAGCAGCTCAGCAAACATCTCCCGGATGAAGACTTCGGAAAGATCACTCCTGCCATGATAAGACGGAACACAAATCAAACCGTTGACCGGCAACAATAAAAGCGTTCAGACCTACCTTCACGACGAACACGTCGCGCGCGCGGGAGACAACGACCTCGCGTACACATCGTAACGAGCTTTAAATCGTCATCTTCATCATCAACAATCTTTACGCCACATTGTCAGCTCTCTACGACCACCGGAAATTATCACCGGATATGCAGAATTTAAAGAAGGAGCACCAACCTTACCGTCACCTACCCGTCTCTGCCCTCTTTACACCTTACCTTGGAGATCCGTAAAGAAATTAAAAGCACAGACCAACGGACATCCACAACCCACCTACGAACTACCCTCGGATGAGATTAATTCTGAAGGATTATCATCGGTTCGTCAACTCACCAATTGATTGCTAAAGGACGACAAGATTGGTCAACAAAATATCAGCAACGACCCTGTGATGACATTATCAAGCACTATCGAGACAAGATCGCGAAACGAAGCTGCATCTACCTCGTACTATCTTTCCGCCTAATCCCCTCTCTCTGCGGCTTATTCCTCATGATCGTCAGCGACGACTTCACGTTCGAGAAGTCAGTATCGCCCAGTCGACTTCGCCTGCGTTGGATCCACGTCATCAGGGGAATATTGACACAACTGACTAGCAGGGAAGGCATATGAACAAACTAGGAAGTCATATAACTATGTCCCTTCGCATCACGAATCAGAGCCACCCTTCCTTGCCAACTTGGAATAAGGAGGACCGTAACACCGTCACGAAGAGTCACCGCGACTCTTTAGACGCGTAACTTCCCTTTCGACGCAATCCTTTACGTCTGATCGTTTCTCTCTCTCATCTCTCTTCTATAAAAGAGACGATTGTAAACAAAGAAAGACAGTTGTATTTTGATGAAAATTTTGTTCTACGGTTACTTTCTGCCCTGTGCTCGTGTTATTTTCATATCTCCATCTTCCTTCCTTCCACCTCCTCTCTTCTTCGAGTTCTACCTCTCTCTCTTTTCCCCCACCACTCTGTTGTCTTTCAACACTTAAAATCCGAAGCAAATTGAGGATATCAGGATATTTACGAGAAGTCATTGGCATCACTTCCGTCAAATCTCAGGTATTCATCCTTTTTCATTTTCATGATAAAGGTTCGAAATCCAAATCGTAAGTCCAACAAAACTTTTATCAACTTTCCTCTCGGCTTCAAAACCCTTCCTGTCACAACGCCTCACACTATTCTTTCCTCCACCTCATTAATTATCTTTTCCACCTTCATAACTGTTCTTACTCTCTATAAATACTATCCTCTTTCTGTTTACTTATCTCCGTATTCTCTATCTAAATCCTTCTCCTCTACTCATTAACTCATATTAATAATCAGTCTCAGTGACATCATATCATAGATCCTCACTCTCACTTGTAGGATATCTATCAATCTCCATCACTAAATACTACTATAATACTCATCTCGCTTCTCCATATCTACAACATCATATTCATAAATATATTCATTCCAAAATATCCTACATCAAAATGTTTGGAAGGATAATTTCAGGATGAATTTATGATTTAGAATGTTTAATGAGAAATGATTTAAGTAAATTCTAATTCATCTTGATTCCTTCTTTCAAAATATATTTTTAATGACATGATATTAAAAAGAAAAGAATTTGTGATCCAATGGAGAAAATTTGGATTAAAAAGGAGTTGTATATTTAAAGTTATGAATTTATGAAGTTTATGCCTTTTTCCGATTTTTTATTTATTTTTAAAGGAATTTTTAAGTGTTTTTCCTTATTTAAATCGCGAAAAAGGGGGTGAACTTACCGCAGGTGATGACGTGGTGAGCGGGCCCAGGCTGCAAGCTGACGTGGCGCGCGGGTCAGCGCGTGGATGCGACGTGGCACTGAGGCCACGTGGCAGAGCAACGACTGGCCCACGCGAGGCGCAGGTGGCGTTGACGCGTGACAGGAGGCCACGCGGACGAATCCACGTGGGCGCCCGTGTAGGGCACCACGTGGCAGGTAAGGATGGCAGTAGGAGGGCCCACGTCAGCGCTCCCCCTATTTAACCGCGTTTTATCGCATCATTTCCTCCGTGTGGGACTATGTCCCACACGTCTTACCTTTTGCAGGCGACGTGGACGCGCGGTAGGCGTCGGATTCCATCAAGACAACGGAGATCACGTGGACCCGAGTGCACGCGATCATCAATCAAGCACGTGCGCAAATGTGGGTTTAAGTGAACTCGATCGAGGCATCTTATTGCGCCATGTGGCTTCATCGGACGGTCGCGATCTTCATCGCGATTCTCACAGATCGGACGGCTGGCGATGGATCTTCCTCATGATTGCGGATCGGGTGAATCTCGATCGCCCACTTACCTGAAGCCCCATCGGACGGCGGGGAGAAGTCATGGAAGAACTCCACGATCGCGGTCCGATCGAACCGCGATCGCGGCGCGATCCAGCCGCGATCATGGATCTTTTGACGTGAAAGCAAAGCCACGATCTCGGCGCACGTTTTCAGCTGAAGATGGCAAGAGAAACGTCCACGATCGAGGCCCGATCGCCTCGTGATCGTGGACCGATCGCAGCTTGATCGTGGCCACGATCAAGCGCGATCATACCTTCTTTTGAAGCGAAATTGAAGCCGATTCATTGTGAATTTGAAGCCACAACGCCGCTCAATCAAAACCGCCGCCACGACGCATCAATTCCGCCCCCACGACCGCATCAATCAGCCACGATCTTCGGGCCAATTTTCCTCTTTAAAAGCATGTATTTCCCTTCTTTGTTCTTGAACTTTTAATCGATTCGTGAAGGAAACTTAAGCGAATTTCGAGGAAGATCTCTAGTTCATCATGATACCCCCGCGTTTAGACTCGATTGCGAAGCAATTGGACCGGGATTGATCGCGAATTTCTCCTTGATTTCATTGAATTTTCCCCTTAAATTTTGAACGTCCGCGAGGAAGAATCTGAGCAAATTCGCTTCAATCCACGAGAATTGAAGCTCCATTCTTGCGACAATCGGGTTTTTATTAGCTTTAGAAGTTTAATTTTGCAAATTAGATCATAGTGTTCTTCATTTTTACCAAATTTTTGTCCGAAAAGTTGCTGATTTTGAAAATAGGATACTCTTTGATTATAATTCTAAATAACTTGATTTTGGTTCATTGGATTCATCTTGTCATCAGCTTTCCGTGGATAGCAAAATTCATTGAATTCCGAGTTCATTTGACGCTCCAATCCAACGTTTGACCAAGAAATGTTCATCTTTCATCAGAAGTCAAATGTTGACTTTCGTGGTCAATTACTTTTGATTCACAAATGAGAATTTAATAATTTTGGTCTTGTTAGATTTCTATGGTTCTTAGATTTCCATTGACATAGAAATTGCAAGATTTGGATTTTATTTGAGCATTCAATTTGAAGATTTCCTCCGAGGTGTTAATTTCGGGGATTTTCTGATAGTTGATTTTCAATAATTCATAATAAATCAATTTCTTATCCAAAAATCACGAATTCTATATCAATAAATTTTTTTTTCTCTCTAGTTTCCAAATATCTAATTTTCGTAATCTTCTGACTCTGTTTAGTTCTCTGATTTTAAAGAACACTTACTGTTGGTCATAGTCAATGCTTTTACTTTGACTTTTGAGTTTTCTCTGTCAAACCCGAGAATTAAATTCTTAAAAATTCTTATTTAGCTTATTTATATCATTTCTACTCATTACTTCTTATTTTTACTTATTTAAAACTCCTTTTAAACCTAAGTTTGACCAAGTCAACTCTGCGATTAAAGTCAACCCTGCTCTCTGTGGATTGACCCGATACTTACACATTACTTGATTATTATATCTTATCTTTGTGAGTTCGGTTTTATAAATTTTTGTTTGACCATCGTCTTTGTGTTTTAACGACGCACGGAGACAATCCGTCAGTACTCTGGAACCGGAAGTGGCAAGTACTGTCCTGCAGGTTGCTTCGTCAATTTTTCCGACGATGCAGGTAGTACATCGACCAATTAGGCGGCGAGTATCGCGGCGGAGATGCGGCCAGTAATAACGTGCTTCCGGGCGTGGAGAGTCTTGGTTATGCCGAAGTGTCCGGCGAGTCCTCCCCCGTGTAACTCCCAAATAAGAAAATTCCGGGTGGACCCTTCGGGAATGCAAAGGTGATCATGGTAGAAAAGAAACCCCTCCTCCTTGCGGTAGCCGTCGGGTGTAGTCGTATTGTGTGAAAGTGTTTAGCCAGGCCGTCCGGTAGTCCGCGCAATTATCGTAAAGAAGTGGAATTTGGTCGAACCCGGTGATCACCGCCTGAGATATTTGGAGAGCGTGCTGACGGCGGCTGAGGGCGTCGGCGACCTTATTGTCATGGCCGGGTCGATGACATAGAGAGAAGGTGTACTCTTGTAGAAATTCTGTCCAGCGCCCGTGTCTAGCGCTTAGCTTTTTTTCTAGGGAGTGGAGGAACCGGAGCGCGTCGTGGTCGCTGTAGAGAGTGAAGTCTCGATATAGGAGGTAATGCCTCCAAAACTTCAATGCTTGTACGATGGCAAAGAGCTCCCGGTCGTAATTGGAATAACGTCTTTTGGCGTCGTTAAGCTTCTCGCTGAAGTAAGAGACCGGGTGAGAAACCTAGCGATAGTACGGCGCCAACTCCCGAGCTAGAGGCGTCGGTCGATACGTCGAACACTTTGGAGAAATCCGGTAGCCGGAGGACTGGGGTGGTGGTCAAGGCTACCTTGAGCTATAGAAATGTGCGTTCAGCGGCGGGATTCCATTCAAACTGAGTCTGCCGAAAGAGGTCGGTCAATGGAGAGGCGATGGAGCTGAAATCTCGGACGAATCGCTTGTAGAACTGGGCTAATCCATGGAAGCTCCGAATGTTGAATAGAGTTTGCGGTGTCGGCCAGTCTCGGATGGTGGTGGTCTTGGCGGGATCCACGGCGATGCCTGCTGCTGATACGACGAAACCCAGATATGCCACGGATGTCTTCAGGAAGGAGCACTTAGTGAGGTTGGCGTATAACTGCTCTTCTTGTAGCTTGGCGCAAACCGCTCTGAGGTGTTCCTGATGTTCGGCGAGAGAGCGGTTGTAAACGAGGATGTCGTCAAAGTATACCACCAGAAATTTACCGGTGAATGAGCGGAGTACGTCATTCATCAGTCTCATGAAGGTGCTAGGGCATTAGAGAGCCCGAACGGCATGACGAGCCACTCATAGAGCCCGGTGCCCATTTTGAACACCGTCTTCTATTCATCGCCCGCTCGGATTCTCACTTGGTGGTATCCGTTTCTAAGATCCAGCTTGGAAAAAATCTCCGCTCCAGCTAGCTGATCCAGTATATCATCGATGCGTGGGATAGGAAACCGATACCTGACTGTGATGCGGTTGATAGCTCGGCAGTCGACGCAGAGGCCCCATGTGCCATCCTTGGGAGCTACGAGGGCGGGAACAGCACAGGGGCTTTGGCTCTCGCGGATGAGGCCGCGGTGTAGCAGGTCCTCCACCTGCCGCTGGAGTTTCGGCGCTCTACGTGGGGTTGAGGTGGTAGTGGAATAAGTTGGGCAACGTAGATCCGGATACGAAATCGATGAAGTGTTCTATCAATCTGTCGGGAGATAGTGTATCGGGCAACTCCGTGGGAAGGACGGCCACGAAATCCTGCAGAAAATTCCAGAAAATTATCCGAGATAGTGCTTGGTATCTTGGTACGGACTTGGATTGCCCACATCGAGGCGTCTTCCCCCATGTCCTTGAGGAACTGCCGTGCCGAGACTGCCCCGAGGAACTGGGGGACTTGAAGTGGGGTGTCGGGGGCTTTTGTGGCCGCCGGTGTATCCCGGATCGATGGTACGTATGGTTGCCAAACCTGCTTGCTTCCCTCGAAGAAGAAGGTGCAGCGGTTGGTCCTTCCAAGCTGCGCGACATCCCGGTCGTAGAGCCATGGACGACCGAGTAGCACACTTCCCACACCCATCGGTAGGATGTCGCACCATATATCCTCGCGATACCCAGCCACCTTCAACGGTATGACACATCTTTTGGTCACTGCTAGGAAGGTGTCGTTAATCCACATGGCTTTGTAGGGTCAGGGGTGAAGTCGAGGTTGGAGGCCGATCGCGAGGACTGATGCTGTCGTGACGGCATTTACGACGCTCCCACTGTCCACCAAGATCTTGATCACAGTGGAACCAATTTTTGAGAATGTCAAAAATATAGCTGAACGGAGGGGATCTTCGATGTTGGGCATAGATTCTTCCCATGTCGGAAGCTCCGACAGCATTGTACCAAGGGGCGCGGCGACGGCGAGCGTGCGTTCCTCGTTTGTCAACGGCCTTAACTCCTTGATGATGCATCCGATGACGGTAGGGGTCCCCTCGAAGGCTTGGGCGAGTTCTGGGTCGGCTTCATAAATTTCAGCAATGGATTCTTCATCGTTGGCAAGGTGGTGGATGGGCGTCCTCTTGAATTTCGACCAGCAGAGCACGAGCGGGGCGGGCACTCTGTTGGGGAGAGGGGCATTGGGACGCAAAATGACCCCACCCATTGACACTTGTAGCACTCGACGCGGGATCTAGTATTATTTGAAGATGTGAGCGGGGGCCGCGGCCGCGTTCCACCCTGAATCCTCCCGACGTGTGGCTGTTCATTCGGCGAGGGGTTGCTGATTCGGTTCGATTGTGGACCGAGTGGAGCGCCGAGGTGACTCCCCGCATTGGTTGTTGCGGTAGTTGGTGGAATCGTCGGGGTCGATGAGGGAGTAGGAAGGAACAGACGAGATGGAGGGGGAGTGGTGTGCGGGGTAACCGGGTTTTGAAGTGTTGAGAGGGGGTTGCGAGGGACAGTTGGGACGTACCGTGTGTTCTCCAAGGTCGCGATCCAGGGGGTGTGGTTTTTATGAGCGTGTGTAGCGTACAGCTCCATGTTGAGGGTGTACCTGTACGCCTTCTCCAGTGTGGAGACCTCCTGCAATACCAATTCACGTTGGTATTCCGGACGCAACCCGGCCCGAAATCGGGCAAGCGTTGCCATGGGTTCCTCGTCAACATTGCAGCGGATCATTAAATCATCAAATCGAGCTATATAGTCAGCTACTGTCCCCTCCTCTTGGCGAAGGTGTTGCCACTCGTCGATGATCATGGGCCGGTAGCAAGCGGGAATGTATTTCTCCCATAGGCGACTATTCATTTCCGCCCAGGTCGTGATCATTGGATCATGGCGACGCTCCGTGGTGGCTTGTAGGTTGTGCCAATAGATCCGAGCCTTCCCGGTGAGTTTCATCTGGGCGAATTGGATCCGGCGACCCTCCGGGAGCTGATACCATTCAAAGTATTCCTCGAGCCCCACCTCCCAATCCATATATCTCTTAGGGTCTAGTGAGCGGTCGAAGGCCGTTACCTCCGGCTTGGCTCCTTTCTTTGCTGCATCCCATTGAGGTTCCACCTTTGCTTCTTCGAGGGCGTGTGCGGTCGGAGAGTCTACTCCGAATGCGGTTGCCAGGGGTCCAATTTCCGTCGACTTAGTAGTTTTGAGTTCTAACAGTTGTGTCATGAGGAACTCTATCTGCGTCTTTGTTTCCTCTTGACCCCGGAGGATGGTTCTTGCCCAGTCGGGTACATCGTCAGAGAGCGGAGGAGTACTGCCTCCCACGCGGAATTCAGTTCTTGATCGGGTCGACATGGTTGTCGCCGTTCTGCTCTGATACCAGTTTATGATGCGGTTATCGCTGCGTGACCAAATTTCAGGCTCTGACAATGAGGGGAAGAGGGAAGGAGTAGGAAGAACAGAATGGGAGATGACGAGGGAGAATCGGAGGGATGGAGTTACATCTTTCTGCACACACGGACACCCAAGTTGCCTTCACGGCAAATCGTCGGGAATTCCCGACAACACTCTCGCTCTCCCCTGATTTGGCGGGTAGTCAATAACCGACGAAGGCCGAGGGGATCTTTTATCAAAACGTTTCACTCCATCAAGTTATCACTCCGAAAAGAAAACCACAAAAATTGTCCTTTCTCCCGAACCGGGGTTCTCTATTTATCCCCGCTCTCCCGACGCCTCTCCCGCGCTAAAAGTAGACGTACTTTGACGCGCGCGTCGGTTTGGCAGAGCGTTGGGGTCGCTCTGTCCGTTCTTCTGCCCCGTCGTCATCGTCGATGTTTCGTTTCTATGGGGCTCGTCGTTGGGGCGTCGGCCGTTACGCCTTTCCTTGGGGCTGCGGGACCCATCAGCATGCAGGGCGGACTTTTTGAGAGGATCCTGCATGCGAATGCACGCACATGCGCACATATCTTGGCAGGTATCAAAGCACACGCAGAGATGCATGGAACATGCGCGCCACGACACGCTCTCGGCAAGTCATTTGTGTTGAAATTTCTGATGTTAGTTTTTTGAGTTTTTCTCTTTTGAAGCTTATAATTAGGGACCCCTATAGTGTCCCTAAAGGCATCTAAGCATTCCTTTTTTTTCTCTAGAGAGTTGTTTGTGAGTTTTTTAGTAGTTTAGTACATTTTAACTCATATTTCTCAGTCTTCTTCCTCTTTTGAGTGTGTGAGTGCAATTGTGAGTACGCTCATTGACGAAGTGAAACCGCGAGGTCATTGGAAACACACAGCCACGCGTCAAAAATTAATCCAAACTCATCAATTTTATGAAATTAACACGAATTCAGAAGTATAGTGGTGAATAAGAGTCGAATCCACGGAGAAATAAGGGTATTTTGAAATATCTTTTGAACTTAGATCAACTTTGATGATGAAATATGGAGAGAAATTATGAAAATTATGGAAATTGCTATTTTTGGAAAAAAAAACTCAAAGAAAAATCCATGGAATCAAAAATCATGAAATTTGGATCAAGTGAATGAGATAAAAATTTCTGAATTTGAAAATCGTGAAAAATTAAAATTGAAATTAACTAAAATTACGATTCAAAATTAAAATCTAAAGCTATAAGATTAAATATTAAGATAAAACTCGATTTCTAACCAAAGATTGTGCTTGAATTGATCCAATTACTCGCTAGATCAAAAGCTTTTAATTCCCAAATTCGAAAAACGATCATTGATGGCCAAGAGTCTATTTCTTCATATTTAAAAAACTCAGCGAAATCTCACTTTTATGAAATTCCCTAATAAGATAGTGAAATTACTAACAGGGGGTGAATTAGTTTCTATTTAATATTTACGTTTTTCTAATCCCTTTTTTAATTAATTGATTGTCACTCAACTTTCTCACATCACTCGTAGGCGAGACTTTTTATACTGGACATGGTATCCAAACCCTTCGCGCAAGTCCTAGGAGGATATAGTCCTCCAAAAGTCACTCCTCACCTGCTTAATCCTCCAGTAGCAACAACTAGCTGGTCAGGATAATAAGATCAAAGTTCTAACACGACCTTTCAATCTGATTCACTCACGATCTCGGTTCATAACCTTACTTCATCGCCTTCCTTCAGTACCCCTCTGTTCGTCCCGTTGACGTGTCGTTTTCGTGCGTCGTTAAAACACGAAGACGATGGTCAAACAAAATTTATAAAACCGAACTCACTAAGACAAGATATAATAATCAAGTATTGGGTAAGTATCGGGTCGATCCACATAGAGCATGGTTGACTTTAATAGCAGAGTTGACTTGGTCAAACTTAGGTTTAGAAGGAGTTTTAAATGAGAGAAAATAATATTTAAGATATGGAAATGATATAAATAAGGTAAATAAGAAGTTTTAAGCACTGAAATCTCGGATTTGACAGAGAAAAGTCAAAAGTCAAAGTCAAAGCATTGACTTTGACCAGCAGTATGTGTTCTACAAAATCAGAGAATCAAATAGAGTTAGAAGATTACGAAAATTAGATATTTGGAAACTAGAGAGAAAATAGAATTTATTATTATATAATTTGTAATTTGTGGATAAGAAATGGATTTATTATGAATTATTGAAAATCAACTATCAGAAAATCCCTGAAATTAACACCTCAGAGGAAATCTTCAAATTCAATGACCAAGTGAAATCCAAATCTTGCAATTTATATTTCAATGGAAATCTAAGAACCAGAGGAATCCAACAAGACCGAAATTATCAACTTCTGATTTGTCAATCAAAAGTAATTGACCCTGAAAGTCAACGTTTGACTTCTGATAAAAGATGAACAGTCCGTGGTCAAACGTCAAATTGAAGGGACAAATGAACTCGGAATTTGATGAATTTTCTATCCACGGAAAGCTGATGAAAAGAGAAATCCAATGAAACCAAAATCAGGTGATTTGGAATTATAATGAGAGAGATATCCTATTTTAAAAATCAGCAAAATTTCAGACCGAAATTTGGGGAAAATGAAGAACACTATGAACTAATTTGCAAAATTAAAGTTCTAAATCTAATAAAAACTCAAATTACCTCTTGATAATCGATCGAATCTCACTATTAACCCGATTGCCACGAGAATAAAGCTCCAATTTGTGCGAATTGGAGTGAATTTGCTCGGATCCTTTCTCACGGATTTTCGGAATTCAAGGGGAAAATTCGATGAAATCAAGGAGGAATTCGTGATCAATCCCGCTCCAATCCCTTCGGAATTGAGTCTAAACGCAGGGGGATCACGATGAACTAAAGATCTTCCTCGAAATTCGCTTAATTCCTTCACGAATCGATCAAAACTTGATGAACAAGAGAGGGGAAGTACATGATTTTAAAGAAGGAATTAGGCCCGAAATCGTGGCCATTGGAAGCGGTCGTGGGCGTCGTTTGAAGGCGTCGTGGGAACGAGTCTTTGGAAGCGGTGTCGTGGCTTCAATTCCGCGAAAAATCCGCTTGGATTTGGCTTCAAATTAACCTCCAAGAAGGCCACGATTTTCGCCACGATCGACCACGATCGCGCCGCGATCGGGCTACGATCGGGCGTCGATCGTGCTCCAGATGCTCCAGGAAATGACGATCGAGGGTCGTGGAGTAGATCCCATGCAGAAGGCTCCACGATCGCGTTTCGATCGCGTCGCGATCGCGGTTCGATCGGACCGCGATCGTGGTGTTCTTCCACACATCGCCTACGCCGTCGGATTGGAATCCGACGCTCCCGATTCTCGCGAAGAGAGAGAGAAAACCGGTCTTCATCGTAGCCGTCGGATGAAGATTAGATCGCGATCCACACGGTGCTCCCATCGCGCGAGATCGCGTCCGTCTGATGAAGATCCACCGATCATGATGGCTCCACGTGCGTCGAAAAGGCCGTGGAAATCGCGGCCGTCCGATGAAAATTGGATGATCGCGTAGTGCCTCCGATCGCGAAAAGCTGCAGCCGTCCGATGGCGATCGGTGCACCCTCGCTCTGCCACGTGTCGCGCATCTAGGGTGTTACTTAAACTCTTCTTTAAGCACGTGTTTTGATCGGTGATCGCGTGGACTCGGGTCCACGCGATCTCGGCCGTTCCGCCCGCATCCAGCGCGCCTCGCGCTGCCACGCGTCCTGCAAAACAAAAACCGTGTGGGAACATAGTCCCACACGGAAGAAATAACGGGAAATGATGCAGTTAAATAGGGAGTTAAATGAGAGAGGTTAGCCAGTTCTAAGAATAGGCTTATTATATGTATATTATATAGACTATATGACACGCGTACACGTGTCACCCATGCGCACGTGGGCCATCCGCGGCCCTGCCATGTGGCCTCAGTGCCACGTCGCATCCGCCGGTGGTCCTGCGTGCCACGTCGCCGCCTCGCCACGTCAGCTTCGGGGCCTGTAGACAAAAATACCCCCCCTTTTCTGCGATTTTAACAAGGAAATTAATAAAAATTTACTTTAAAATTCAAATAAAAATCGGAAAAAGGGCTAAAACTTCAAAAAATCATATCTTAAATTATACAACTCCTTTTTAATCCAAATTTTCTCCATTGGATCGCAAATTCTTTTCTTTTTAATATCATCTTATTTACAATATATTTAGAAAGAAGAAATTAAGATGACTTATAATTTACTTAAATTATTTCTCATTAAACATTTTAAATCATAAATTCATCATAAAATCATCCTTCCAAATATTTACTAAAGTCAAAACCCATTCAATAATAGAGATTAACTTCTATTAATTTAAACAAAAGATTAATCATCTATTAAGCATGAAATTATCCCTAATCTATGCATAAATATCAACTTTAGTGAAATGACATGCCAATGGAGAAAATTCCTAAAAAAGTATGATAACATGCATCATATTCACATAAAATAAGCATGAATATGAGTTAATTAAGATAAGAATTCAAGTTATAAATGCATGTTATCACCCGTCCCCTGGGCCGACTCTCAGAGCTCCGCGCGCCGCTCCTTACTCTCTTTCGGGTTGGCTTGCCTCTCTGAAGTCGCAAGGAGACGTGAGGAGAGAGGAGAGGGAAGAGCACGAGAGAGTAGCCATGGTCGTTCTATTCGCATTGTGCAAACTTGTGCGATTTGCGCATTATGTTCTCTTTTGAGAAAAGAACATTCTCAAAATTGCACATAACTAACCGCACACACCCGTGTGCGGTTCTATGTGCGATTTTTGTGCGAATTTGGAAGAGATAAATTCTCAAATTTTTCCCTTCTTCCCTTCTCCCCGTCGTGCCCTTGCGTGCTTCTTCCCGTACTGCGCAGTCCGTCACCCAAATTCTTCCCCTCCCCATTTCCTTCGCCCACTCCTCACATACTCACAAAATTTCCCTTCTCCTTATCGCCCCAACCTCCCCTTTCCTGTTGACCTAGCATTCCCCTCTCCCGTCACCCTAGTTCATCCTCTATCCCCTGATCTCGCCAACCCCTCCCGACGCCCAATTCCATCTCCCAGAGATCTTTCCCACCTACCCCCGTCCCCCCGACCCCTCTCGTCCGAGACGTTGTCAACCTCCTCCCCCACCGCCCGACTTCCTCTTCCCATGACCATCCAAATTCCGAATTCCAACGCCCCGCAGCTCCACCTGAAAACCTCGCCTTCCACTCTCGGTTAACCAGCCATCCTCCATCTTCCTTGTCATCCTACCGCGCTCCCAGTCATCCAGCTGCGACCTTCCCCTCGCCTACAGTCGGGATCGTAGCATCCGACTAGAACTCATTCGCGCCAGCTCCAATTTGCGCTCGGTTCCCAGGCGCACCTGCACCACTGACGTCCTGCCCCGGGACACCGTCTCGAGCACCCACCCCTGCGCGCTTCTCGCATTCCGAAATGCCCTAGCGCCGATTGCTGCCGGGAATACTACTGGGTCGAGGTCCTTCAAGGAATCAAGGTAATACCCTCCCACCTAAAGATCACAAGTCCCTTCTTAATTTTCATCCATTTATAGAAATGAAGTAATCTAAGTTCTCAAATTTTTCCTGCGTATCTAAATCGAGAAAAGATTGAATACATACACTGATCTTCATGGTAGCCGAAAGTTCAAGGTATTCTCCGCGCAAATTTCTTCTTGTAGATTCTGCAGCGAATTTCTTCATGTAGATTTCCATTACTATGCTTATTACTATGCTTATTCTTCATGACTCTGCTATCATGGCCCTTGCATGTGAGCTGATTATGAGTTTGATAGTTTGCTTTAATATTTTAAGTTGATACTATGAAATATCTTATTCTTTATATTATCCTTTATTGAGATATCCTTTGTCATTATTTTGAATCACATACATTTTACAATTATATTTTTTTTGAATAATTAATTTCTTTTCCAAGTTTCTTTATTTTCTTTCCGAACTTGTTTTTATTGATGCGAGGAGTGCAGGATGCCTAGACATCCTTCATCTCGCACATCTGCTGCCGATGAAAGGTCTTCATCGGCTGAGGGAAGTGTTGGCCAAAGCCAACCAAAGAAGCCGAGAAAGAATGAATGCACTGCACTGATACATTTCACATAGATCGAGCCAAAGGTTTTTAGATGCAATATCTGCGCTGTGACTATAGAGCAAAATAAGTACAGTTGCAGCACGATCCTATGGCGACACTTGAAAAATGAGCACCGTAAAGAGTATAATGAGTTGAGGGCACAAGAAGTTAGGTCCCCAAGCCAACCGTCAGTGGCTAACTACTTTGAGCGAAAAGTGAATACGAAACAATACTACACTGGTCGCACGACGGAGGACACAAAAGAAGAGCTTGTGCGCTTCATTTTCTAGTCAGCCTCACCATGAAACATTGTGAGTAAAAAATACTTCATACGATTGCTTCAATTCATCGCACAGGAGGAGATATCCCTTCCATCGACAAGGGCCGTGAAGGCAAAAGCTCTTTAACCTTTATGCGGAGTTGAAGACGAGCACTTGTGACCGATTGGAGAGTGTTGATCGACTAGCTATTACTCTAGATTGTTGGACGTCTGATAATCGAAATTTCATTCATCGGTCTCACAGTTCATTAGGGTGGACACAGAATGGAAAATGTGTGAATGTGTTCTTGGTATACGCCAGTTGGAGGGATCACACACTGGGGAGTGCTTGAGCGCTGCTGTGTTGGAGGTTCTTGCAGAATTTAATTTGAGCGCGAAGGTTTGTGCTATTACGACGAATAATTCAACAATGATGACTATATTAGAGCGAGAGTTGCGGCCAGTGAATCCACATTTCAGTGCAAAAAGACATGTCTTGTGTATGGCGCATGTGATTAACTTAGTGATGGAGGCAGGGTTGAATGCACTGGATGTCGTCGAAGATAAGCCCGAATCAACTTTCATCGATGGAGTAGACATCACTAACCTTGATGGTCTGGTGAATGGTGGCAAGATGAATGTCCCATCTGATATTTCCTTGGGAGATGTTGTTCAGCGCCTTAGAGAAGTTGTCAAAGCAATACGTGGATCGACGAAGCAAGAAAATAAGTATTTTTCTTATTGTAGACAGTCAAACATGCCCAATACGAGGAGGATCCCACTAGATTGCCCAACAAGGTGGAGCTCTACTTACTAAAATGCTACATGAATGCCTTGAAAAGAGAATAGTCATCGATGTGATGATGTCATCCGCTTTTAGAAAACCTACTTTACTTTATGAGGAATGGGACCTAGTACAAAAATTTGTAATCTTATTGAAACCACTCAAGGACGGTATCTATGTTGCTATTCAGAGAAGGCACCAACTTCAAATAAGGCCATACTCATTATTAAGGGATTGATGAGGCATCTTGAGAGAATTAAAGTAGAAATCTCAAACTCATCCATGCTTCCAATTGGACAGTCTATCTCCCCTAGGCAAAGGAATGCCTTAGCTAGTGTATGTGGTACTATGAAGGTGAAGCTAGATAAATATGTGTCAATACTTGCACAGAACGAGGCTTTTACTATCGGTTCTCTACTTGATCCGTCAATGAAGCTTCGCCTAATTGATCCTAGCTCAAAGAATGGGATTTTGTCTACTATACAAACTATCATGGAATCATATTCACTAACTAGGGACCTTCTGGATGTGTCCGTTGAAATTTCTATTGCATCCATGAGGCATGAGTTTCTACGAGCAGAGATGGAGGCATTGCTAGATCCGTCTGAACTATCACAAAGATTTGGTCCGATAGAGGAGCTTGACTTATATGCGATAGCCCCCCAGTATTGGGTACAGAGGAGTTGCATTGGTGGAAGACGACAGGTATCTATTAAATTATCATATAATGTGCTTCATTAGATTAAGAAACATGTTACTTCAAAACTTAAATTTCTGTTTTTTATCCCCATGATAGGTCAAGTTTCATACCCCTTATTAGCATTGGTTGCAAAGGAGTTTCTAGCAGTTCAAGCGACAAGCGCCGCGTGTGAGCGACTTTTCTTAGAAGGCCACCGAGTAATTAACTACAGACGTTCCAGGCTCACAGTAGAGAGTGTTGAAGTTCTGATCACGTTGAAGTCATAGTATAGTAACGAAGATTTGAGAGCGGAAGATGATGATGGTTATAACAGTGATGATGGACCATTGGTAGTTAATGTCGATTGATCTAATATTTAGATTTTTTTACTCTTTCTTTCTATCTAATGACAAAGGTTTCTAAATTTTTATGACTAACATTCATTTTTCATATTAATCTTGCATCAAATGATGGACCTCTCCTCACACAACAACGAATTAGTGATCTCCGCGAATGGTAAGTAAAGGTAAAAGAAATTAGTTTTCATATGAATGCAACGCAGAGTACAAGATGGAGCGAGAAACCGATGTAAATAGGGGAGGCCATGTCAAATTTTTTCCAGAAATATAAGAGAATAAATATATCTGTAATTGTATTTTTAATGTCAAATGTATATTATAATGAATATATCTTTAATACATACACTAACTAAGGCCATTAATAACTAATTCGCATAAATTCGCATAATCCAAACATATCATATATATTATACTAGTATACATATCTATCATATATATAATAAGAACAAAATGATTATAGCATACTAGAAGATATAAAATATAATAAGAACAATTAGCTATACTAAAATCCCTATATCGTCAATTGCCTAGTCAATGATTCTCTCTTTTAAAATTAGGAACCCGTTCGGGTTTCGGCATCTGAGGGACATGTGGATATGCGCGTCGAAGAGGAGCATTTCCACGTGGATAATAAATGTTATCATCAATTCAAATATTCTTATAAATTTATCTACTCTGATTGAGAAGATATAGGACATGAAGGATTGGCAAAACAGATCAATTGCACAACAGATTGCCGGTCTGTTGATTCATTGTCAACCCTTCGTTCCCGAAATGGCAACTTCAGTTGATTGAAATCAATAGACAATCTATTAACGAAATCAATGTAAATCTACATAACAACTATGAGTTTCATGCCTAGTGAACTGACATCTTACAATGGTTGCCAAGTAGTCAAATATCTTTGTCCCTCATTTCCTTCCATTTTTTATGCTTGTTTACTCTTGATTTCCCTCATTTACCTCATTACCATGGCAGTGATGAAACTCCTCTCTCTCTCTCTCTCTCTCTCTCTCTCTCTCTCTCTCTCTCTCTCTCTCTCTATACATATATAATAAGAACAAATGAATATAATAGGAACATATCATATTATAGTATACATATATATCTAATATATATGAATAATAAAAAATAATTATAGTGATTTTGTGCGAATTTATATGAATTTGTTCAAAATTAAACAGAGTGTGCGAATTTTGTTCGGATTGTGCGAATTTGTTCTAATTGTTCTAATTGTGCGAAATGTGTGAATTTATTCAGATTTTGTATACTGTGTGAATTTTGTTCGGATTGTGCGAATTGTGCGAATTGTACGAAAAGTTGTTCTAATTTTTGCACACAAAAAGAACATAACAAATAACAAGGCCCTGTGCGGTTCTTTTATGCAAATTTTATGTTCGTTTTAAAAGAACAGAACAGAACAACCATGTCTACGGGAGAGGAAGCAGGAAAGGAGAGGGAGGAGAAATCTCCCCCTCCTCCAGTTACGCACGCACACGTGCGGGAGAGCAAGGAGAACGTTGGAAAAAGAGGGAGAAGATCGCGGAAGACAGAGAAAGTGAGAGAGAGGTTACGATGCCGAGGGAGGGAGAAGAAGACAGCGAGAGAGAGGGAGATAAAGAGAGAGGAGAGAAAGAACTCCTCTCGCGCGAAGGAAATTTTTTCGTCGCGAGAGAAGGAGGAGAGGGAGAAAAGATCGGAAGGAGAGGGGGAGAGAGGTTTTATGGGAGAGAGAGAAGAAGGGGAGAGGGAGCTGGATAGAAGGCGGAGAAGGGCGCGGAAGAGTTCGAAGATGAGAGGAGAAATGAAGGGAGAGGGAGGAGAAGTCTGGGAGAGAAAGAGAGAATGGGGAGAAAGGGAGGAGAGGAGATAGATCTTCTCGCGACGGAAAATTTTCTGTTGCGAGAATGGAATCTCGTGCGCGCGCGCGAGAGAGAGAGAGAGAATTTGAGGGAGAGAGAGAGAGAGAGAAATAGTGAGGGAGAGAGCAGAAAGGTAGAAAAGAGAGAGAGAGGAAGAGGAGAGGAAAATGGAGGAGAAAGAAATTATCCTCCTCCTAATGCGCACGCACACGCGTGTGGAGAAGAAGAAGGAATTGATAACATGCTATTTATGCATGAAATTACATGGTTATTAATGCAATTCAAGGCATTAATCATTCCAAATATATGCATGTTATCATATTTTAAGTATATTTTAATCATTTTATATTATTTCATGTTATGATCTAAAAATACACCAATTTATGGATTATTATACATAATTAAACATTATAATCTTTAATCCTAATTATAATTGAGATCATAATCATGTTTTAATAATAAAAATATAAGAGAAAAGATCTTTATTAACATTTATGTATTTTTATAAAGTTATTTTATAAGATACATAAATATATTAAATTAACTAAAATTCATTCTCTTATTATTTTAATAATTTGACTTTTTATAATGATAGATTATTCAATTTCTGATCCAACAAACAAATTTGACTTAATTTGGAGTTGTATTTTGAAAGTTATGATTTTTACAATTTATAGGAATTTTTCTGATTTTATTTAAGTTTATTTTTTATTTTTAAACATTTAAAATAATAAAAAAATGCAAAAAATGGGTGCATTTATCGCGCGAGCCCACGTGGATGCGACGTGGCACGCAAGGCCACGTGGCTCTGCCACGTCGACGCGCGCGAGTGCCTGTGTGGCACTGAAGGGACATTTATACATATTATATTTTATTACATATGGTTTATTGTAAGTATAAGCATCCCATAGAGGGACTCGCTAATCGCTATAAACCATCTCACATTATATACCCGTCAATTTGCATTGTTTTTCTCCGTGTGGGACAAAACTTCCTCTTTTATTCTGATTTCAGGATGCGTGGCATCACGTGGATCGTTGGATGGAGAGCGCAATGAATTGCGTGCGTCGATGCAATGGACATGAGGTCCACCCGATCGTAATCAAGTCTCGTGCATTAAATGGACTTTAAGTGAAATCATCCGAGCTATCGATCTCGCGACTTATAACGGCTGAGATTGCGCGTGATCAGTGAACCTATCGAAGCATCACGATCGTTGGATTAAAATCCAACAAAGGATCAAATGATGTGTCGTTTCAAATTAAAACAAAAGGAATCATCTTGGCCCTTCATCGGCGATCGGACGCTCCTGACACGATCGCGACGATTCGTCTGATAGACGCGTGATCGCAACCGTCGATCGCGATGCATCTCCTCATCGGACGGACGTGCCCAATTTGTACTTCTTTAAATGCTGTTCTTTCGCTGCGGAAAGAGGCGTCCTTGAATTTTTGAAAGAATTCGAAACTGTTCAGATACCATTCAAGTGCCAATTCAATTTCCTTGTGTTCTTGCCACGTTTCCGCGTCCAAGGAGTGCTTGAAATTGAATTTTGATCGAGGGAGAAGGAAGAAATCACATCTTGAACTTCAATTTTTGTCTTCGGAAACTCGGAATGAAAAGCCATGCATCTGGCGATTAATTGGATCATTTCGAAGGCTAATTTGGGTTAGATTGGGTGTTTTCATCTTAATCTTTCATTATTTAATGTTAATTTTACATTTTGAATAGTAGATTAAGTTTAATTTCAGTTTTAATTTATGTTTTAAATCATTTCGCGATACGAATTATTCTTCTAACTTCAAACTTTGATTACTCAGCGAATTCTCATTCAAATCATCTGATTTTTGATTCCGTGGAATCGCAATTGAGTTATCTTTCTTAATATACTAAAATACCCAACTTCTAATCTCAATTCGTCGTCTGATTTGACCGAATTTCAAACATATATCTCAAATTTCCCTAATTCTCCATGGATTCGACCCTTAATTACCATTATACTAATTAATTAAAGTGATTAATCATAAATTGGTAAGTTTAGGACTTTTTGACACTCAATCGTGTGCATTCAACGACCATACGATTTAGTCTCGTCAGGAATCTCGCAAGAGAGAGAGAGAGAGAGAGAGAGAGAGAATTTCCTCTATTTTTATATATTTCTAAATGTTCTTGATAAATGTATTTTAAATGAATTTTTCATAAATGTACTTCATAAATATTCTTATGTCAATAAATACATTTAAATAGGAATGCCATTTAATAATAAAAGAAAATTATATTCCTGATTAATCCATATCACTAAATGCTCATGAAAATGCTACTAATTTATGAAAAATCAAGAATATCTTTTAAAACATAGAAATGATCCATTTGAATTATTTTAATTCATTATAACATGCATTTATCATTATAATTTAAAGAAAAAATGCATAAAATGCATGATATTAATGCATGAAATTGCATGTTATCAAGTTGCCTCCTAATAAGCGCTCAGTTTAATGACGAGACTAAATCGTATGGTCATTGAATACACACACCTTAGTGTCAAAACAAAGTCCTAAACTTACCAATTTATGATTAATCAAAGTAATTAATTGTATAATGGTAATTAGGGTCGAATCCACGGAGAATTAGGGAAATTTGAGAGATATCTTTGAAATTCCGTCAAATCGGACGACGAATTGAGATTAAAATTAGGCATTTTAGTATATTAAGAAAGATAACTCAATTTCGAATCCACGGAATCAAAAATCAGATGATTTGGATAAGAATTCGAAGAGAAATCGAAGTTTGAAGTTTAGAGAGAAATTCGTTTCGAAAAACGATTAAAAACAGAAAATTAAACTAAATTAAACTAAATCTACGATGCTAAAAGTAAAATTAACACTAAATGATGAAAGATTAAGATGAAATCACGCAACCTAACCCAAAGTAGCCTTTGAAATGATCCTATTAATCGCCGGATGCAAGGCTTTTCATTCCGAATTGATGACGACGAAAATTGGAGTTCAAGATGTGATTTCTTCCTTCTCTTTAGATCAAAGTTTGATTTCAAGCATTCAATTGAAGCGGAAATGAGTCAAGAACACTATGAAACAAACGGCACGCGAATTGGAGCTCTACACAGAGAGAATTTTATGAAGAATTGAAAACCTGTTCTTCGTCGCGAAGAACCGTTTTTATAAAAAATGAAATTAGATCCATCGGAAAGTCGGAAGGAAGGAGCTTCATCGCGATCAACGGTCGCGATCGTGCGCCCCTCTTGGATGAATCATCGTCTTGTGATGATCGTCCGATCGTGATCGTGTGGCTTTGATTTGATTGGAGATCCATCGCGTGCGCAAAATCTCAGCCGTTATAATAATCACGATCAACGGTCATGATTTATTCACTTAAGTGAATAAATAGCCACGTGTTGAATTTCTGATCTGGTGGACCTTGTGTCCACGCGATCTACTCCGCTCGATCATCGTGCCGATGATTCTACGCACTGGATGCTGCCACGTGTCCTGCAAATAGAGAAATCGATGGGACTTTAGTCCCACACGGAGAAAAACAAAAGGGATACGCAAGTATATAACCTACGCGGTATTAGAGGATTTAATAAGCTTGTCTTCAATAATCGGACTTATATATTATATAAATAAATATATAGTGTAAATATAAATATGCGATCCACGTCACATCAGCGCCACGTGTACACGCACGATAAAACCCCCATTTTTGCCCCTTTTTATTAATTTAAATATTTAAAAATCGAAATAAAAAATCAAATAAATTCAGAAAAATTCCAAAAAATTCTATCAAATTGAAAAATTCATAACTTTCAAAATACAACTCCAAATTAAGTCAAATTTCTTTTGTTGGATTCAAAATTGCATAATCTATCATTATAAAAAGTCAAATTATTAAAATAATAAGAGAATAAATTGTAATTAATTTAATACATTTATGTACTTTATAAAATAACTTTATAAAAATACATAAATGTAAATAAAGATCTTTTCTCTTATATTTTCATCCTTAAAACATGATTATGATCATAATTATAATTTGGATTAAAGATTATAATGTTTAATTATGCATAATAATCCATACTTTAATGTATTTTTAGATCATATCATGAATTTATACAAAATGATAGAAATACTCTTAAAATATGATAACATGCATATAATTGGAGTAATTAATGCCTTAAATTGCATTAATAATCACATAATTACATGCATAAATAACATGTTATCATTTAATGTCTTCATCCAAACTCATTTAAGCTCATCTTCTCTAAAAAATGATGTAGTTATTATGAATCAAAACTCGATGCATGATAAGAAAATTCCTCAAGATCCAAACCATAATTATTCTTGTTATGAATAATAAATCATATATACTCTATGGTTTGACGGTGAAATACAAATCATATCATCAAGTTAGATTCATGTAATCACAATTAACTGAAGGTAATATATATGATATATATTATATTACATATATAAATATATAAATATATATATCTTTTTCAAGAAAATTTTCTATTGATTGAGCGGGTGGAATTTAGATCACTTCGAGTCTATCATATCATAAGTCTACGCAGATCATGGCTTTGATGCGGCCTAGGATGATGAAAAACTCTAAATAACCCTAGTACAACATGCTTTTTTGTATAGAATCATGAATTTCAATAAAAAATCAACAATGATTAGAAAACAAGTCATGCGTGATTCCATGAGAGCTCGACCCTCTCAAAACAATACTTGTGAGCAACAGACTGTAATCCTTAGAAGAGGGAAAATTACTCAAGATGGCATCGAATTGAGGATCCTTTACGATAAATTTCATCTTTGGAAGGCATTAGAACATGTTTTCTAAGTGATTGACATCTCATGAAAAGAATTAATGCATATATATAATTATAATTATCAAATAATGGCAACGATCATACCTGGGTGTTGGTATTTCTGAGTGTTACGCTTTCTTAATGCGATTTTGAAAAAAGATCGCCCGTAATCCTTAGAAAAGGGGCCAAAATAACTTGTTCTCGTCAAATTAAGGATCTTGAAGATGAATTTGTACTTCGCATCACTCTAAGTAGGATCAATGCGAGCTAAATTCAATAAATAAAATAAAAAATCAGAAGTTGCCCAAGTCAAAATTGATGAATTTTCTCATAAATATGCCTCAAATCCCTGGTAGCAGCACCATTTGACGAATCGAGACCGCGAGGTTATTGAAAACACATGGTCAAGAGTCAAAATTAATACCATACTCACCAATTTTATGATTAAATCACAAATTAAATAGTATAGTGATGAACAAGGGTCGAATCCACGGAGAAATAAGGGAATTTCGAGAGATCTTTTGAAGTTCGATCAAATCGGACGATGAATTGAGGTGAGAAATTAGAGAAATTGAGATTTTGAAAGAGAACTCAAAGTCAAATCCACAAAATAAAAAATTACTCGATTTGGATCAAGATTCGCGGAGAAATCGATGAGCGAATTAGAGAAAAATTTCCAAACGCAAAAAGAGAGAAATCCGAAATTAAAAAAAAAATTAACTAAATCTACGATCCTAAATTATAAATTAATGATACAGGAAAAAATATTACGAGGAAAATACATAATCTAGCCCGAGATAGTAATCGAAATGATCCAATTAATCGCTCGATTCAAGGCTTTTCATTCCGTGATTTCGAAAACAATCATCGGTGTTTAAGAGGCGAATTCTCCCTATTCGATCGATGAAATCTCGCTTCCAACCACTCCGTTGACGTGGAAATGAGTCTAGAAGTGATTAGAAGCAAGATATTCAAGG
Organism: Lemna minuta; assembly: GCA_024174645.1. NCBI lineage: Eukaryota > Viridiplantae > Streptophyta > Magnoliopsida > Alismatales > Araceae > Lemna > Lemna minuta. Next base: position 3,362,894 of record CM044101.1, on the reverse strand, counting down.
ATGGTGGTGTCTAAACAATACAATCACTCGAAAACATCCAATAATGCATTACAATGTCGACGAACATCTCAATTTATAGCAAATTTAGGCGTAACCGTTTGATCTAGCGTTTCATCTTCGATCAACGGCTCTAATGAAACATGTGGATGTGAATCTTTACGATTAAGTCATGGCTTTTGGATTAGAGAGGGACCATTGAGATTTTTGTCATGTCTCGCGCTTTAGAAGTAACGCTTGAAATGCCATCTGTTAGATCTTGATCTAACGCTCCGGATGTGTTTTCGTCAGTTTTAATCTCGGCCATTATAACTCTTCAGATCCATGGTTGAGATTAAATCATTTTAAAATGATTCGCCCATAAAAAGAATTGCGTCACGTACCCGCTGCTTTAAGTGATGATAGACGATCGTGATTTAATCGCGCAATCGAACGCTCCACGTGGTGCCACATCACCTCTTACATGGATCGACGATCACGATTTGATCGGACGCTCCAGATTTTTCCACGTCACCTGCGCGATTTATAAAATTGATTTCAATTAAATAAATCAATTTTAAATTCAGAAAAATTCAAAAAAAATCAAAAAAGTTCAGAAAAAATTCAAAAAAAATCTAAAAAAATCCCTAAAAATATAAAATTCATAACTTTCAAAATATAACTTCAAATTAATCCAATTTTTTTCATTGGATCAGAAATTAAATTATATATGATTAAAAAAATTTTAAATTAATAAATAGCAAGAGATTAAATTTTTATTTAAAAAAGAACTCATTTCTTTTAGATTTTATAACTTAGAAAAATATATGTATATAGAAAATGATTTCTCTTACTATTTAACCTTAAAAACTAATTAAAATCTCAAGTAAATATGGGTTATGAAAATATTATCCTTAATTCATCATAATTTATCCTAAATTAATGCATTTTGAGATTATAATGACTTTTTCATAGAATGATAGATAAACACTAAAAAATATGATAATATGCATTAGAATGGAATGATTTATGCCTTAATTTGCATTAAAAATCATGTATTTTCATGTTTAATTAGCATGTTATCGATTATCTCAAAGAACTATATCGTATTTGATGACTATAAAATCTTGGGGTTATAAGGATGAAACCAAGAATGGTCCATCTTTGAAACTTGAATGTATTCCAATTGATGTCCAAGCGTACATTATGAAGAACTCGGAGACCTTGATTCAATTGGTGCCTACCCCACTAACATGAAGCACTTGCTTGCAAAGTGAGGCATTACTCACTAGTTCTACAACTTATTCAAAAATGAAACTGAATTGATACAAAACAAACTGAGTAGGAACATGAACATCTTATTAGATAGAAAAATATTTGATGAAAATTTGATTATTTGAAAGATTCCTAAGTCGAGAGTTGTCATCTTGCTGCTCCACAATGGTTGTTAATAACATGCAATTTCATGCATTAATATCATGCATTTTATATATTTCTGATTAAAAATATTATCATAAATGCATGTTATCATGATTTAAAATGATTAAAATGATAAATCTTATATTTTAGAGGATATTCTTGATTTTTCATAAATTATTAACATTTTATGAGCATTTTAATGACAATTATTCATCAAGAATATATTTTTTAGATCTACAATGAATTAACATTTTTCTAGATATTTTTAGAATTTTCTGGGAATTTTCAAAAATTAAAATCATTGAAAAAATGAATTCTTTAACGGAAATAAAATTAAAAAAAGAGGAGAGAGAATCGTTATCTCTCTCTTTCTTTCTCCATGGGGATTCTCTCACTTTCTTCTCTCTCTCTCGCGACGGATTTCTCTTCCGTCACACGACAGATTTCTCTCCCTCTCTCTCCCACAATCTCTCTCTCTCTTATATCTCTCTCGCACAACAGATTTCTCTTCCCTATTACTCTTTTTCTTCTCGTCCCTCTCTCTCTCACAACGGAAAACAACTCCATCACGAGGAGAGACACTCTCTCTCTCTCTCCTGCAATCGCTTTGCCTCTCTCTCACGATCTCTCTCTTTCCCCCTCTCTCTCTCTTTCTTCTCTCTCTATCTCTCTCTCTCTCTCTCCCATGACAGAAATTTCCGTCGCAAAAAGATGCGCACCACCCTCTCTCACGAGAGAGAGGCACATTCATCTTTTCTCCGCTCCTCCACCATGCTCTCTTCTCTCCCCTCTCATCCCCTTCTTTCTCTCCTACGTGGGCGCATACACGCGTAAAGGAGAGGAGGAGGAGAATTCTTTTCCTCCTTCTCAGCTCGCATTTCTCTTCCACTGTCACCGTTTAGCTCCCTTCTCCCTCTTACGCTCCCTCCAAAAAATTATGCGCCACTTCTCTCCCTCTCCATTCCTTCTCCATTTTGCTCTCTCTCTCCTCTCTCTCTCTCTCTCTCTCTCTCTCCATTCCAGTCAAACAAAGTTTGACCAGTGAGATTTGAGGAGAGAGAGAGAGAATTAAATAATGGTCCAGATTGCTATAAATTAAAAGTTTGGTATCCGACAATCCAGATGGAATTAGGGGCTGACACTTTATGGGCATGATCATCATTTCAAGATCTACAAATCTACTGAGGCTGATTTAAGTTCTAAGATGAAAAAAATAGGGTTTCTTAATGTTTCTTTGTTAAAATCTAGCATTGGCTAGCCAGGAGGAATGAAGTCAGCGATTGATCATTCTTTCATGTATAGAACATCATTTTTTATAGTTTCTTGGTCTTTTATGTTCACTCTTCATATTGGATGCAAGACGTCAAGTCAAAGTGAAATGTAGGGGCTCTCGAAGGCATGTTTTGATTAGGGAGCATCACTAGAGTGTGTTTTCATCATGAACCTTTAGATGCTGATTTTCTATCCATCTTTTCTATTCGCTCATCTTTTCATCCATATTTTTATATTTGCAAACCCTAAAAACCACTTTTCCACCATAGATCAAGGATTTTAATCTTTGAAAGGAGTTTGGAAGCATTTGATTGGCTCATTTCATTTCCGCATACATCTTCTTCCTTTCATCGATCATTTCCGCTTTCTTAATTTAAAAACACCAAAAATATTTCTTGATTATAATTTTTTAACCTTCTTCTCTATGGATTCGACCTTGACTCGCCACTGTTCTAATTTAAAACCGAGATTTGAAGAGTTTGAGCATTTCTTTTTTATACGTGAATTTACGCATTTAATGACCGTATTTTTACGCATATCAATGGTGTAAGATTGGGTCTGCAAAACTTTCACAAGTTGCAGTGCTAGCCAAGGGATTTCTCTCAGTTTATGCATAGAGCTATTTGTGAGAATGACTTTTCTCATTAGGATGGGGGATTTGTAACATATAAAAGGGGAAGATTATCTCAAAGAACTATATCGATTTTGATGACTTTAAAATCTTGGGGTTATAAGGATGAAACCAAGAATGATCCATCTTTGAAACTTGAAATGTATTACAATTGATGACCAAGCGTACATCATGAAGAACTTGGAGACTTTGACTCAATTGGTGCCTGCCCTCACCAACATGAAGCACCTGCTTGCAAATTGAGGTATTACTCATTAGTTCTACAACTTATTCAAAAATGACACTGAATTGATACAACACAAAATGAGCAAGAGCATGAACATCGTATTAGATAGAAAAATATTTGATGAATATTTGATTATTTGCATGATTCGTAAGTGGAGAATTATTATCTTGATGCTCCGCAGTGGTTGTGTAAGATTGGGTTTGAAAAACCTTCACAAGTTGCAGTGCCAGCGAAAGGGATTTCTCTCAGTTTGTGCATAGAGCTATTTGTGAGAATGACTTTTCTCATTAGGATGGGGGATCATATTATATAAAAGGGAAAGATTATCTCAAAGAACTATATCAATTTTGATGACTTTAAAATCTTGAGGTCATAAGGATGAAACTAAAAATGATGTGGAAGAACTTGTTGAAGATGAGTGCTAGTTTTCTTTTCCTCATTTTATTGATTTTTACATTACTATTTTTTAATTGAAATGTAACGATAATTTAATGTTTATTAGTTGTTAACAACCAAATATTTAAAAACAAAATTTTATGTCTTACTTTTATTTGTACTTGACATAAGGGAATCTTGAGTCAAGAGACCTAAGTTAAGACCGAGACTAGACCATTGAATCCTGGATGCTAGTGAATTTGGGTTTGGGTTGTAATGTCAGTTACATCACTAACAGCCAATACTAAACTTTTCTCGGGTGTCATTCGTCTATCATCAAGCATCTAGGCCTCCAATTTCCATCATCCAAATGTCTAGATCATTGTACTGGATGCCAAAAACATTAGACAGATGATGGATGATGGTACTGGATGCCAAATGTTGGATGGATGAAGCAGGAGATCATCCGGACATTTCCAGATATCTCTCATATATCGCTAGATAGTGGATGTGGATATCGGAAATCGGAAATCCGTTATCCAGTACCATGGACGTACTGATATCAGAGTATCTGATATCGGAGTTCTATATCTAGTGTGACCGGTTGATGGTATCCGCATCTCACACGGCACCATGAAAAAGACACCACGTAAAATGCATTTTCGTTTCTTCGTCTGACTTATCTGGTCCAATTTGAAAAAGGATTCTGGAGTGAAAGTCGCTCACTTAATCGCCGCCAACAGTCAAGACTGCCGGCGGCCTCCGAAGGGACAATCATATCCACTGAAAGGGAAGATAAAGATATACAAACGAAGAAGAGATCTATTTTTTTCGGTGCAGGAGATGACGTCTGCAGTTATTCCGGGGGGAATGATCGGAAGGTACCCATCTAAACTATTCTCAACTAAGAGCTCCCTGTCTGTTACATCTTCCATGGCAGGTTGGAGGGTAAGATTGCGCTGATCACAGGCGGAGCAAGGGGACTCGGCGAGGCGATGACCCGCCTCTTCGCCCTCCACGGCGCCAAAATCGTCGTCGCCGACGTGCTTGAAGACCTGGGCCGCTCCTTGTGCGACGATCTCAACGGGGCCGCCACGTTTGTGAAATGCGACGTCACCGTAGAAGAGGACATCCGCGCGGCGGTCAACGACGCCATCTTAAAGCACGGGAAACTCGATGTCATGTGCAGTAACGCAGGAGTCATCGACAGGACGCTGCCCTCGTTCGCGGGTTATTCAGCAGAAAAATTTGACCGGGTGATCGCCGTGAATCTCCGAGGAGCCTTTCTGGGCACCAAGCATGCCGCTAGGGTGATGGTTCCCGCCCGCCAGGGGAGCATCATCATCACTTCCAGCGTCGTCTCGGTCACCGGTGCGTCGACGTCGCCGGCATACACCAGCTCGAAGCACGCGCTTGTAGGTCTCGCGAAGACCGCTGCTTTGTCGCTCGGTCAGCACGGGATCCGCGTGAACTGCGTTGCGCCGGGCCCCATGCTCACGGCTATGTCGACCAGTATGATGCCGATCCCGCGGGAGAGATTAGAGGAACGCATGAACTCCATGATGCCGCTGAAGGGCTCCACGATGACGCCGGAAGACGTTGCGCGGGCGGCGCTGTTTCTCGCGAGCGACGAGTCCAAGTTCGTCAGCGGGCAGAACTTGGGTGTTGACGGGGCGATGACTGCGGGGACTGCGCCGCCGCCCGACTTATCCAAGCTCTTTCCTTCTGAGTAAGCATCTCTCTGAGCGGGCAGCATATATTGATGGGAATAAATGTACTAGCAAGGGGCCTTTGTGATATGGTACAGTAAACTCGTCGAGAGTCGTTTTACTTGGTCAAGTTCTAGGTCTGCCATGGATTGAAATAGCATCTTATCCGTACGTTCATGACAAGCACGAACGACAAGATTCACCAGCATTGAACTTAGACTAACCAGAAAAGTATTCACCATTCTCCCCTCGATTTTTTTAATATTCTTAATCGTATGGATCACTTGGAGAAGGAGAGATGGGTGGATTTGTGGGAGTTGATTTTCTTAATGGAATCTTGAGTCAAGAGACCGAAATTAGGACTAAACCGAACTATGGCCTAGGTTAACCGAGAGCGAGATCTAGACTGAATTAAGGTCCAGAATGAGTAGCCTGCCATTGAATCCTAGATTCCATTGCGTTTGGGTTTGGGTTGTAATGCCATTTACATCACTTATAGCCCACACTAAGGTTTTCTCGGGTGTCATCTGTCTATCATCCAGCATCTATGCCTCCCATATCCATTATCCAAGTGTCTCGATCATGGTATTGAATGCCAAATATTAGATGGAGTTCTATATCCAGTATGATGGTTGATGGTATCCCCATCTCATACGGCACCATGAAAAAGACACCACGGAAAATGTACTATCTTTCTTCGTCGGATTTAAAAAAGGATTCTGGAGTTGAAAGTCGCTTACTTAATCGCCGCCAACAGTTAAGACTGCCGGGGGCCTCCAAAGGGACAATCATATTATGGGTTGGGCGGTTCTGGTCATGGTCTGGTTGTTGGCATACCATTCGGTCCAAATCTAAATTCGGTCATGGTTGGGTTCAGTCTTAACTTCGGTCTCTCTTGACCATGAATATGCGATCTTGCCCAGCCGTCCGATGGAGATCTTGCCCCGCCGTCCGATGGAGATCTTGTGATCGCGAGCTTGCCCCGCCGTCCGATGGAGATCTTGTGATCGCGATAGCTCCACATGCATCTCCAAGATCACGAACAATCGCGGCCATCCAATGAAGATCGCGCGATCCCGAGCCGTCCACGGTGAGAGGTAGATCGGACTGTCCGATTTTGATCAAAATTCAGTGCGTCCGGATGATCCACGATGATCTCCCTGTGATACAAATCGGACGCTTCCGACGCTTTCACGTGTCATCTGGTACGTCCGTTCATCTCGTTCACTTATGCATTTCTTTCAGCACGTGTCTTGATTGATGATCGCGTAGACTCGGGTCCACGCGATCGATGAATCTCTCCTCCTCGCGATCGAATCTGACGTTTCTCGTAGCGCCACGTGTCTTGCACAGGTAAGACCGTGTGGGAACATAGTCCCACACGGAGAAAAATATGGAAAATAACGCGCTTAAATAGGGGGTCTCAATTACCCTTTAATTGCGTTACCGCCCCCCCTATATTACCAGGGTCCCACTATTCCTGTGGGCCCTCCACGTACCAGCCCCCCTCATGCCACGTTGCGCCACGCATGGGCGCCCCCGTGACCCGTCCGCGTGGCCTCCTGCCACGAGTCAGCGCCACCTGCGCCTCGCGTGGCCACCCGGGCTGTGCCACGTGGCCTCAATGCCACGTCGCACCTCGAGGTGGTCCCGAGTGCCACATCAGCGCCCGCTCACCATGTCAGCACCTACAGGTAAAAACCCCTTTTTCGTGATTTTAAATAGGAAAAATCAATTTAAAAATAAAATAAAAATCAGAAAAAGGTCAGAAATTTCAGAAATTCATAACTTTAAATATATAACTCCTTTTTAATCCAAATTTTCTCCATTGGATCACAAATTTCTTCCTTTTTAATATTATGCCATTGAAAATATACTTTCAAAGAAGAATTTAAAATGAATTAAAAATCACTTACTCCTTTCTTAAGAATTCTTCTTACTTATCATTTCATCTTGAAATTATCATGCTCTAAAGTCAAAAGCGATTCAAAAAGAGAATAATTTCTATTAATTTTAACATTGCAAAAGACTAATCATCCATCAAGCATGAAAATATCCTAATTTATGCATAAATATCAAATTTAGTGAAATGATATACCAATGGAGAAAATTCCTAAAAAGTATGATAACATGCATCATATTCACATAAAATAAGCATGAGTATGAGTCAATTAGGATAAGAATTCAAGTTATAAATGCATGTTATCAGCAGTCGCGGAAGAATAGAAATTCAGCTTCTGCGTGGTACTCGTTGCGGGGTGGTGGCGTCCTCGAGTGAAGAACGACGGAAGGGGAATTCGTCAATTGAGCCGCCTCCCAGGCCTCCCGGAAATCTGGACACTCCTTATAAATCAGGGGCAGGCGATCGAATCTCGTGATCGCTACCTGTGAAATTTGAAGAGTATGCTGCGGCGACTGAGGGCATCCATTGTGCATGCCGGGCACTAAGTTTCTTTTGGGAATGGAGGAACCGGAGGGCTTCATGGTCACTGTAGAGGGTGAAGTCGGTGTGGAGAAGGTAATGTTGCCAGAATTTAATGGATTGGACCACGGCATAGAGTTCTCGGTCATAGTTTCAGTATTGGATCTTTGCCTCGCTCAATTTCTCACTGAAATATGACACGGGGTGTGCGTCTTGGGAAAGTACCGCGCCAATTCCCACTCCGAAGGCGTCCGCAGCTACATCGAATAATTTGTTAAAATCGAGGAGACGGAGAACGGGGGCCGTGACTAAGGCTGTCTTGAGCTGCTGGAAGGCGCGTTCGGCATCCGGATTCCACACAAATTGGTTATGTCGGAATAGTTCCGTCAGGGGTGCGGCAATGGAGCTGAAATTACGGACAAAGCGGCGATAGAACTGAGCTAGGTTGTGGAAACTACGGACGTCGAATATGGTTTTCGGAGCTGGCCAGTTGTGGATAGCTGAAGTCTTAACGGGGTCGACTGAAATTCCGGCGGGTGAGATGAGGAACCCGAGGAAAGCCACCATCTTGTTCAGAAAAGAGCATTTCGCGAGATTGGCGAACAGTCACTCCTGTTGAAGTTTGGCGCAGACCGCTCGCAGGTGTTGCCAATGCTCGTCGAGGGACCGGCTATAGACGAGGATGTCGTCAAAATAAACCGCCAAAAATTTACCGGCAAAGGCGCGGAGGATGTCGTTCCTGAGCCTCATAAAGGTACTTGGAGCGTTGGATAGTCCGAAAGGCATGACGAGCCATTCATATAACCCTTCGCCCGTCTTGAAGGCTGTCTTCTACTCGTCGCCTTCTCGAATCCGCACCTGGTGGTATCCATTCTGTAGATCGAGCTTGGAGAAGATGGCCGCTCCAGCTAACTGATCCAAGAGGTCGTCAATACGTGGAATTGGAAAACGATAGCGGACAGTAATGCGATTGATGGCGTGGCAGTCGACGCATAATCGCTAGATGCCGTCTTTCTTAGGTGCCAAGAGGGCGGGGACGGCGCACGGACTTTGGCTTTCCCAGATGAGTCCGCGACGTAGTAAATCCTCTATCTATCGTTGAAGCTCCGCACTTTGGGAGGGACTTAATCGGTAGTGCAAGAGGTTAGGCAACGTCGCACCCGGGACGAAGTCTATAAAGTGCTGAATGGCCCTACTGGGTGGCAGTGAATCGGGGGCCTCCGCGGGAAATACTCCGGAAAAATCCTGCAGGAAAGAGGGGTAATGGGTGTTGCTTTGATGTGATGTTTTTTTATCGCACTGGATCGCCCATACGGGAGCGTTAGTCTCCACTCCTTTGAGGAATTGGCGAGCTGAGACAATTCCGAGGAGCTGGACGGGTTTATCGCCGGAGGAGGGGGCGATTGTCGGTGGCGTCGCGTCCTAGATAGGAGGTATGAAGGGCTGCCAAATGTGCTTACTCCCGCCGAAATCAAAGATGCAGCGGTTGGTCCGCCCGTACTGCGCAACATCCCGGTCAAATAGCCACGGCCAGCCGAGCAGTACACTGCCGACACCCATGGGTAGAATGTCGCACCAGACGTCCTCCTGGTATCCGGCCACCTGTAACGGTACGATGCACCTCGTCGTCATGGCAAGGTGGGCGTCATTGATCCACATTGCTTTATATGGTCGCGGATGCGGCAGTGGCTGAAGGCCGAGGCTGAGAACGGAAGCAGCCCCGACTGCGTTTACCACACTGCCGCTGTCGACTACAATCTTGATCACGAGGCTTCCCATCTTAGTAAACATAGAAAATATGGCCAACAAGAGGGGGTTCTCGGTCCCCGAGGAAGCATTCCTGAGGCCCGGAGGTGTACTGCTTCTGGTCGTTTCCTCCGATACGGTCGTGCCTATTGGGGCGGTGAGTGCGAAGTTGTGCTCCTCTGACGTTAAAGGTATCATCTCCTTGATGATGCATACCAGGAGTCCAGGCGTCCCTTCAAAAGTGTTAGCGAGCGCCGGGTCCGCTTCGTAAATTTTGGCTTCCGGATCGTCCAAGCCGGGTGGGGGTGGATGGTCGTCGTCTTGAATTTCCTCCAGCAGCGTGCGAGCTGATCGTGTTGCTTGTCGTTGGGACAGACACTAGGAGGCAAAGTGGCCCCAGCCTTGACACTTGAAGCACGCGACCCGCACTCCCATGTTGGGTGGGGGTGTAGGAGTTCCCCGCGGACGTATCCCCCCGGGTGTCTTCCGTCGGTCGACCGTTCGTTCGCCGGGGGATATGGTAGGCCAATTTTGGTGGTAGGGGCACCGGTACGGGGGCCTAGCAAGCCGCCCGTAGTTGTAGCGGGAGTTATTGCGGGGCCCGGGGTTGTAACTGGTGTATATAGGCGTGAAGGCGGTGGCGGTGCAGGTGATGGACTCACCAGGGGGAAAGCAAAGGGGAGGGAATTACCGTGGGTTGAGTGGACCGTCTGTGTGACCTCAACGGTGGCGATCCAGGGAGTCATGGGTCTCTGGGCTTGGGAAGAGAATAGCTCCATATTTATCGTGTAACGATACGCGTTCTCTAGCGACGATACTTCCTGTAGAACCAATTCTCGTTGAAATTCTGGTCGTAATCCGGCCCGAAAACGGGCGAGCGTGGCCATGGGTTCTTTGTCGAGGTGGCAACGAATCATGAGTTCGTCGAATCTGGCGATATATTCTGCCATGGTGTCGTCTCCTTGTCTGAGGTGCTGCCACTCGTCGATGATCATCGGGCGGTAGCAGGCGGGGACGAACTTGTCCCGTAGGCGGCTCTTCATTTCTGCCCACCACGCAATCATAGGCTCATGTCGGTGCTCCATGGTAACCTGCAGATTCCGCCAATAGATCCGGGCTTGCCCGGTGAGTTTCATCTGCGCGAACTGAACGCGGCGTCCTTCAGGTAGCTGATACCAGTCGAACTATTCATCTAGTCCGGTTTCCCAATCCATGTATCTCTTAGGATCCAGGGAGCCGTCGAAGGCTGTTACCTCCGGCTTGGCTCCTCGTTTCGCCGCCTCCCATGGGGAATCCTCCCTTCGTTCTTCGGAAGCAGGGACGGGCATGGCGTCATTGTGGACAGCGTTCGCGAGGGGCAACGCAACCGCCGGCCTGGTGTTATTGAGCTCCAAAAGTTGCACCATGAGGAACTCGATTTGCGCCTTAGTTTCTTCTTGGCTCCGTAGGATGGATGTTGCCTAGTCGGGGATATCTTCCGAGTGAACGGGGGGATTAGCTCCCGCTCGAAATTTGGCTCTAGAGCGGGTGGACATGTCTCTCGAACGGGTGAGGCATGAATTTTTCTCCTCGTAGGATGGCTCTGATACCAGTAATATGATGCGGTACGCGCGGGAGGAACAAGACCAGGGTTTAGAGTGGAGGAGAGGAAGGTCGACGTTGAAGGCATCAAGCATTTAATGCCTTTTTTCTAGAATTTTCTGGAAGGTGCGTGAGTTTCTTGAAATGACATCTTAGCAATGTCATTTCAAGATATTTCTTGATATCTCTCTCTCACACAAACTCTCTAGCTTATTCTAGAGAGTTCTACTTGTGTCTATATAAGGAGGGTGAGACCCTCATTGTAACAATGAACTTCAAGCAAGAAGTTAAGAGTGTTTCTTTGTTTAGTGACTCCCTTGTGAGTTCGCCTCTATTGGAGAAGGTTAAGTTCTTAACCTTGCAAGTGTCTTAGTGCCTACATTTGGTATCAGAGCAAGTCTGATCCAAGGGGAGCATCATGCCGAGAAGAGGAGAGGCGGCATCAGAGTTTGGTAGGGCCTCTTTTCAGAAGGAGTTTGGAGCTACTAATGCCGGTTTTAGTAGGGGGATGGGTGATTCAATCTCCCCAATACCTCTTCAGGTATTATCGAAGACTAATTACCCTGTTTGGGAAATATGGATGCAAGTGCATCTAGAGGCATATGGTTTGTGGGAGGCAATCGAGTCTGACATGGTGCCGAGAAAAAAAGATCGCCAAGCATTGTCAGTAATATTTGGGGCACTATCAGAAGATATCTTGGCACAACTAGATATTTCCAAGACTGCCAAGGAGATTTGGGAATTCTTGAAGACAAGACATATGGGAGCCGCTCGTGTCATCAAGGCTAGAGTTCAAGCTCTTCGATGTGAGTTTGAGACTATGTTCATGGGTGAAGAAGAATCGGTGGCCGACTTTGCTGGAAAGCTTTCTAAGCTTGCAACTCAACTAAGAAGCCTCGGGGAGAAGATCGATGATGGAGTTTTAGTTGCCAAACTCCTTAGAGCAGCCCCTGCAAAGTTTGATGCTATCACTTCATCTATTAAACAATTTGGTGACATGGACTCAATGTCACTTGAGGAGGCAATTGGGTCATTAAAGATCTATGAAGAAAAGCTCCGAGATCGGGAAGCTCGGAGAGAGGAGCAACATCTTCTCTCTAAAGCCGGGGGAAGCAAAAAGAAATATGAAGAAAGTAGCACTCGTGGGAAGAGGTCGTGGCCATGATGGAGAGGAGGACAAGGAAGAGGTAGAGGTGATGGCAAACAAAACGAGCATGGAGATGAAGAGAGGCCTCGAGACAAGTCAAAGGTAAAATGCTATAATTGCGAGAAACTTGGACACTTCGCATATGAATGTCGTAAGAGTAAGAAGGAGGAGAAAGTTCAAGTTGTTGAAGTCGAGGAAAAGCCACAACCCACCCTTCTGATGGCGATTATAGATACTTCGGAAGTTAGTTTACTCCAAGGAGTCAATGAGCAAGCAATGAACGAAGGTATGTGGTATCTTGATAATGGAGCAAGTAACCATATGACAGGTGATCGCCGCTTATTTCAAGAGTTGAAGGAAGTCTCACAAGGAACAGTGAGATTTGGGGATGGATCTACAACAAAAATTGGAGGACGTGGCTGGATCATGCTTCAGTGTCAAGATGGAGGACAAATGAGGTTAGATAATGTTCTCTATGTCCCCGAATTAAAAGCTAACATTTTAAGTTTGGGTCAATTCGATGAGCATGGGTGCCGAATATTAATGGAGGGTGGTTTTCTTACCATATATGATCAACATGGAAGACTCCTAGTGAAGGTGAAGAAAACATTAAGCAGACTTTATCTTTTGAAGCTAAATCCAATATTGAGCTGCATGGTCGCGAGATGATAGTTCAGAGTTAACTTGGACGTGGCATAAAAGGTATGGACATTTAAACTTTCAATCATTAAGGAGATTATCTTCTAAAGAGATTGTTAGGGGGCTTCCTAAATTAGAGATCTTAGAAAATATATGTCGTGATTGCATTGCAAGCAAGCAGACACGAAGTCCATTTCCTTCTATAGCCTCGTATAGGGCAAGCGAGGCCTTTAGAGCTTGTCCATGGAGATATTTGTGGACCAATCTCACCTGCCACACTAGGAGGGAGTAAGTATTTCTTATTATTAGTTGATGATTACTCTAGACTCATGTGGGTAGCAATGATAAAGAACAAGAGTGAAGCATTTCAAGCTTTTGTTAAGTTCAAAAACTTAGCCGAAGCCGAGAAGGGAATGAAAATTGGGTGTTTGAGAACCGATCAAGGAGGCGAATTTACTTCATCAATTTTTTAAGTTTTGCTCCGAACATGGAATCAAATGACAATTTTCAGCCCCATATTCTCCTCAGCAAAATGGAGTTGTTGAGAGGAGGAATAGGACAGTGATGAATATGGTAAGGAGCATGCTAAAAGACAAGAATCTTCCACATGAGCTATGGGGAGAAGCCGTCAATACTAGTGTACATATATTGAATCGAGCCCCATCAAGAAGCTTGGATGGAGCCACACCATATGAAGTTTGGACAGGAGTAAAGCCAAACGTAGAGCATTTTAGAGTTTTTGGATCCCTTTGTCACGTGAAGGTACTCGGAGAAAAATTAAAGAATTTGCAAGATAGAAGCAAACTCATGGTGTTTATTGGGTATGAAGTTGGGACCAAAGGATATAAGTGTTATGAGCAAGAGACTGGTAGAGTATATATCAGCCGAGATGTTATATTTGAAGAGAAAAGTCTATGGGATTGGAGAAATTCAAACATAGAAAAGAAGGAAGGTACTTTTTATTCTCCGAATTTCTTTGACACAGATGAGGAACAAATTGATCAGGAGGCTCCACTAGATGATTATCATGAAGACATGAGAAGCCTCAATGACATTCCCGATAATGGGCAAGGCGGTCATCTAATTAGAGAAGAAAGGTCGCCAGAAAGTTTGCGATACCTTGATAGAATATACTGAAGCGACATAGCAGGTTAGTATAGACCCCTGAATCATGTTATTTGACTCAAGAAGAGCCAAGTTCATATAATGAAGCATCCAAAGAGAGTGTTTGGAGACAAGCCATGAAAGAAGAGTTAGACTCAATTGAGAAGAATCAAACATGGGAGATGGTGACACCTCCACCAGGATGCAAAGCCTATTGGTCTTAAGTGGGTCTATAAGATAAAGAAAACTCTCATGGAGATATAGTGAGGTACAAAGCTAGACTCGTGGCTAAAGGATATGTTCAAAATTTTGGCATTGACTACGAAGAAGTTTTTGCTCCAGTGGCGAGAATTGAGACTATTCGAGTACTCTTAGCCCTTGCAGCACAAGAAGGATGGCAAGTCCATCATATGGATGTTAAATCTGCCTTCCTGAATGGTGAGTTAAAAGAGGAAGTCTATGTGAAGCAAGAAAGAGGAAAAATCCTACTAAGTCAAAAGAGTTATGCATTAAGGATCTTGGAACAAAGTGGCATGTCAGAATGTAATCCAGCACACACTCGTCTAGAGAGCCGATGCAAGTTTGGAAAAGAGACACATCCAAGAGTAAACCCTACAACATATCGAAGCTTAATGGGAAGCCTCAAGTACTTAACCCATACAAGACCAGATCTCATGTTTTCTGTGGGGTATCTTAGTAGATATATGGAAAATCCGACAACCGAACATATGTCTGCCGTTAAGAGGATCTTGAGGTATGTAAAAGGCACATTAGACCTCGGTTTGGTCTATGAGAAAAATGAAGCAGGCATAAAGCTAGTCGGCTATAGTGATAGTGATTATGCGGGAGATCCAGATGATAGGAAGAGCACCACAGGAATGGCTTTCTTCTTAGGAAACAATTTGATATGTTGGGCCTCTCAAAAGCAAAAGATCGTGGCCTTATCATCATGTGAAGCTGAGTATGTCGCAGCAACCACTGCAGCTTGTCAAGGAATATGGTTAGCAAGATTAATTGGAGAATTGATGAACAAGGAGATGATATCTATGACGTTAATGGTTAATAATAAATCAGCCATTGCACTGTCAAAGAATCCTGTGTTTCATAATAGGTCCAAGCACATCGAGACCAAATTTCATTACATAAGGACTTGCTTGGAAGAAAAGAAGATGGAGCTGGACTTCATAAGCTCAGAGAATCAACTGGCAGACTTGTTTACAAAGTCATTGGGAAGACTCAAGTTTGAACAGCTCCGCCAAAGATTGGGCATACGTACAGTCTAGAAAAGGCATCATGCTTGGGAGGGAGACTGAAGGCATCAAGCATTTAATGCCTTTTTTCCAGAATTTTCTGGAAGGTGCGTGAGTTTCTTGAAATAACATCTTAGCAATGTCATTTCAAGATATTTCTAGATATCTCTCTCTCACACAAACTCTCTAGCTTATTCTAGAGAGTTCTACTTGTGTATATATAAGGAGGGTGAGACCCTCATTGTAACCATGAACTTCAAGCAAGAAGTTAAGAGTGTTTCTTTGTTTAGTGACTCCCTTGTGAGTGTGCCTCTATTAGATAAGGTTAAGTTCTTAACCTTGCAAGTGTCTTAGTGCATACAGACGTCGCGTTGTGTCATCGGCTTTGCTGCGTTGTCCTCGTCTGTCCCGGCGGTGCACCCGGGTCGTCGTCGGCCGTTATGTCTGTCGCAGGTGCGCGGGGTCCATCAGAAAATTTGGAATATAGAAAACTGCAAGCAGATCTTGAGAAGTTACCAGGGCAGAAAATCCACCGCGAGGAATCACCGTGGCAGCAAATTCCACCGCGAGAAATCACCAGCAACAGAGCAAGATCCCTCTAAATGGCGCCGTGAAAGGCCAATTTAGAGGGACCGACGGTCCCGGTCCAGTACGGGTGACCGAGTTCCGGTCGGTCTTTGGCCATCCCGATTAGATCTGCGAAACGAAGAAGAAACGAAAGGGAGGAGAAAAATCTACAAACGAAGAAGAGATCTATTTTTTTCGGTGCAGGAGATGACGTCTGCAGTGATTCCGGGGGGAATGATCGGAAGGTACCCATCTAAACTATTCTGAACTAAGAGCTCCCTGTCTGTTACATCTTCCATGGCAGGTTGGAGGGTAAGATTGCGCTGATCACAGGCGGAGCAAGGGGCCTCGGCGAGGCGATGACCCGCCTCTTCGCCCTCCACGGCGCCAAAATCGTCGTCGCCGACGTGCTTGAAGACCTGGGCCGCTCCTTGTGCGACGATCTCAACGGCGCCGCCACGTTTGTGAAATGCGACGTCACCGTAGAAGAGGACATCCGCGCGGCGGTCAACGACGCCATCTTAAAGCATGGGAAACTCGATGTCATGTGCAATAACGCCGGAGTCATCGACAGGATGCTGCCCTCGTTCACGGATTATTCAGCAGAAGACTTTGACCGGGTGATCGCCGTGAATCTCCGAGGAGCCTTTCTGGGCACCAAGCATGCCGCTAGGGTGATGGTTCCCGCACGGCAGGGGAGCATCATCATCACTTCCAGCATCGCCTCCGTCACCAGTGGGCTGGTATCGCCGGCGTACACCAGTTCGAAGCACGCGCTGGTAGGTCTCGCGAAAGACCGCTGCTTTGTCGCTCGGTCAGCACGGGATCCGCGTGAACTGCGTTGCGCCGGGCCCCATGCTCACGGCCATGGCGATCAGTATAATGCCGATCCCCGCGGGAGGGATGGGAGGAATTCTTGAACACCACGATTCCGCTGAAGGGCTCCACGATGACGCCGGAAGACGTTGCGCGGGCGGCGCTGTTTCTCGCGAGCGACGAGTCGAGGTTCGTCAGCGGGCAGAACTTGGTGGTTGACGGGGCGATGACTGCGGGGATTGCGCCGCCGCGCAATTTATCCCGTGCCCGTTCCTTCTGAGTAAGCATCTCTCTGAGCAGGCAGCATATATTGATGGGAATAAATGTACTAGTATGGAAACTTTTGTGATATGGTATAATAAACTCGTGGAGAGTCATTTTACTCGTCAAGTTCTACGTCTGCCATGGATAGAAATAGCATCTTATCCGTACGTTCATGACTAACCAGAAAAGTATTCACCATTCTCCCCTCAACTTTAATACTATACTTAATCGTATTGGTCGCTTGGAGAAGGAGAGACGTACGGTTCAACTCAAGCTAGAAATAGAATCTCTCTCCCTCACAAACTCGCAGATGTGCCGAGAAGGGGAATATCCACGATGGACAGGAGATGGATTCTCATCTCCATCTCCAAAGGTGCAAAGTTTTCATCTTCTTATGGAGGTTGCATCTCTCTCCCTCTCTCCCCTATACATTCTCGTCAGACTTCTGGTGACTCCTGAAAGCAAAATAGAAAAGACTTTCTCTTCTGGGTAAAAATGGTTTCCCCTTCCGAGGCAGCAACCCAGTTTATTAGATTTTCATCGTAAATATCGCTGACCACCCAAGAAAGAAAGCCGGAAAGTCAACCACCCAAAAAGGATGAGAGAAAAGAAACCCAGCTACTTCAGCTTCTCAAACAGCTTCGGGGCGACCTGCATTTCCACAACAAGTTTAGCCTTAATTGTCTGTGAAGAATTTTGACCCGAAGAACAGAGAAAACAACGCTTACACAGATGTCAACGCATGACCAATAGTCAAAGTACTGCCCCGTGCAGTGCTTGTGGCCTGACTCGTCTCCTTTCACCCGGTCAACACATTTCTACAAAATAAAAGCAGTCAGGTGAGGCTCAAAGAGATCTGGTTACGAGTTGTATGCTCTCTCTCTCGCCCCTTCTCCCCCTAAGTCATCAACTTTAACTTGATCGACACATTTCCACAGACGACAGGCAGTCAAGCCAGACACAGAGACCAGTTCATTATGTTCAAATTACTTCTCCTTTTCCTCTCTTATTTCTCTCTTTCAAGGATTGCATCGTCGTTTTTGATACAGATCAATGCATTTCTACAGAAGAAAGGTGATGATCAAGAGCATTTCTATTAGATAGTCACGAGAAAAATAATCCAACTTCACTTTTTCTGTCTCTGCTTTCTCTCTTGTGGCCCCAGTTGCTGCCTCAACTTGGCCAACAAATTTTAACAAAATAACGGAGGCAGAGTCTTAGTAACAAAATAATGTTACTTCTCACTCTTTTTTCTCTCTGTTGGGCCTGGTTGTAACCTTAGACTCAGTCTATGAATTTCCACAAAAAAAGGGCATCAAGTGAGATACTCCCAGACATTGTCAAAAATCAAGATTGTTTCTATCTCCGTTCTATCCCTTCTATGATCAGAAAACGAAACAACAATTGAGGAAAATTGGAAATAAAGAACTTACCCCATATTCTACCCAGTATTTCACGCATTTTGGTTTACAGCGCTCTTCAAAATAGCCTTTAGGATCAACAACTTCTTCATCAGCCCTGAAGATCATCAAAAATTTTAGAGAAGATATTAATCATTGAAGAATGGAAAATTGTTGGTAGAACTCATTCTTAGTTTTCTTTTAGAAGAAACCAGGGTTTTCGGTTGAAACTATCCATCTCTTTGCCCCCAAGAAAGTTTCTTTTAAGTTTTCCCAAAAGGATATCAGAGATGACATCAATGCTAATTGAACAACTTATTATAGAACATGTCCAAATAGATAATCTTTCTGGACAGCCACAATAACCTAGTTCTTTAATCTGGAAAACAGAGATCCGATTTTCCAATTAAAACCATGAGCGTACTGAAGATAAATTTTCCATTTAAAATCCAGTGGCATCACAGATTTCCCAAGAATTTCAGGGAAGTCTATCTCTTACACTGGAGAGATAAAATGATTTTGCTCTAAAATTTTCCTCGTATGCGAAACTACCACGGATGGAATTATGGAAGTAGATTGAATTAAGAAACAGAAAAAGTCGCACAAGCAAAGACATTGCAGAATATATAATGAAAGAAACAAGGGAAGGCAAATCACAGAAAATCTTACTGACATTGTGAACCAAATGCAATGGAGTGAGAGTCGATCTAGTTTGCCTGCAATCCAAGAAATCGATATGATAAGAGGGAAAGAAACTGCAAAAATCCGATTGGGAATCGATCAAAGGGATATCTACAATGCCCATGGGCTAGAACCAAGGGACGATCGACGACGGGGGCAAAGAATACTCCCGTATTGCCGAAATGCGGCTTCTACGGTCCCGGTCACGGGCCTGTTTTAGGCAAACCACTCGGTCTAGACATTTTTTTGGCGGAACGACAGAAAAATTGAGCGAGAGAGAGCGAGAGATTGAGCGAGCGAGCGAGCGTCATAAATAGAGCAAAAGTAATAGAACTACGCATAAGCCCTAGACAGAGAGAAATTGAGCAAAATTAACAGAAGTATGCACAATTCGTTCAAAGCGAGAAATTGAGCAAAATTAATAGAAGTGTACATAATTCCTAGATAGCGAGAAATTGAGCTACTAGCACTACGCATAATCCCTATAGAGCGAGAAACTGATCGAGGGAAAGAGCGAAATTGAGCGATAGAGATTTTGAATGAGAGGGATGGAGAGATTGAGCGATCGAGGGTCATAAATTGAGGGAGAGAGAGATTGACCTTGAGAGAGAGAGAAAAAAACTTGAGCAGGAGAAAGAGAGAATGAGAGAGGGAGATAGCGAGATTGAGTAAGAAAAATTGAGCGATCGCGTGACATAAATTGATGAAGAAAGAGATTGAGCACGAGAGAGGGATAAAAACTAAGCGATCAAGAGAGAGAGAAATAATTGATGAAAAATGAGAAAGATTGGGCGAGAATTGACCTCAATCTCTCCCCTCGGGTTGCGCGAGAGATACGGCGAGAAAGCGAAAGATTGAGTGGGCGAGAGAGAGAGGGAGAGAGACGTTTCCACTCACCCGCGGACTAGTGGTGCCGACGACCGGCGGAGAGCATGAGGCTGACGGCTGGCGGCGATTGAGAGAGAGAGAAATGGGTGTAGGAAGGAGGATCCGATGCCTGCGAGAATCGGTCTAGACCTTACTTATATCCTAGACCGAACGGAAGTTGGACCTGTGGGCCTTTCGGGGAGACCGACGGTCTGAGTCCGGTCTTCCGGTTCGGTTTTGTCAGTGCCCAGGCGAGGTTTACCATCTCTAAGTCTGGGCCGTTCAAATCAGTCGTTTACTGTTTGTACGATCTGGAGCGTCCAAACCATATAAAAAGGGCCTAATAAGATATTTTGACGCATATCTCTCAATTTCAATTGCATTTATATGAATAAAGGTATCCAAATTTTCAAGAAGCTAGAAAGGGATACAGTCCAGTGCAATGGAGAGTGTAGCAGTTATCTTTAGAATATCAGGTATGAGTTTTGGTAAGTTTAGCAAGTAAATAATGGGGGCCTTACATTTACCAAGAAGATTAATTGTTCTTTCCAATGGGGCAAAACAATCAATAATTCATGATGAAATCTATTTTTTTTCAATCCCATCACTTCACCTGAGATGAAAATTGAATGGGTCGACATTAGCCAACATTCAGGCAAGTTTACCAACTCAAGTCAACGCCCAGGTAAAGTGAGCTATGTCAAACCAATGCCCAAGCCAGAGCTTACGATCAAGAATCAAAGGGTAAATCAGATGTCCATGGTAAAAATTTCAGCCAAGAGACATCAATTATCACTAAACAATCAAGGGAAAACAAAGTCTGTGGCGTATGGTCAAGACAAAACTCATTCCACGATCAAAGCTCAATGCTGAACAGTCGATTGGGTTGGGGGAGTTCCATTTATGCATTTTATTGCTTCTCATTTTTATTAATTTTGATGATAATTTAGAATTTAGCCTAGGTTATAGATTTCCACATTAAATATCCTCTTGCTACTTTATGAAGGAGCCAATGTTACATGCTAAGGATAAGGAAAGACTATCTAGAAGTCATGATTATCTTGTGACGATCAAAAGGCCTCTATCTGGATGACCACAAGACCATGTTGGGGATGGCATGTTATGGGCTCATGCCATTATCATGTATTCCCTCCATTAATCTACTATCCCCCACTTACATTAACTCATTTTCCTCTTCATAAATAAACTAGATTACTAGCAATCATCGAAACATACACGAATTTGTATCAAAATAAATACCAAACTCACCCATTTTAAGATTAAATCACAAATTTACTAGCAAAATGATAAATAAGAGTTGAATCCACAAAGAATTAGGGTAATTTTTAACGTGTTCTTCAAATTCGATCAAATCGGATGATGAAATGAGTTGAGAAATATAATATTTTAATATTTTTAGAAAGAAGACTCCTTGAAGAATCCACAAAATCAAAAATCAATTGATTTAGACCACTATTCATGAAGAAATCAAGGACTGAAATCAAGGTAGAAAAATCGAACAGGAAGAGAGAGAAAATACTAAAATTTCATAAAATTTGACTAATCTATAATTTAAATTTAAAATTAATACTACCGGAAAAAAAAATTAGGGAGAAAAGACGTAATCTAACCAAAAATTTCACTCGAAATGATCTTATTTATCGTCGGATTAAGGCTTTTCATTCTGTGTTTCAAAAAATAAAACTTTGGTATTCAAGCACTCCTCAAACGCATAAATGAGTCTATAAAAGAAAGAAAGCAAGAGATTCAAGGATTAAAGTGTCTAAAAAGTACAATTACTCAAAAAGTCTAATAATATAATTTCTTTGGAAGAGAGAACATAAAGTAAAAATTTAAAATTGGGTCATGGTCGTTTCAATCGTCTGATCATCTTTGATTAACATCGTTAAGTCATGGTCGTTGACGAAACATTTTTGTGCGATCATTGACAACAAACGATGCATGTAAAAATAATTACCAAACTCACCAAGAATATATTGAATAAGGGTCAAATCCAAAGTACAATATTGAACAAGGGTCAAATCCATGGAGAATATATTTTCTATCAAAGAGAGAGGATAAATAGAGTTGAAATTGGGGGTGTCCATTCCATTTGTCTCTTCATCTTCAATCAACGGCTCAGATGTAACACAAGAATGTGAATCAATGCCATTAAGTCATGGCCGTTGGATTCGTGATGGAGCACTGAGATTTTCGCCACATCACATAAGCGCTATCGTTTGATCTTCATTGGATGCTCTCGATGTGTACACGTCCATGGGAGTCCGTTGGGCATGTTTTAGTCCTATCCGTTATAACTCCTCAAATGAATGGCTGGGATTAAGTCATTTTAAAGTGATTCGGTGACAAACCATTATGCGCCACGTACCCCTTGTTATATTAATTTTGATGATAATTTAGAATTTAGCCTAGGTTATAGATTTCCACATTTAATATCCTCTTGTTACTTTATGAAGGAGACAATGTTAGATGCTAAGGATAAGGAAAGAAGTCATGATTATCTCGTGGGGATCAAAAGGCCTCTATCTAGATTACCACAAGACCATGTTGGGGATGGCTTGTTATGGGCTCATGCCACTATCTTATATCCCCTCCATTATTCCACTATCACACAGTCTCATATTAACTCATATCCCTCTTCGTATATAAACTAGATTACCTTGGTAAAAGTATTGTAATGGTTACCTCTCCACATTATATAGGGAGTCATATTTTTATCTCAAAGAATGATGACATTCATTAGAATGGGATATTTTATGCCTTAATTTACATTAATAATCATGCAATTTTCAAGTATAAGTTGCATGTTATCAATTATATGATTATTAGTATATTTTAAGGCATAAATCATTTCATTGTTATGCATGTTACCATACTTTGAGTGCATATTCATCATTCTATACATTTTACATCAAAAAAAATGAAATTTTCTAAGGGTTAATCATAGTTCAATTTTAAATATACTACCCTCACTTATATTTGAGATTTTATTTGAATTATAAATATTAAATAATAAGATAAAATTATTTTTAATACACTTTGAGATTATTTAGTTTTATATTTCTTGAATTATTGGACTTTATTTTTTTGTTAAAAATTATTGTCTTATTATTTCTTAAATTAAAATATATAGAATGATATATTATTTAATTTGTGATAAAAAAATTTGGATTAAAAAGGAGTTGTATTTTAAAATATATGAACTTAGTAATTTTTCTGAATTGATTTTGAATTTATTTTGAATTTTTTAATTTTATTTTAGTTAAAAAATTAAAAATATTGGACTCAATGAGTGGGATGACATTACATATGCATGGCACACATACTTGTGTGTCACCATGCGACGGAGTGTGCACGTGCGATGTGGTGCACTCGTGATGCACAAATGATATGTGATTAGTGAGCGTCATTGGTGCTAAGTGCCCTTAAAATAGGCCAATTTTGTTTAACCTAGCGCCACCTTAGTTATATGCATACATTTCTATCATTTTTCCAATTTAGGATTAATGTTTTTATGTTCAAGTGATGTGGCGCAATGAGGAACACTCAATTTTCAGATTTAATCACTGATCATTGATGATCACTTAAAGGGGTGGGTACATGGTCATCTCCGATTGGACGACGATTCAACTTATAATTCAAGATAAATCCTAGCAGTTCATCGCAAGAGTTATAACAGTGAGGATTAAATGCGACCAATGGGCTCACCATGACATGTAGCACACTTAGAGGTATCAATCAAGATTCAACGGATGCAATCAACTAACGCTTCTTCTTCACATGGATTCGTGACTCAATTCTCACGCTCTAATGAAGATCTAATAGTTATGAGTTAACTAGAATGATTCACCTCTTCAAATTCCCTCGCGACCGTTCTTCCATCAAGGAGAAGATCCCATGGTCACGCTCAATTTTAAAATGTTTATAAATTCTCTCTCTTTGACATCTTATGCATTTTTGGATGTTTTGATTAATCAAACCTTTTAGACATATCAACCATTCAATATATGGATTTGGATTCTCATTCACATCCTATTCATCAACTCATCCTTCCAAATTTCTCCATATCTACTTTTATTACTGACGGGGAAAGATTGTATGGTTGTTGAAAACACATGTCCACGTGTAAAAACAATTTCTAAACTCACTTTCCAAAATCACGAATATTTTTAATTAAAATAAATTCAGAAAAATTCCAAAAAATCTCTAAAAATAGAAAATTCATCAATTTTAAAATATAACTCCTTTTTAATCTAAATTTTCTTTTTTTGGTAAAAAATTAAATATTTCATCATCCATAGATTTTAATTTAATAAATAATTAGAGAATATATTTTGAACCAAAAATTACTCTCATCTTCTTTGAAAAATAAAACTAGAAAAATAGATGAGTGTATATAAAATAGAATTTCTCTTATTATTTGCATTTAAAGTTCAAATTAAATCTCAAATCTAAATGGGGATAATCGATTTTAAAATTTAACTTGATTTATACATGATTAACCCTTAAAATTATGCTTTTTGAGATTTTTGGTGTAAATTGTATAGAATGATGAATATGTACTCAAAATATGATTACATGCATAATAATGGAATGATTTATACCTTAAAATGCACTTATGATCATGTGATTTTAAGTATAAATTTTATATTATCAGTAAGAAATTAAATAAATAAGATTTTTAGAAAGAGAACTAAAAAATGAATCTGCAAAGTCAAAAATCACGCAATTTGGACTTATATCCTTGAAGAAATAAAAGAGCAAAATCAGGAGAGAAAATTGATCATGAAGAGAGAAATAGATAAAATTATGTAAAATTAAACTAATCTACACATCACAATTAAATATTATTGTTGTAGGATAAAATATTAGGAAGAAAACAAATAATCTAACCCAAAATGGCTTTTGAAATGATCTAATTAATTGTCAGATCAAGGCTTTTCATTTCATATTTTGAAAAAAATAGTAATTCTTCCTTCTCCCTCGACAAAATCTTGATTTCAAGCACTTGAAATTTCCTAATTGGATGGTGAATTTACTATGGGGGGGGGTGAATTAGTTTCTTTTGACTATTTACATTTTTCTAAATCTTTTATGAATTTATTGATTATCCACTCAATTTCTCACATCACTCGTACACCAAATTTTTTTATACTCAACAAGATATCCCCAAACCCCTCGTGCCAGTCCTAAGAGGAGACAGTCCTCCTAGAATCACTCGTCACCTTGTTAATCTCCCAGTAGCAATTACTGATTGGTCGAGATAATCAGACTAAGGTTCAAACATGAACTTTTGATCTGACCCACTCACGCTCTCGGTTAGTGACCTTACTTCGCTGATGTCCTTCTGTCGCCACTGCTGGTCTCGTCTCCCCATGCTGACTCCCAGAGCTCCACGTGCCGATCCCTACTCTCTTTCGGACTAGCTTGCCTCTCTGAAGTCACCGAGTCTTGTCACCGATCCATGCACACACCAAGTAGGTCGCTCATCCTCGAATCCGCATAATCTTGGAAGGTGAAGAATAAATGTGCCTCAAGTTGACTTTTTAGTCAACTCTCTA
Source organism: Lemna minuta (assembly GCA_024174645.1). NCBI lineage: Eukaryota > Viridiplantae > Streptophyta > Magnoliopsida > Alismatales > Araceae > Lemna > Lemna minuta. Next base: position 3,337,220 of record CM044101.1, on the reverse strand, counting down.
GATTCTTCCCGTCTAGCACAAATTTACTAATAATCTCCCCCTTACCCTCACGGGTAAGTATGACTCACCCGGATCAATACAATGTATGATTGTATAACTAATTTTCCCTAGTTCCTAAATTAGACTCAAAAGATAAAGAAATATGAAAAGAATATTAGAAACTAAACCAACCATGAAAGCTAACAACAAAAAAATTGAAATATAAAATGTGTAAGTTATGTAAGGAAAAATATTAAAAACTAAACAAATTAAAATAACTCCTTGAACAACTGATTTGTATTAGCCTTAGACTTTGACTTTGTTGTTGACTTTGACTTTTACTTCTGCATTTGACTTTGACTTCTACTTTGACTTTGACTTCTGCATTGACTTTGACTTCTTCTTTGACTTTGACTTTCTGCCTTTGACTTTGACTTCTTCTTTGACTTTGACTTTCTACTTTGCCTTTGACTTCTTCTTTGACTTTGACTTCTACTTTGACTTTGAATTCTGATTTGAATTTGATATTCGGCGTCTTCCCCCTTTATCTCACCTTGATGTGGTCTTATAGAGTTTCATACTAATCTTGAAATGGCTTCTCAATGGCGCAATGATTTTTGAGGAAATTTTAAATAGACTTCAATTTAAACTAAAAGCAGATTTTATATAATGTTGAATAGATTTTCAATAAACATTGTACATATGTTAGATCAAACTTAAAAGGAACTTGAGGTAAGTACAAACAGAATTTTGATATGCAAAATAAATTTAAATACAACTACAATCTATATTAAATGGGGCAATCACAAATTCTAAATAGGTAGTTAAAGATTTTAACTCGAATTAAGAAAAATCTAACGACACAACACTATAATTTTTGAATAGAACTTAAAACTATTTATAGGTCCATTGCAGATTTTGCACAAAATTTAAAAACAAAAAGGAAACAGAAAAAACACAAATATGAGAATTTAAGACAATGATATCAGAAATAAGGAAAACAAACATTCAAAGACAAATAAATAAGAAAATTCAAGAATTAATCAGTTTTGATCAAAGAAAGGTCAGACCAAGTAATATAGAAGTAGAGATTGAGAATCTGAAGAGCAAGGATCAGTTCAGATTAAAGAGAATGATAAATTTCTTGATCTATTTGAAAACAAGATTAATTAAAATCTAAACCGATAATTGTCATAACAAAAACAACAAAAACTTGAAATCAAAGGATTCAAATCACAAATCATTTAAACAAACTGGAATTAGAATTCGAAAGGACACAAACCAAAGTTGAAATCAAGAGCACGATCCTAAGGAACACACAAACTAAAAAATAAACACAAAAAAATAGGTTTTAGAAAGAGGAGAACACGTTGAAGAGAGAGCTTCCTCTGGGAAAAGTAGTCGTCGCCTCTTTGAGAGATCGCTGGAGACCAAGTGTTTTGAAGAAAATCAGCAGCAGTGCATGGGAGAGGTTTTTGCCCTAAGCTTTTTAAGAAGACTTCACCGCGCAAGAGCTAGATTGTTGGATCGCCCCCCTTTTCTTTTTCACTAGAGAGAGCCAACTTTTTTTTACACAAGAGTGCAGAAGTTGGCGTTAGGGTATGTCGTATTTAGGTTTATTTTTGAAGTACCTAAAAATAAGAAACAATTAGATAACATTTAATAAAAAGTAACTAAAGTGAAAATAAATATCTATAAGGAAAATGTTAGGGATAATAAAATAAAACAATAAACATGTTTTATCAATAAAGATTAACATTGATGTTCTAAAATGATGGTAACGTAAAATTAAGCATAGAAACTAAAATAATAGGAATAATAATAATAATTAATAGCTTTGTGAGGATGAAACTTAATATTTTTTTGTGTCATTAATACATAACTTTAGGACCATCTATGTCTTATTATAATAATGAGATAATGATATTCAAATGTTTTAAATAACATATTAGGAAATAAGTAATCTATAGCTTATTCTTAGCGGCATCTACGTTCCGAAGTCGAAGTGGGTCCATCACTCAAGACGTCGGTACGTGTACTAAAAAGGACATACCCTTCTCAAATCAGTTTTGTCGAAAAAGTTATCAATCAAAACCTAAAAGCTGCTTAATATAGTATTTCATAAAAATTAAGAGCGCACTAGCGTAAATCATCAAACTTAGATTAAACTAACAACAATCCCTAGACTCAAAATCGAGTCTGAAAGAGAATCAAAACAAGAGGTTCAAGGATTATGCCGTCAAAAAAAGGTTTGATCAATCGAAAATCCAAGAATGCATACACCGTTAAAGAGAGAGGGTATACATAGAGTGTAAATTGGGCATGGTTGTCAGATCATCTCCTCATATGTGATTGAAGGTTATGATTGAAGAGAATAAATCAAATGACCATCTTTAAGTCCACGTTGTTGGATCTGCATCAGAGCGTCATGATGAATCCACGTGAGTACATGAAACTTGAACGTCATGTAACACGTGTTGTCTGATCTTTGTCGGACAATTGAGATGCTGCCACATGTCTTGTGGAGTACATCGGTGATGTCAAATACTGGCCATTATAACTTTGATGTGGCTCAGAATAAGGCCCAATAGCGTATTTTGGATGAAGCTGAGGCAGCCCTCTTTGCAAGCCCATTTAAAGCTCAATGGGCCTCAAGAGAATCTCTAGGAGCTGTCCATGTCTGCAGAGGATCACCTAGGGATACTAAAGATTCTTGACATACATGAAATCTATGAGAATATCTGTGTGGAGGCTGACAAAGACTTAAATCTTCCCTTTTTTCTTTTGTCAGTTTTGTCTCTAACACATGCATGTTGTTAGAGTTGTATTTTCAAGACTTTTGTGTTGTCTTTTCGAAGGTCAAATTAGTTGGATGACCCTTCACTTTTTGAGGCCTATATAAGGCCCCCATTGTAACCCCTTAAGACATAATTTGAAGTTATCCCATATTGAGAGCTTTGCTTTATTTTTTAGTGTTCTCCTTGTTAGAGAGTGCTCTATGCTTGTGGATTCACGTACACCCCTTGTGGATTCAAGGGTTGAAGAGGTTAGTTCTGTAGACTAAGAACCTAACTCTTCTTGAAGATCAAGGTTTGTGGATGAAGGGATCTGAGGTCGATAACTTTTTGAAATTTTGATCAAAACATCAAATGCAGCGGAATTCATTAAATCGGATATTCAAAACATCGAGGCATCTAATAAGTATGAGAAAACATACTTACAGGTTTCCTTGAAGGAGTTCTTGAAGCTATTCAAGTGTCTAGCCTCTAGTGGTATCCACACGGTCTCCGGATGGTTGGATCTCCTCTTCAAATCTCTTCACCAAGAGAGAATGAGAATAAAAGAGAGAATTCTCACAAGGCTTGCATGGGGCACCTTCAATTGTGGTCGTTCTCCCCCTATTTATAGACATTTGGTATGAGTTTTTTTCATAAAAACCCTCATAATTATGTATATATCCACCAACATCCATAGACTTTATGTGTGTGACTCTCTAGGTCCATATATCTCACTAGTTAATAACTTTATAGACCAAATAACACCTTATTGGTCAACCTTAATTAATTAATCAAGGATCGATTTAACCCAATCGATAGGTTGAGTTGCCAGCCCGTTGGGTGCCAAGCTCCACCACGTACACTAAGAGATATAGAGTATGTAAGAACTCACTTATGGAACCTTCCCATCATCGATTACCATGTATGTATAATCCTTCATCCACATTAGACTCATGAATGACTTAGGGTATGGTCAACTGTTAAACCCTAATCGGTCACTCAAGTTAGTACTGATGCGTGTAGAAATTATCGAGAACTCCTTCTCTGATATTTCTAATCCCTTGACCAAGGATTTCATCACATCTCATTCCTTGAGTCAATCTCCTCAAATACCGAGGGTGGATGATCCCATCTTGATCACACAATCATCTTCGTGGACTTCATGTCATATCCAATATATGACATTTTAGATATCCCATGACTAGGGATTCGTAAGTCATAATCACAACACGATCATTTATCCACAAGATGTCTTTGGTGTCTCAACTTGATTGACAGTTAGGTATAATACCATTCAGGGATTCATACGGATCAATTCAGTGAACTCTTTCTCCAAAGAGCACCCACTATATATCCTTAGTGTCTCCACACCGATGGCTATAAGATCAACCATACTCATCATATGAGTTGGATTAGATAGTTATTCTTTCCGGATAATTCGATGTCCTTCTTGAATATCCCACGAATAGGAATTTTTAGAACATATGTTTAAAGACTAGTGATCACTATATTATGATATCATCATAATTCACTTAGTCATTGCACATGCTCATGGACTTTATTACAAACATCACACAAGAATGACTATGAATAAATTTCATTTCAATGAACATAAACAAGATACATGAAAGTGTGATTGGCTTTTAGGCCACATAATATCCATCAGTGGATTCAAGCCACTGTTCTTCATTGTTCATGCGCTAAGGCTGCGTCAAACTTTCATGATTAATGATCAAGATTCATAAAAAATGATAAGATAAATCATTACCTAATAAAGAGATGACCATGTACCCCCTCCATTTAGGTCAAAATGGGGGGTCACGATAAAATCTAAGGATTAGATACTTAATCCCTTAGTAACTGAAAAGGTAAATAATATTTTTTCTAAATTTGATATGTAAAAGTGATTAAAGAACCCCAAAATTGAGTTGATCAATTATTCTCTAGTAAAATTGTGTCCTAATTTAGAGGGGATTTATCAAATTGATTTCCAAGTTGATTGAATTTTGATTATAAATGTGGTTAGGATCTAGTTTTTTTGTGTGATCTTTTCATCATGCTTGTAACACAATTTTTTTTAACAGATATAAAAACCTAATTAAGATCAAATTTCTATACCCTTTTAGAGTCATATGTGGTTTTGATTATATTCAGTTATGAGATCTTATTGTATTAGATTAGTAGATTTGAATCAGATTGAATTCAAGATTCTATTATTAGGTTAAACTTTATAGGATTTTTTAGGGTTGCATTTAGCTTAACTCTAAAATTCGATTTCAGAATCTCTTTAATTCTAGTTATATACCATTTTAGATTTTATTAAGGCCCTTTATCATCCCAAATTATATATTAATCTTCAAGTTATGTTTAGGAACTTTGGTAAGAGATACTTAGAGGTTGTTTAGGTCTATTTTAAAATTCATATTAAAGGTCTGATTTGAACTATCCTAAGCACTTCTTTAGAGGTCGTACTATGAGTTATGTTTGAGATCTAATTTTGGTAAAATTTAAAGATTCATTTCAATTTAAATTTTACGATCAATTTGCATCCGTTAAAATTTATAATTCCTTGCTTAGTATAGTTTTAAAGTGACAGTCGAATCCATTTAGAGATGAGATGATTAGGTTAGACGCTTCAAATGGAAGATAAGAGCATGTAAAGAGGTGTGAATGTAGAGTGAAGCATGAGAAGAAGAGTACGGGGCAATGATCTTTTTGGTTTCTTATTGAATTAAGAGAAAAATTGGGATTGAATTGAGAGAGCTACATTAAAGAGATGAAAATGAGATGATCTGATGGCAAGGTAAGCAAATAAAGGCGATCGTGATGGATCGATGTGTGGTGATGAATGAGGGATGTGCGACTAGTGATGATGTCAATGCTACTCCTTTACAAGAAAAAGAAAAAGAAAAACATTTCCACCATTTATGAAGATGATCACAAGGAAGAATTTAATCCAAATCCTCACACATATCTTGTCCCGATGTGCGCCTTAGGCCAAGTGATGCTAGATTTTTCTTTCGATTGCAATCCTCATTTGATCACAATCCTCGTTTGACTCCATAGAAGGAATGGCCACCAAATAATGCTCCACTTGGGCCTTAAACTTCCTCTCCTCTTCCTTTTGGTAGCCCAATGCTAGGAGAGAACCCAAAAAAGTGAGAGAGAAAATTTTGGTTTCTATAAGGTTCTCCTAGGGTTGGAGTGTTGGGTTCTGAGGTCGATAAGCCTTCCAAAATTTCAGTCATGGAGTGATAAGAGGGGTAAAATCATTATTCCTTAAAAAATATAAAATTTTCTTCTCAAATATTTAATTAGAGGCCATGGATGGATAGAGGGCAAAAAGACTCACTTACCCATAAAATTGTAGCTCAAACTCCTTTTGAATCATGAGATATCATGAATTTGATGAAGAGAAATCTTGGCCTTTGATTTTTTTATTAGACACATCATAGTGCACTAAGTGGCACACTTTGATTGGACCAAAATAGGGCTATTTAGCTTTAAAAAGGGTGAAAGCTCTATGGGCCATCCAATCATCTTGATGAAGATCAAAGGATCTAAAAAGAGAGAATAAAACCGCCATTTTAAAATCAACCATGTGATGAGGATCGCAACACGTAGGGAGCACCATGTGCCAACCCTTTTGTAGAGAAGGAATGGTCACATGAATTGTCAAGTTCTTTATCAGCCATGTGTTGTGATCTGATTGGTTGCGACATCAAAGAAGGGCGAGCACCTCCTTTTTCAAAAAGACTTGTGGACCTTAGGTCCATTCATTGGTGTGCTCCAATTGGTTGGATCAATTAGAGTGCGTGGGATGGGCCATGTGGCTCAATGGAATATATGTAGAAAATATGAAGTATAAAAAGGAAAATTTCTTCTTCATTTTGACAAGAACATCGACCCTCCAACAAAGGCATCCCCCCTCTCTCTCGTGGTGTGTCACCAACATGGTTGTCACTCAACAACTTGGCTCCATGCTCGCGCCACGTGGCAAGTGCCACATCTGCACACATCACACCGTCCTTGTTGGGTCACATGTCGAGGTCTAATTCGCCACAACAATACGCTTGTTTTTAAACCCTTTTAACACTAATTAATTCCCTAAAAATGCTTTCAAAATCTCTGAAAATCCCTAAAAGTCTAGAAAATTCCCTAAGCTTTGAAATCCAATTTCTCTCAAAATATTACTCCTTTTTTCACCAAATTTTTTCTATTAGATATATAATCAAATTATGTATTTTATACCTAAAAATTCCTAAGATCATGAAAATAACTAAATGAATTCTTTTACAAAGTTGAGTTTGTTTTGCCTTAAAAAAATGGAGGTTAACCCAACTTGACCTTCTAACTAATTATGGATCACCCTAAAACTTAAACTAATCTATCTATCATATGCATACCTAGTTGACTGCTCCTTCCATGACAATAGGGTTCATTTAATAGTCAAATTTGGTGGAGAGTTATTTCTTCCTCCCTCTTGTTGTCCTTTGCATTCATGATTCCCTACTCGCATACCTATGTCCTTGCATCCATATAACTCATGGAAGATATGAGATTATATCTCATCCATATAATCATATAACTCATTGAGCATCAAACCTTGTAAGGGAGAGCCAAAAACTGTGAGAAGAGAGAAAATTTAGATTTTTATAGGGTCTTTTTAGGGCTTGAGTGTAAAGAGGGGCAAAATCATCATTTTATAATAATATAACGTTTTTCTTCTCAAATCGTCAATCAAAGGCTACGGATGGGTAGAGGGTGATGAGATGAACATCTTTGTAAAATTTTGGTTCAAAATTCCCTCTAGATCATGAGATATCATGATTTAAAGGAGGTGAAATTATGCTTATTTGATCAAGATTGAATGCATTAGAAAGCATCATGTGGCACACTCTGATTGGAAAAAAATTAGGGCATCAATCACCTTTTAAGCGTGGCTCGAATATCAACCAAGATGAAAGGCATTATGATTTTGCCGCATGGCAAGGTCCTTCTTTAAGAAGAACGCAAGAGGAACTGTGAACCATTAGATTAAAATCTGCTAACTCCTATTCCAGCCCTTCCCTAGAGATAGGTTTTGATCACTGCATTTTGATGCAACCACATGCCGCGACCTCATTAGTTGCGATACTAAAAAAACGACGCTGCTCTCTTAAAAGAAATCATGGACCTAGGGTCCACTAAATTGGGCTGATCCAATTCAATGGGCCAATCATAGTTCTCACACAATGTTGGGTGTCACATTAGGCTTGTCAAGCCTTTTAGTCTCACATTGGATAGATGAAAAATTTTGTGTCCTATAAAAGCTAGGCTCACCTAACCATCTTGACAGGCACGTTATACATATTAAGATCTCTCTCTATAGTACTTAGCCTCTCTCTCTCTCTCTCTCTCTCTGTGCCATGAATGCACTTGATATCTATAGTGCAGCCATGTGGTAGGTGCCGGGTGTGCCTGCACTTGATGGTCAGCCTCTTCCATGTAGAGCAATGTGTCACGACCAAATTGGCTGTGATGATATCCCCTTTACAATTCCTCTGTTTAACCTTTAAAATTAAAAAAAAGGACAAAATATCCCAATCCATAAAATATTCCTTGACTTCAAAATTAACTTTCCCTCAAACCACAACTCCTTTTTCCACAAATTTTCACCATTAGGTTCATAATCAAATTCTATATTTTTTTAATCCATAAATTTCTGAAATTTATCCATAAAGAAAAAAGAATGGAAGGAGTTATTTTAGAAAAGTGGAGTTTGGGGAAACCTCCTTAAAAAGAAGGAGGTTGACCAAAACTTTACCTTTCTTAAAAATTAAAATGATCTATCAACACATCCTTTTGTGATGATTGATTGATATAATGCTCTATTTTGGTGTGGAGTTTTTCCTTCCTCTCTCTTTCCTTGTCCTCTGCTTATGTGCTTTCCTACTCATGTACCTATTCCCCCATGTGCATAAAACTCAAAGAAGATGTAAGAATTCAGCCATTTGATTCTAGAAGAAGTCAAATAGGGTTAGTTTGTGAAATAAAAATTACCAAGCAGAATTCATGTCAAGGTATATTGATGTTTATCCATGTTTATCCCTAATTTGATGCAATTGAAGCAATTGCATGGAATAACACGATAAATTAAAAAATATCATAAAAACATGATAACATGCATCATATTAGCATGAATTAAGCATAAAATCTATTTACAATGATGGAAATAGATGTATCAATGACATGTTATCATAGAAGATGTGAGAATTTAGCATTTGACTTTGAAGAAGTCAAATGGTGTTAGCCTCATAACATAAGTTATATTAATATGTTGCATGACAAGATCTGGTTATGTTTATGCCCAATTAGCAATTAATTGATGCAAATTGAGTATATGAGTAGAATGACATGTTAAATGTGAAAATGTCATACAAGGATGTTAATGTGCATCATATTAGAAAGAATTATGGATTATTTTTTTTATAAGAATGGAAATGAATGCATCAATGCCCTCTTATCAATTGGTTTCAAGTTGGTTTGAAGGTTAATTTTAGGTTTAGTTTGACATGATTTTTAGGCTGCCATTCTGGTGAAATTTGAGAAGATTTTCTTGACCAGATTAGATTCATATTTGGATTGATTTTAAGGTGGTGTATTGTTTTGTGTTTTAGGAAATTATCAAATAAATTTCTTATTGACACTTAGCTTACATTGAGAACTAACTCTTTAGGTTTAAGCAAGAGCTACAATGAGGTTAAATTTTACGTTAATAATATAGACAGATTAGGATCACCATCTCAAATATATTTTGGGATCGTTCTAGGCATAGTTAATTTCATTTTTATATGCATCGTCAAAGATAGGGGCAATCAATCAAAGTCAATATACAAAAACTAAAGTCATCAGCTCAAAGTCAACCTTTGAAAATCAAGTCAACTTTAGAAAGTCAAAGTCAACTCTTCAATGAGAATTCATGTAACTCTTCACATTTTTTCCTTATTTATACTTATTTTATTTACAAATATTTCAGTAATTTGAGTTTAACATCTTAATTCATATCATTTTATTTTGAGTGAGTTTCTATCAACTAGAAAAATGTTAGAATCAATCACTCGTATACACTAGGTGAACTCTAGGCAAGTCGTACTTACCCACTATGGTAAGAAGAGGACTCAAACTTGTTGGTGCTTAGCCAAGGAGGAGTCTAGGTAGTTGAATCGGATGTCAACTCGAGTTGTATTTGCTGTCAACCTTGTAGGATCATGCAAGATTGAGGTTGTGAGACCTACTTGGAGCATGTGTGGATCGGTGATAAGGCATCAACTCAACAGATCACAGTCTAGGGTTGATGCCTACCTTTTTCATCATGCATCAACTCAACATACCCTTGCATCAATCCCTAGCTTGTGGCTCAAGGGTATGGCATCAACTCAAAATGTGTTGCAAGGGTCTTGCAAGGAAGGCAACAACTACAATTGGTACAAAAAGGGCCACAAGAGGGAATACGACACATAAGGATACAAATGAAGCTACTCCTCAATGCCCTAGAGGGTATTGGCAATCGAATTGGCATTGGCAACCTGTGCCACCACTTGATGTTCAAGGCATCCCAATTATGCTAAGATGAGCCTAGGTGAGGTGGTGAGCACAGTAAGTCAGAAATGTGATCTTACGTGCTAGCGACCAATATCTCTCTAGAGAGAAATTTTCAGTCAAAATGTACATTATTCTAAGATAAAATGAAAGGATATTAGGAAAATAATTTAGAAAAAATAAACCCTAAAAATAGATGGTGGGGGAATGGCCATCACCACTGTGTCAATGTCGTGTTCCTCCACTTGTTGGATTTGAGTTCTCCAAGTGGGGTGAATGTGAGGAGGCAAGCATCCTAACCCCTTCATAGGAGCCAAAACTCCTTTAATACTATAATTCATTTCTTACTTTATTTTTTATTTTTTAAAATTTTCTTTTGATTTGAAAGATTTACTTTCTCTTTCTCACAAGGCTTATAAATAAGATAGTCGTGTATAAGAACTATCTAGAATATTTTGGGCCGAGATTTTCGTTTTCTTCTCAAAAGTGCCCAAGGGATCTGCCGCCATGTCAGGTCTTGTCTTCTTCTCCACGCCCGACGAATGGTCCCAAACTTTGGTCTGCATCGGCGACATTAACTCTTCTAACATGTATCGATTGATACATTGTATCCATGAGAACCTATGGACAGTCAAACTCTTTTATAAGAGAAAGAATTGAAAGAATGAAAACCCAATTCAACCTCCTTACCCTTCCACTTTTGTGAACTCCAAAACTAGACAATATGGAGATGAAAACTTCCTTCAAGCGGTATTATTTAACTGCAGTTAAGAAATTGAAAGACCCTTAAATAGAAATAATATTTTTCACATGAATAAATTAATTAGTTACCCATTAATTTTTTACTATAAAATTGTGCCTCCAAAGAGTGAAGATAAGTGTATCGAATATACTCCACGAGTGGCTCTCGAGTGGATATCTTCGATTCCCACAGCACGAATCGATCCTCCCTTTTGCGACTACTATCCGTTATTCCCTTGGATTCCGCGGTGTCGACCATACGACGACACGTCACCCTAACCACCAGTTTTGGAAACCGTGCCATGCTGATATCTTTCCCGGGCCCCGATGCGAACCGTTTTTCGCTACTGCGTTATTTTCAAACCGAAGACGAAGGGAGAGAAGAGATCAGCTTTGGAGACCACGAGCTGAGACTCAAGGTGCCGCCGCCACGTGGCTTTGGAGCTTTTGCCTCCGCGAGAGTGCTATCTCTTTTTCCTGCCTTCTGCTCCTCTCGTTGCCGGTATATTATGCGCTTGCTGTTTCTCTGACTGAGGCGTCAGCTCTGAATTCAACTCTTTCAGACATGGATCACGAGGCGGATGCTCTCCGGACGGATCTGATGACGCTGACGAGGCACGTTTTGAACGAACAGTCCAAGTATCCCGAGTCCAGGGGGGATTTCACTATTCTTCTCAGTCACATCGTTCTCGGATGCAAGTTCGTTTGCTCTGCCGTTAATAAGGTCCATTTCGGTGTTGTTGATGCTTTTCAAATTGTCAAATGAACTGTTACGAGCCTCCGGATTTAATTACTGAGAGTTTTGGGTATTGATATTTTAGCAGGTCGATTAGTTAAGTGCCTTTCCCTTTGTAGCTGTAGAAAAATAGTCTTGATGTAGCTCAAAAAACAGCGGGAATGTTTGATGTAATTTTATTGAGGAATTCTGTGCAGTTCTTTCTAAGCCGGCGGATCGATTCATTGATTTCTAGGACATGACTTTGACACATCATATTATTCTTGGAATACTAAGAACGACTTTACTTTGATACATCAATGCTCGAATGTACTTTGATATTTGTTTCAGCCACTCTTTGAAGTATGAATTCTTGGAATTCTTTGAAGTATGATTTCCTTGAGATGAGGAAATCATATTCTGCTTTCTTCTTCTTTGTTTCAATATCAGTAAGTTTCATCGGTTAGGTTTTTGGCTGTGAAATTTCCTTTTATTCAGGATATTAATATCCCTCGTCTCCTGCTTTTACTGGAAATTTTCATTTTCGTTGCCTTCATTTTTCTACCCCACACTGCTCATCACTATTTCATTATCTTCGCCCAGGCAGGTCTCGCAAAACTCATCGGACTAGCAGGAGAAACCAACGTCCAAGTACTTCACATCATTCACTATCTTATCAATCTAATCGAGGGTCCTTCCATCATAAAATTTCTCGAAATTTTATTCAGGGAGAGGATCAAAAGAAACTGGACGTGCTTTCAAACGACGTCTTCATCAAAGCGCTGGTCAGCAGCGGAAGAACAGTAAGCGTCACCATCGAATTTTCCAGTATTTTCCCCGAATCGGAAGAAAAGTTTCGCTTATATTACGCTTTCGCAGTGCGTTCTTGTATCAGAGGAAGACGAACATGCTACATTCGTCGATCCATCATTGCGTGGAAGGTTTTGATTTCCTCTTCTTCTAATATCACATTCGATCTTCTACGATCGTGCATCTTTAATGCAGGTACTGTGTAGTCTTTGATCCTCTGGATGGTTCATCCAACATCGACTGCGGTGTTTCCATTGGAACCGTAAGATAAACATCTAATGAGGAATTTAATTCTTAGGGAGAAGATCATTGAATTATATCTGAATAAATATTTCTTCTTTTTACTTGCAGATTTTTGGGATTTACATGATCAAAGATAAGGATAACGTTACCCTTGACGATGTCTTGCTTCCGGGGAAAGACATGTTGGCGGCAGGGTACTGCATGTATGGAAGTTCGTGCATGGTAAAAAAAGAAGAATTCTTTAATTGAATCAAGTGTGTTCAGATTATTTTCTCATGAACCCCATTCGCAGCTTGTACTGAGCACAGGAGAGGGGGTTAATGGCTTCACTCTCGATCCTTCGCTCGGGGAGTTCATTCTGACGCATCCATCAATCCAGGTTTCTCGTCTTCTCTTTATCTCGCTAGATCCAAAACTCCAAATTATTTGCGCTTCTGCGTTTAGATTCCGAAGAAGGGGCAAATATACTCGGTCAACGAAGGGAATGCCAAGAACTGGGATAAACCAACGGCAGAGTACGCTCTGATCGTAAACTAAGATTCAGTGACCCAGCATCATGTCTTTGACTGAATCCTTATGATATATCAGGTACGTGAAGAAATGCAAGTACCCGGAGGATGGGTCGTCTCCAAAGTCGCTTCGCTACGTGGGAAGGTATTTAGTACAAAACTATAGAGTGATACGCATTGAAGAACTCATATGAACATGTATATCACCTGGACATTGACTGAACTAAACAGCATGGTGGCCGACGTCCACCGTACACTGCTCTATGGAGGTATTTTCCTGTACCCCGCGGATAAGAAGAGCCCGACTGGGAAGCTTCGGTATGCTCACTCTCTCCCCTCCCCTCAACCCCACTGACTGTCTCTCTCTCCACCTCTCTCCCAACGACTGTTTCATGGCATACGATGATGAAACTATGTCGCAGCGTCCTCTACGAGGTGTTCCCCATGTCGTTCCTGATGGAGCAAGCAGGAGGTCAAGCCTTCACCGGCAAGGAAAGGGTACGGAAATCACATCACATCTCATGCATATAATGTAATTTCTAAACATCGTATCCCCAATTGCGTTTCCAGGCACTTGATTTGATTCCGACTAAGATCCACGAACGCTCGCCCATATTCCTCGGGAGCTATGACGATGTGGAGGAAATCAAAGCCCTCTATGCATCCGAGGGGGCAAATGCGTAAGTCCAAGCAAAGATCCTTCCACCAATCTCTCCCCCCCCCCCAAAAAAAAAGGTGGTCCTGTAACTATTCAAACAAAGTCAACTCGTGAGTTAAAAAAAAAAAAAATTTCACTTTCGACGCAGGTTAAAAAAACAAAAAATTATGTAATCTTTCAACACAAGAATCCATGTTTAACATAGTTGCAGAGGCAGGAACAGAAACTTACAGCACGAGAAAACCCTCTAACGTTGCACATTCAACATAGCCTTCGCCTCTATCTGCTCCTCCAGCAAATCCTCACTCACATACTTACTCAGCAGCTCATTCTTCTTCCTCTCCAGAACCATCCTCTCGATCTCCTTTTCATCCGGCAAGGGCACATGGACAACAAATTCCCTTTCCGTACTCATCTTCTCCTTCTCCGCCTCCCTCCTCCGTTCCTCAACCACCACATCCTCCTCCCCTTCGTACAAAATCTCCTCCACCACAGGCCCCACCGTTGCCAATTCCCCGCTCTTCACCGTCTTCCTCGCCTCCCTTCTTATCGAATCCACCCTCTCCCACTCTTCCTGAGCCCGTTTCCTTAAGGCTTCCTCCGCTGGACCCTCCAATTTCTCCAAAATCCCGTCCTCCTCGTCACGAAACCCATAATAGCTCGCGTCTATCCTCTTATAAATATCGTAGCGCGTCCGCCGCCTCCTCAACTCCGGCGGTTTCTCAAAGAGCTCCCTCACACCTGGGAGCTTCTTGGCGGCGCCAAAGTATCTGTATCCCGGGCCGCGACCGCTCGGGTTAGGAACATCCACTATATTCCCGTCAAGGTCCGTCATTTTGGCGGTATTCCTCAGGTAATTGCGGCCGCCGAGCTCAAGAATGCGACGCTCCCAATGGACGCGCTCACGGAGAAGCTTGTTGATCTCATCATTGAGGTCTCGGAGGCGGTGCTCGCCAAGGCCTTCGTTCTGGATCTCGCTGACCTTGACGCCGATCTCGCGGAGGATTTCCCCGCGCCAGCGGTCTGCATCAGCGAGGTCGCGGCACTCGGACGCGAGGTAAGGGCGGCGCATCCGAGGTTTCTTTTTCTCCTCGCTCTTCATCGCCACGAAGCGGTTCAACATCGACTGCGCTTTCTCCTCGTTACGCGCCATCTTGCTGCCAGAGAAGAAACCCTAGAGCTGCTGAAGCGAAAACAGGAAGCTCGAAGCAGAGCTAGAGGAACAAAGAAATGAATTAAGATGTCCAGGTGTATTTATTGTAGAGTAAATGGGCTGGAGAATGGGCCGAATTCAGTAGACATGTTTGCTTAAACTTAGAAAGCTCGTAGAAGAGGATAGAGTTAGGATGAAGAGATTGGACTTTTGTACCCGGGGAGTGTCAAATAGGCTTAATGGGCCAATAATGGGCCTGAGTTTGAAAAAAATTCTGCTCTCACTGCGATGACTGCCAAACTGTTGGTTAAAAGCCTCCTTAAACCCCAGAGCACCAGTTTGAGTTTTGGCTGAAAGCCTGAAGCTGTCTTACCGGAGCTAGATTACAGGAAAATCGAAACCCTAGTTGCTCCTATGGCCAAGTTTGTTGGCAATGCGACCAGTCTAGCAAGTTCCTGACGGGGGGAGTATTCTTAACCAGGCGTTGTTATGGCAGTAGGGCTTCGCCTCCTTTCCCGATTCAGAAAGGTTTACTCTTCAATCTTCGGCGTCGACATGTTCTTATGGTTTCGTTTATTAACTTCTGGAGTAGATATACTTTTTTGTGTCCTATAATCAAAATTCAGATGAATACTCAGAGTAATTCCACTCACTGGTGATTCGAACTCGTTGTGATTCTGTTAATACGTTTTAATCATCTGATGTGGCAACCAATTCTCGCATGTTATAGCATCATATATTTTTCATCCATCATTTGAGCTGAGTTGTATTTACTTAGGATATCTGTTGCCATTACTGTAATACAATTAGTTTAAGTGGATTTCCTTCCAACTGCATTGCAAATCTTTCTTATAGATATGAACTTTTAAGATACTGCACTTGCACGTTCAATTATCCATATTTTTCATGGATTTCTTGCCTTGGGCCCGTTTGTTTTATGAGTCACCACTTCCTTTGCATACTGTTCTCCATAAAATTACACTTTGCATTGTTTTCCTTTGAATATGCTTTGATCTGAAGCCAAACAAGTTTCCTGTGACACTTTTGATCTTGCAGTTGTGCGGTGCTCAAGTTTCTTTGAATAATGAACATAATTTTGGTTGGTCATTTGCCATGAAAGACAAAACGGAGGTTTTTTCTACAATGATGGGCAATGGTATGAAAAAATGTATCTTGTGGTTGCATTTTAATGTAAATGCCACTATTGTCATTTATCTATTCACAATGTCCTTGTTGCATTCTTTCAGCAATCAGGAAATTCTTATCTTGTTAATATATTTCCCTGTTTTCTTATGGTTCTGTCTTTAATAATTTCTTTGAGTAGACATGGCCTCAAGTGAATTTAGTTAAGTATTGTTGGATCAAATTAATGGTCTTAAACAGGTCTAGTCCAGCTTCTCCTCTATCCCATGTTTAAACAAGAACCAGTTTGTAATGAAGCAATTTTTTTCCCCAGAACTCTAATGCAAGAAAAGTTGCGCTGGCTTCAGGTCCTTCAGGAACATCACGCAACACTAATATGATCCCATTATGTACCAACCAACGAAGATATTGAAATCCTAAATTGGAGTAAAGATGCCATCTTGCAGGAAGTTATTGACCTCCACCTCCTTCTCGGGAAAAGTTGGCTAAATTATAATTAATGTCAAGTACTAGGCTGTCGTAAAATTACCTGGTGGTAAGATTACCTGTTGAGAAAATGGAGGACATTACAATTTTACCTCTTAGTTTACCAAAAATTGTATTCCTACTATTTTCTATTTGCATGTTTACCTATTGCTAGTTACTGCTAGAAATTGACCGTTACACGGTGATAGTCAAATACAACCTATATAAATACTTCCTGAGCATTCAATGAAACTTATCCTTTTACCTTTACTTATCTCCGTGCACTAATTTCATCAAGGAAAAGCTTACTGTCTAGCAAAGGAGTGGTGTTTTTAACATGGTATCAAAGCTTGCCAATTGTTAGATCAGAGGGTGCACTCTTCGGATATTATCTAAAGCCATCAGTCTGCTTCTAGCTCTTATTATAGGACTGAACAGGAGGGAAGAACTTACTATAAGATCTATCCTTGACCATATGGCACAAGAAGAAAAGCCCATCACTTCTTCAGCGGAGGGCGCATTCTCAAGAACTTCTAATCAAGCTCCATCAATGAGTCTTTCTATCTTGACAAGTGATCTATGGTTCAATCAACTGCCGGTGGTGACTGCACGAAGTCATTTTACGGGTCATAACATATATTTATGGGCACGACATATCCAAGCCATTTTAAGGCCAAGGAATCTCCTTGATCGAATTAACAAACAAAGCCCCACGGAGTACGGATTCATGCTATAAACAATGGATTGTGGAAGCAGAGATCTTGTACATCTGGATCCTTACCTCCATGAACACTGAGATGGCTAATTGATTCATTCAATATGAAACCGTGAAGGAGATATGGGATGTAGTTCATAAATATTACTCAAAGAAGAACGACAGATCCAAGGTAGCTCAACTGGTAAATAGAGCATGTGTACTGCAACAGGGTGAGCGATCTATACTTAGTTATGCAAATGAATTGCACGTTCTTAAGTGAGCTTGATCATTATAGACCTCCTGTATACAGCATAGGAGGTAGAGATTATATCCTCATGGAAAGGGTTTATAAGCTCCTCCAAGGGCTGAGGCCAAAATCTGAGGGAATTAGAAGCGAGCTATATAATAGAGAGAATTCCCTAAACTTTGATGACGCAGTCTCTCAATTATTGAGTGAGGCAAGTCGAGTGCGAGAGATGAAAGGAGGAGAGGAAAGCTCAGCCTATGAAGTAACTCAACCGAGGGCTCCAACAGATACTCAATCAAGTCAACCTACTCCTCAATTAACACTAACAAGAAAGGACTAGTAAGAAATAAAGTCTCTAGTGTAATTACTACAAGAGGCAAGGCCATGTGAAGGAAACTTGCTAAAAGCTTCAGGGTAGGCCACCCCAAGTACACATGATGGCACAACCATGTTTAAATCAAGGGGAAATGTCAAGAGGTCAATAGTGGGTGCCAAACTATACATCACATTCTAGTGGCGTAAAGCCATTAGCTTGTTTAAGCGCTCAAGTGACCTCCCATCACTTGCAGGACATAAAGTTACAGAGCCTCCAACAACAAATACAAAGCCTCCAACTGCAGATACAAAGCCTTCAAGTCTCTTCTGGAGCTTCTACTTCTTTTGGGTTAGTCATTGGGTCAACTTCTCTTGCAAACTCTGGTTAAAACCCAATTTTATCAGCCTTATCTTCAATATCATCATTTAGCTCCTAATCAGAGCTCCTGGATTTTAGATTCAAGAGCTACTGATCATATGACTCTAATATTAGACAAGTTTGTGTCACATGAACCGTGTACCACTAGATAGAATGTTCAAACTGCCGATGGTACACTACTTGCAATTTTTGGAATTCATAGTATACATGTAGAACCGATAGGCTTGTTATCAAGAGTCTTAGACGTACCCAAATTATTTATAAGCCTAGTATCGGTTCAGAGGATAGCTAAGCTAGAAGAATTTAGAATTATCTTTGAGGATACTGATGCACTTTTCTATAATAAGTTTCAGGGGTGGAGGATTAGACTTGCTAGAGTCCAGTAGGGGTTGTATTACCTACCTAGTACACCATCCAACATTAGAAGGCCTTCCTACTCCAGAGTAGCAGCGGTGAATAGCACACCTAAGAAGGAAGTTATCTTTCTGCACAGATGACTAGGGCACCCGCTCATTTATTCTTTTGAAAACTATGTACCCTCCAGTTGTTTAAAGGTTTGTCTGTTGACAAACTTATTTGTGATGCTTGCCAACTTGCCAAATCCAAAAGGAAAACGTACCCGTCTATAGATAGTTGTACTTAAGCCCCGTTTCAACTCATACACTATGATGTCTAGGGACCCTCCCCACACACAGATATAAACGGTTTCAAATGGTTCTTAGTATGTGTGGATGATCATTATCATTTTTTCTGGCTATATCTCATGAAATATAAAAATGAGGTGACCAAAATCTTTAAAAATCTCTATCAACTTATTAAAGAACAATTTAAGGTTAATGTACAAGGGTTCATAACAGATAATGCCAAATACTTCTATAACAATGAGTTATAAGAATTCTTTGAACACAAGGGAATTCGACACAAAATCTCTTGCCCCTGTACTCCCCACCAGAACAGGGTGGCAAAAAGAAAAATAGGAGATTTAATGGACAAATGCAGAACATTGATAGAACAAGCTCAACTTCCAAAGAACCTCTAGGCCTTCTCTATAATGACAGTTTTAGTAGGTCAATTGACTACCTACTAAAACCTTGAAATTGAAGAGTCCAATTGAAGTATCAGAAAAGTTATTTCCAAAGTTAAGACTGAGGAATGGTTTAATGCCATGAGTATTCAGGTGTGTGAGCTATGTTCACTCACACCACTTATCATCTGATGAATTAAAGGTTAAGGCTCTGACATGTGTATTTGTAGGTTACTCAAATACACAAAAAAGATACAATTGTTATCATCCTTTAACTAGAAGAGTGATTATCTGGAAGGATATTGTTTTTGATGAAAGTTGTTTCATGGGGAAAGATAGAGGAAATAGAGAGAAGAACACAAAGCTCTCATTAAGGAGTGGAGAGGGATCGCCTAAACTCTCGCTGCTTGGCTTCCTTTTGATGGCCATATTTCAATATCCCTCCTAAATACCACAGGCGGCTGTTCAAGCTGGTCCCTTAAGCATGTGGGGGTGGCCTGCTGCATTTGGCTAGAGCTAATTTGCTAGTCTTCATTGTCTTTCTTCTATTTCTTCCTTTTATATTTAAGAAAAAGGAAATCAATTAATGTGTATTGAAAAACATAGCAGATTCAAGACCTTCTGAATTTTATTCTTATTCGACAGTACAGGGATCTAGAAAGACACCAAAGACAGGAATGGTTTCTTGCCCAATACGGCCCTGACTCCTCTGACTTCAGGAACTCCGAAGATTTGTCAAACCTCCTTTTCCAGCTCGGACATATTTATAACATTGATTTCCCCTTTTTTAAATCACATGGGCCTGGTTCTTATGGGTCTTCCTTATCCTTCTTCTATAGGTAATACGAGGAAATTGACAAGAATCACCGGAAGTAGAGTTTAGAAGTAAGAGAGAAAGAGAACCGGTGATTTTTATTGATGCTGGTACACAGTATATATACAGGTTTCCAGTGGTTTAAACTAGCCGTTGGGTCACTTAACTGTCACATCAACCCAACGGCTAACACAAACTAACCGTTACAGAGGTTATGAATTATTGTTACAGATGTCTTTATAATACAACTCATATCTATTTCATAGGTCAAACTGGTAGACGGTCCGAGGTTGACTCGGTCAACCTAGTCAACCATTGACTTGGTCAACTGTGGTCAACAGAACATAGATCTTTATTCTTAACAGAAATGTGTCAATCACCTATCCATTTTTTGAATCTCATAAATATTTCAAACAGATTTCAATAGCTCATGTTTTTTGGCTTTTGCTCTTTTGTCTGGGTGCTTTGCATGAATTAAAATATGGAGTATACAGGCATGCATGATAACTTTAGATTCACATATCTGATGTCAAAATTTCTCATATTGCCAGAAATTCCGAGGGTAAAATCTCGAATGAGAAATATTTTCCCGCCTTTTATATATTTGGATCCAATCCTGATGATAGGCCAGGGTCTTTATGGTCTTCCTTGTCAATCTGTCAGGTAACACTGATCATTTCCTATAAGCCTCATATCATGTACTTATTTCATTTTTCTACCTTCTTTGGTTTCTCTTTTGTTTCCTGTTTCCGGACAGTGCAAACCAAGGTCTTTGTTGTGTGATGTGTTGAAATTCACATCATCATCTAGGAATCCAAATTTTGGAATTTTATTTTTCAAATTTTCTTGAACAGTTGACTCTTCAGATTCTCAGGAATGTCAGGTGCATCTGATGAGCTGGATGCTGAGGATAATTTCACCACGTTTTTCAAATCCGCCATTGATAAGCATAAAGGTATTTCATCTTTTTCACTCTCAACTTATAACTTTCAGGTAAAAGATTACTGTCAGTTTCATAATTCTCTTGATTGTCGTCAAGGATGATAAGTTCAATGCATCAATCTAGCGAGCTTATACAACTTGATACTCAATTATTTTCAGCAAGAAGACTTATTGCTAATTTAGATTTCTATACATTGCTGATATATCCTTGATGTTACTGTATTTGTGAATGCAGCCATATGGAACAATGGTTATATCATACCCATGCCCAATAAGCTATGCAACCTTATTATTTAAGCCCAAGTAATTGGAGGATAGGGAATCTGTCAACAAAAAAATTTATTGCTTCCTGTTTTCCTCTCTTCTGACAACCAGAGGAAAGGCGTAGGGTTTAACATGGCAGGATTAAAACGGGGAGTTCACACTTATCAATAGAAGATGTTCATTTCTCAACATTTTTCATGTGATGTACAACTTTCATATGGGACAATGGTTATATCATACCCATGCCCAATAAGCTATGCAACCTTATTATTTAAGCCCATGCCCAATTCATTGGGAGGATAGGGAATCTGTCAACAAAAAAATTTATTGCTTCCTGTTTTCCTCTCTTCTGACAACCAGAGGAAAGGTGTAGGGTTTAACATGGCAGGGTTAAAACGGGGAGTTCACATGTATCAATAGTAGAAGTTCTTTTCTTTAACATTTTTCATGTGATGTACTGATTCCATTACTAAAACAGCTATATACATGAATCGATCCTGCAGGTCCTTATTATCTTTGGTTAAATAGAAGTGAAAGTAATAAAGATCTGACAGAGAAAAATGGAGTTTTTATTGTCGTTTTTGGTGTATTCTGCAAGAATAGCCATCCTAAGCATAAGGTCATTTTTGAAAATGTGAAATCTCTTCAACAGAGGTAGTTTTGACTCAAGCTTATTGTTTCTAAAGAGTATTCAATGTTAGTTTGAAATTTAAGATTCTGTTGCAGATATCCTGCACTTCAGATCTTCGGGTTTCAGTCTGGCAGCTCAGTTTGTTCTTCTGCTTCTCAAAACCAGATACTTAAAACGGTCATGGAAGATTTCATCACTTTTCCTATCTTATTGTCCGAGAGGGCATTTACTGAGGTGAGCAATATTCTTTCTCTTGGAAAGTCTTTTCATTTCTTGGTAAGTTCATTTGAATTTATGAAAAAATTTAAAGACAATTCCTACATGATCCTTGTCAGTCTAAATTCGATCTTAAAACTATCTTTAATGTTAAAAGGCACATGCTATCTGAGTGGGAGGTTAACTGTTTCTTAAGTTAAGCTAAGTTGTTTTAGATTTCAGATTATCCAATTTAGTGTCAATTGTTTAACTTAAGTCGTGATATTTGAATAATTTGGGTTAGATTGTCCTTAATGTATTTTATTTTGTGCAAACACATATCTACTTGACATTCATGTGGTTGTTTTTGCATGCCAATAGATCCCAGGTGAGTCAGGCTATCTGGTATTTGGCGATCTTAATTCTCCTTATACCAATCACAGATGGGATATTGAACTGAGAGAAATTGAGAATGGTATGGTCACGGTTATGCAGAACCCTCTTTTGAATAATTTCCTCATTTTTATCTCTTCTTCCATATTGGCACCTCATTGATAAAACCATCCTTCTATCAATGACTCATTTTATTTCTTGAATGAAAAGAGATTTCAATTCTTCCAAAATAGGGGACACCATGTTGGGTGTTCCCCTCCCTCTTTTCAAAAAAAAGAAAAGAAAAAAAAATTCTTCCAAAATAGAGTTTTGTTCTGAGGATGAGAAGAAAAAGGTACAGAAAGGAGAGGTTGGGGGAATTCATGCGCAATCCTCGGATAGGAATAGATAGGAGAGAAATCAGAGGCTATCAAGAAAGGAGCAATCTTTTCTTCCGTCCTGAAACCCTCCAGCTGGACTTTTATACATCGCTCTTAGATCGGGCTGAACATGGGCTGATTCTGAATTTGGGCTGTTCCCCGGCCTGTTGGCCAGATTCTGCTATTTGTAAACCTGGAGAAAGATCATATAACTCATGTCACCCACCCCTTACCTTTGTCATCTCATCTCTCTCATCTATTCCTTATCTTCAACGTTCCATTCCAGTAGGAACTCCAACAGGGTTCCAATGTTACATTCTGTGGGTAGGTCTACAGTTATTTCTAGCCAGCAGTTCTCCTTCGCTTATCTGAATCCTTCTGGTCCGAGGCAGCTAGGCTTTCTTGAGTTCTCATCCGTCAGTGCACTCTAGTATTGCTGCCACTTTCTTCATGATCTTTACTCTTCTTCCTTCTTAAATATTTCGATAATGGGATTATGTCTATGTATTCCTTCAAAAAACTTTTTTTGTACAATTTTATGATCAAAATATAGATTTTACTTCAACTAACGTAGTGTGAAAATTAAATTATCTTTTTCAACCCAGATTTTTTTGGTTCATGAGAATAGTGTGATATCTTTTTTTAAAACTCAGGCTTTCCATTTACCTCAGCGAAGGATTGGTTTGCCTATTTGTTCACGATGTCCCAGTAATGTCATGAGAGATCTGTGCCCACCTGTTGTAGGAGGAAGAAGGGAGTTAGGCCGACAAATTGTTGTCCTACTGCCCCTCAGTTTTGGCAGGAAATGGCAGTAAATCCCAGTCTTAGGTGAGCTGGCATGTCTTACTTAATTAGGGGACAGGACCTCTATGGAGTCAGTCACAACAATGGATCTTGAACTGGGTGAGCTTGGAGTGGGGCACTCGGATCACCTCATTCCTGAAAACTGTCAACTTGGCAGTTCTTGGTTTTCTTCTTCTTTCTTCCTCTTCTTCATTGTACTCTTTCTTTCTTTTGTAATTCAAGTAGCACTTTACGTCCATTTCTTAGAGTCCTTCCATGATGTTTAATGAAATATTATGCAAAAGGCCCCCTTTCAAAAGGGCTTTAGCATTTATTATTCTCGATAAACATCTTTGTAGGGTTTTTGTGAATTGTTCCAGTTATTTGTTATTGTGAAATGAAACAATATCTCGTGTTCTTGTGTCTAATTTGCAGACCTTGAGCGGTTGTGTATGTTGCGTGGAGAAAAAGCTTTTGCAATGGAGCCCAATTCAGCTGAAGTCATTAGTGAACCCACATGCTTGTTCTCCATTTAGGAATATGCTTCTGTATTATCCTAGTACTTCCTCTTTGACCTTTTACTTTTTCTTTGATGTTTGAATTCCACAAATTTACAGCCCCTTTCTAATTCATCTTTGTACATTTTGATGTATATCAATCAATACATTCTTTATGATTCTTTTTAGACAGCAGGGTTAATCGGTATATCCCTACTTTAGTTGGATGTTTAGTATCTCTCTATCTGCCCATTTAAGGTTAGATAGAGTGAAGTATAATTAAGGTATTCCAATGAATTATTACTCAAACGTTAGGGTGGCAGGCTACTCCTATCATGCCGCCTCTCTCTCTCTGTGTCAATCCAAATGTTAACATTGTCTCAGAGGAGGTTGATGTTACTGGTCAGTGATACGAAAGATCTCTTCTCCGCATTGTGGTCAGTAATGCAAATTGTTTTTCTTTGATGCGAAGAATCTTATTGTAGGTATTTACGTTCAGTTTAAATTCAATTATGGTGTTTTCACCATCTACTCTAACCAGTTGAATGATGATATAATAGGAGAAATCAAATGAAAGATCAGGGAAATTTTTTGATGAAATCATGATCTGCATATTGTTGTCGATCTACTTCTTACAACCTGCAAGTTCAAAGAAGTAGAGACTGAATCAGAATGTTTTTAATATCATGTGCTACAATCATACCTCACGAACTACTGATTATATCTCTACCCTTATTGGGACATTTTTTCAGTAATTTTTTTTATGCCCATGCTGGGAATTCAATGTTGTCATGTTACCATTTGCTTCCTTTTAGAAGTTACCAATTCAAGTGACAAGGTTTTGATAAGATACGGCTCATTATTAGTCAGACACTGAATAATATACTGTTCATCAACAAATACGCCCTCATTCCTCCATGCTTTCAGTTCTTGTATGACTTCTGCTGGAGGAACTCAAGCTCCTCAGACGTTGACAGAGAAGATTTTGCTAAGTATTTTAAATAGAGGGGTGTCACTGGAACCTTGTGATTTTTATATATTTGCAATTGTCTAGTATATGTTTATAAATTTACATTCATCATTGAAATGACTTGTGACTAAGTCTATCAATCCATTGAGGTCAATTCATTATTTTGATCTTATTGTCCAGGTTGTATCTCGGCAGATGAGCATGGAAACCGCTTATTCATTTCTGATACCAACCACCATCGAATCATTGTTACTGATTCTGGTGGGAAACTTTTGGATTGCGTACGTGCATTAAACGAAAAAAGAACATTAGAATAATTGGATGGCATCAGATTAGACAATTCTGGTTTATCAATGTTTTTTTCTTTTCCAGATTGGATCTTCTCCTGGTTTTGAGGATGGTGATTTTGATTCATCAAAGTTGCTTCGCCCTGCTGGATCAATTTACGATACTGGTGAAAATTGCTTGTACTTTGTGGATTCAGAGGTATTATCTTTTCAGTTTAGTTTTTTTTTGACACACAAAAGGGAAGATCACCCAAGGTCGGTGAACTCCCTGGTTTTTCATTTCGCTAATTCCATCAATTTCTTGCTATTGAAGGCCAGGACGGAGCCCTAATTTGGACTTTAAAGCTTATCTATCAATCAATCAATCAATCAATCTCTCTCTCTCTCTCTTCCCCTCTCTTCCTCTCTATTAGTCGTCCCTTCTTTTTCTCTCTCTCATCCATTTCTCTTATTTTCTTGTCCTCCTGTGTAAAATATGTTATCATCGCTCTTCCCTCCCATTTCTTCTTATTTATTATTGTTAGAAATGGTTGTATTAAATGGGCCAGAATGGGCCAAGTGTAATTGTAATAGATAGAAATGATAATAGATAGGATTAAAAGGTCCACATTAATGGGCCTAAAGAAATCCATTAATTTGGGCCATTTTACCAGATCGGGTAACGGCTAGAAAACTAGCCGTTGTAATGGCTAGCTTTAACCCTCAACTTCAAGCTCCATTTCTTTCTCCCTATAAAAGGGCATGCTTCTGTACAGCTTCAGTATTGCTGGTGTATGAACTTGTTTATACTTGCTATTGGCCATCAATCTTCTACCTTCTTCTCTCTGTCTCAATTTCCTCTTGGCTAGAACTGTGAATTTTACATGGTATCAGAGCAAGGTTTTCTGCGCCAAGGAGGAACTGAGCTGATCTGGAGGCCTGAAATTCATCCTACGGGAGGAACCTTCGTGGAATCCAGAAGCAGTTGATCATCTATGGCCGAAGAAGCTTCTCAGACATCTGCAGCTACACAGGTGGCCTCATCAGGTAGGAACACCTCTGTTTCCACTGATAGATGGCTCACCCATCTCCCTGTTGTTGCCAAGTGCAATGTGTTCAATGGCCACAATCTCATACTATGGGAAAGGACCATTCAAGCGGCATTGAAGCCTTGATGACTCCTCCATCTCCTAAGTGAAGACTGTCCTTCTGAAGATCATCCTAACTTTCAAAAATGGGTTACAGAGGAGGAATTCGTTTTTGGGTGGCTTCTTGAATCTATTGGCCCAGAGCAGCTATCGCGTTTCATCTTGTATGATACATCCAAGAAGCTCTGGGAGGCGATCAGGAGAAGCCACTCCAAAAGAGGTGATAAAGCTAAAATTATTGATCTAATTATCAAGTCTTATAACATCAAACAAGGAGACAGGAGTGTCCTCACATACTCAAATGAGTTGAGGGACATCCATACTGAGCTTGACTACTGCCACCCTCAGTCCACGGATCCAGTTGCGCGAGCAAGAGAAGGCACAAATTGTTTATGTCAACTTCTCCAGGGACTGAGGACTGAATTTGAAATGGTATGAAGCCAGCTCTTCAACAGGGAGGAAGAACCTACCTTTGATGAAGCTGTCACAAAGCTGATTCAAGAGGAAAGTCGCCTCCAAGCTCTGAAGGGAGCCGTAGAAGGAAATGCCTTCATCACCAGAGGACCAAGATATCCTGGTCCAGCTCAGGCTTCCCAGGTCCATACCCAAGAAGAAGTGACTCAGAAAAGATAAACATAGAAGGTTTGGTGTGTAATTACTGTAAAAAAACAGGACACTCCAAAGATAAATGCTACCAACTCCATGGACGACCCCCCCCACTATTCTAAGGCTCATATGGCACAAGTTCTACAGCAAGGTGGAACTCAACCAATGTAGGCTTCACAGCAAGGGGGAGCGTCCAACCTCGAGGGTGGTCTTCCCTCAGCTCAAGAATTCAAACAAATGCTACAGGATCTCCAAAACCTGAAGGCTATGATGAGTTCCTCAAGCACTATCATTGGCTCTACATCAATAGCAAATTCAGGTAACACTAATTTTTTTTCAAATTTATCAAATTTTACTCAGGATGTTACAAATGCCTGGATATTAGATTCTGGAGCAATCGATCATATGACTTTAGTGGCTAAATCACTGTCGTCATATGAGGTTATAGCTCCAGGAAAATATGTACAAACGGCTGATGGCTCATTACTACAAGTAATGGGTATTGGCCATATGAACATTGAGCCCATTGGAAAACTAATCAATGTATTACATGTTCCAAAATAACTTGTAAGTCTTATTTCTGTTCAAAGACTTGCAAAAATAAAAGAATTTAATATTCTTTTCGATGAAATTGATGCCTATTTATGTCATAAGGTGCACGGGTAGAAGATTGGACTAGCTAGAGTTCAACAGGGTCTCTACTATCTCCCTTGGAAAAATCCAACACGAGCAGCGGGATCCAAAGTGGCGACAGTACAGACGTTACCAGCGGAGAGGATCATGCCTATTCATCAGAGAATGGGCCATCCCTCTTTCCATCTTCTTAAACAATTGTACCCTTATTTGTTCAAGGATTTGGAAATAAACTCCATTATATGCAGTGCATGTCAGTTAGGAAAATTCAAGCGAACCACCTATCCTTCTAATGACAATAGGACACCAAGGTCATGTCAACTCATTCATTGTGATGTATGGGGACCATCCCCCCATACAGACATTCTTGGAAATCGATATTTCTTAATCTGTACGGATGATCATAGTCGTTTTTGTTGGTTATTTCTCCTTAAGACCAAATCAGAAGTCACCTCATCCATTAAGAATCTCTGTAACATGATCAAATGTCAATTTGGAACTCCAGTCAAAGGTTTAAGAACTGACAATGCAAAGGATTTTCTTAACCATGAGTTAAGTCAATTCTTAGCATCAGAAGGCATCAAACATGAAACATCATGTCCATATACACCTCAGCAGAATGGCCTAGCTGAGAGGAAAATTGGAGATATAGTTGATAAAGGTAGAACCCTCCTAATCCAGGCTAATGCCCCTTTGAACCTCTGGGGTTTTGCCGTCATGACTGCTATCCATCTTAGTAATTACCTTCAAAAATCTTAGAATTTCAAAGTCCATTAGAATTACTTGAGAAACAATATCCCGAGGTCAGGCTTAGAACTGGATTACCAGTAAAAAACATTCGGCTGTATTGCTTATGTACATAACCCAGTACATAAGAATAATAAATGGTCAGCAAAGGCCTTAAAATGTGTTTTTTTAGGATATTCGACTACCCAAAAGGGGTATAAAGTACATCACCCTCTTACTCGAAAATACTTAGTATCTAAAGATGTTGTATTCGATGAATCAACATTCTACTATCAAACCTCTCCCAAGAAAGATCTGAGAGATCTTTCTTATCTTACAATACTTGACCACACTCCCACCCAGACAGTTGACTCTCAGGATGATCCTGAGATCGTCCCTATACCTGATCTTGAATTACAGGAAGCTATCCCATCAATTCCTCTTTCAGATACGACTCTGAACGGGGGAGAGATAGGAATAGAAAATCCAAAAGAAATAGCCACATTTCCCAAGTATAATGAAAGGAGAAGGAAGGAACAGTTGCCAGAAATCGAGGAAGGTCAGTGACCTCAAATAGAAAGTATAGAATCTGATGGAGGGGGAGCAGATTGGCCAATTGCCTTGAGAAAGGAAAAACGATCTTGTGTAAAGGATCGTCCATATAATCTGGCAAATTATCTCAACTTCCAAAACGTATCACCAAGATATAAGGCATTTATTTTAAACATTCAGGATATTCCGATTCCAAAAACTCCTCAAGAAGCCATGGAAAATACCCAATGGAAGGGAGCCATGTATGAAGAAACGCAAGCACTGCTACAAAATGATACTTGGGATATTGTTGATCTTCCAAAAGGTAAGAGACCAGTCAGTTGTAGATGGATATATACACTCAAGTGTAAATCCGATGGCAGCCTAGATAGGTACAAAGCCAGACTAGTGGCTAGAGGATATACCCAAATATTTGGGATCGATTATCAAGAAACTTTTGCACTTGTAGCTAGGATTAATACGATTAGAATTCTAATTTCCCTAGCAGTCAACCTAGACTGGCCCTTGAATCAGTATGATATCAAGAATGCCTTCCTTCACGGTGATCTCAAGGAAGAGATCCATATGGCAGTACCTCTAGGTTATGAGGGATCTATGCATAGAGATAAAGTATGTAAACTAAAGAAGGCCCTGTACGGACTTAAACAATCACCTAGAGCATGGTTTGGACAGTTTACACAGGCCATGAGGGTACTCGGATATCAACAATGCAATGGAGAACACACCTTGTTTTATAAGAATGCTTCCCCTGATTCATCCACATATTTAATAGTATATGTGGATGATATAGAATGCTTAGAAAAACATTTAGATAAGAATTTTCAAGTAAAACAATTGGGCCCACTAAAATATTTTTTAGGAATTGAGTTTGCAAGGTCGAGTGAGGGAATTTTAATGACTCAACAAAAATATATTCTTGAAATACTAGAAGAAACTAAACACACGGACTGTCATATAAATGACACTCTGATAGAAGTTAATCACAAACTAACACTAAATGAGGCAGAACCTTGAGTAGAAATAAGCTCATATCAAAAACTAATTGGAAAATTACTGTATTTATCACATACTAGACCTGATATATGTTATACAGTAAATGTACTCAGTCAGTTTATGCATTCACCTAGACATTCTCACTTTCAAGCTGCTAATAGAGTACTCAGGTATTTGAAGGGAACGGCTGGACTTGGCATCACATACCGGAAGACAGGTAAGCTAGATCTAGTTATGTATACTGACTCAGACTTTGCAGGTTCCTGTGTGGACTATAGATCTACCACTGGGTACTGTACATTCCTTGGTGGAAACCTAGTTACATGGGGGAGTAAAAAGCAGAGTGTCGTCTCCAAGTCTAGTACAGAGGCGGAATTCCGAGCTATGTCTAAAGGCATTGATGAAGCAATGTGGATCAAGCATTTACTTGAGGAACTAAAGATCACCTACATAAAGTCCATTATTATCCGCTGCGACAACTAATCAGCTATTAGCATAGCTCATGATCCGGTATACCATGACAGGATGAAACATGTCCACATTGACAGGTTTTACATCCAAGATCATCTGGAGCAAGGTGTGCTGAAGACTGAGCATGTAAACTCAGAGGAGCAATGTGCGGACATCTTCACCAAAGGCCTCCCATCCAAAGCTATGAGCTATCTGGTCTCCAAGCTTGGAATGAAGAATATGCATTCCAGTGCTTGAGGGGGGGGTGTTAGAAATGGTTGTATTAAATGGGCCAGAATGGGCCAAGTGTAATTGTAATAGATAGAAATGATAATAGATAGGATTAACAGGTCCAAATTAATGGGCCGAAAGAAACCCATTAATTTGGGCCATTTTACCCGATCTGCTAATTTTCAACAGATCGGGTAACGGCTAGAAAACTAGCCATTGTAACGGCTAGTTTACTAGCCGTTAAAGCTAGCCGTTCCAACGGCTAGCTTTAACCCTCAACTTCAAGCTCCATTTCTTTCTCCCTATAAAAGGGCATGCTTCTGTACAGCTTCAGTATTGCTGGTGTATGAACTTTTTTATACTTGCTATTGGCCATCAATCTTCTACCTTCTTCTCTCTGTCTCAATTTCCTCTTGGCTAGAACTGTGAATTTTACAATTATGTCTCATACATTTTTCACTTCTCTGCCCCCCCACTTCCCCTACCTTTCATTCGAATATGTCATTACAGCCTCATAATAGCCTGGGTTGGAATAATCAAGAAAGTCCCAGGCTTTCACGTAGCATGAAACATTTTAATTGTGAATTATATATTTACCTCTCTAGAATGGATGATAAATGCGAAAAATGAGCTTCTGTCTCTGGTTTCCTAAGTATGTCACAGATTGTAATTTATGTTTACTTTATTTTGAAAAGAATTGTGCAGTGAGGAAAGCTTACCTGCAGAAAAGAGTGGTCGAGACTCTGTACCCTAGACAGGATAAAAAGGTTTCTGGCTTTTGGTTCTGGTTTTTGGAGAAAATTGGAATTAGGAGAGAACTAGATGGGGAAGCTGAAGAGTCAGTCAGGAACGTGATTGCATATCCCTGGCATCTGATGAAGTCTGGAGATGATGATCTTCATGTCCTCAGTCGCAGGTATTAACCGTCTGTGTCTCACTCTCTCTGCCCTCCTGCCTTTCCCGTATCCTGTCTTTTCTGTCTCTCTCCCTCTCCACTGTCTCTCTCTCTCCCCCCTATATCATGTCTCCACTTTCTCTATCAATCTCTTACCTTGATCATCTCCATCCACTCCTCTCCAAACTCATGTATTTTTCTGCAAAACAATTTTCCTTTTGGTTCTATGAAGCATTTTCAGACCTCATGATCGTGTAATGCTCTTCCTCTTTCATCTAACCCTTGATTTTCAGTTTTGAAACATTATGGGTCGTAAGCATATCTAGTGGAGAGATCAAAGATATTCGTAAAGGTTTGTTTGGTCTCTCTCTCTATATTTATATCTATCCTCTTTTAAAAAATCAAGTTTATCATCATTTAAGTGGATTATTGAATGTGTAAAATTCTGAAGGTTTCTTGAACACCATGGCGGCCCATGAGACCATGATTACACAAGGATTATCTCTTCTAAAAAAAATCTCCCCAGATATGAAGAATTCAGCTCCGGATCTCATGTCCTCAATAGTCAATCTCAAGGATGACATCATCTTCTGTGATACTGGTAAAAAAGCTGTCATTGAGGAGTTCACTTTCTTCCGTCAGCTTTGATTTGGGAAATCTTATTACTACATTAATTTTCCCAAGTCTGTCATAGGATCATCAAGTATCAGAAAAGATCTGGTAATGTGGCGAAGATCCAGTTTACAAATTTCAGTGTTCTTGGCTTGCCATACTGGATCCCCGGTCCAATTGAAAACGTGACTTTCAGGTGTTAATTTGTTATAACTTTAAAGAATGTCAATGTTTTAATCTTACATTAACATGAAATTGGCAGTGGAAATGCTTGGGGAAAACGAATTACTGAACATCTTCAGTGTTTCAATGTGCTACCAGGTATTTTTAAAACTACAACCATGTTTGATTTGAATTTCGGCTTCATTTTTTTCTACTTGTGCTAAGTTTCAAGTAATACCCTGTTCTATTTAGCTCACACTCATCTTCATTTTATTGGAACCAATACTTGAAAAGACGCAGTGTGTCATGGACAGTGCATTGATTTTTCATATAAATTTTGAGAATAATCCTACATCAGATGCTCTCATCCAACACTTTCACGATTTAGCTCACATTTGTCTACATTTGAAACCTATGCTGGAAAAAACCCGACTGTGTCAAGAGGTATTGGCATAGAATCGATCTGAATTTGTTTTAAAGTTTCTTTTAAAAAAAAAATTGTTTTAAAGTGATTCAATGTTATTTGATACCTTTTTATTTATCTTCAGATTCATCTTCATAACAATGCACACAAGAAAAAGACTGATTGTGTCATGGTCAGCGTATTAACCTTTTGGATAAATCTTTAGGTCAATTCTAGTTTGAATGTACAAATCACTCTTACTTCGTTTTTTCATTTAGCTCTCATCCATCTTTCATTACACTGCCAATTATAATTGAAAATAGCTGATTGTGTCATGCTCAATCCGTTGACTTTTAATGAGACAATTTCATTGATGACATTATCAGGGCAATGTGACATAAAGGTGAAGATTCATGTCCCAGAAGGCACGTTGCTTGCTGAGCCGTTGTCTGAAGACTGTGTCTGGAGGCAAGCCAGAGGAGCTGCAGCTGAAATCTCTGCTCCCGCTCTTGCTGCTGCCTCTGTGGAAAAGGCATGTGAAAAAGTCAACACGTTTTATTTTTCACAACTTTATTTCCTTAAATATATTTTCTTTATTATTCTGTTAATTTCTGTTGGACATTTTTAAGGTCGGCATTGCCCAGCAGTGGTTTGACGAACTTGATAACCTGGCCTTCTCCTCGGTTCCCTCACAAGGCAATGGAGATGGTCCAAAAGTTAACCCAACTGACCTAAAGACTGCACTTGTTGACAGCACTATCAAAACCAGCCCCGGCATGAGCGAGGTCAAATTCATGATATTTTCATAATTTCTGGGTATTTATAGCGTTGAATTTGACTTTCCCTATTTGGGTGGGACTGATGCAGGTTGTTGTTTCTGCCGTCTTATATTTGAAGCTTGAAGATGGTGGAGGTTTCCTGAGCAGAGAAAGTGCAAGAAGACTTTTGGATGTGGAAGAAACGTCAGAGCTTGAGGCATGTGTTGACCTATTGTTGGAATCGCACGAGAAAGACAAAGATATCATCTTTATGAAGCCCATGCGCTTGAGAGTAAGATTAGACTGTGGAGACCATTCGCCATCGATATCATCCAAGGATATGCTTCCAACGGACTGCTCTCTGGAAGTCAACTTGGCTTTGACCTAGCCTCGAAAGACCTATTTTCACTTGGCTTTCGACTGGTCTCTAGCAGTCTGGCTTAAGGATTTATCCATGGAATCGACCTTCATTTCTTATAGACCCATGGAAATCAAGAAAAATCTCATCTTTTACAAGGTGTTGTAAAAGATGCCAATTGATGGGATGATGACATGGAAGAGTCAGCATACCAGGCCAATTGTGTACGAATTCTGGCACTTCTTTGTGCCTAGTTGAGGGAGAATATGGAGATTATGATGGTTGTAGAGTTTTTTTGACAATCGACTGAAGTATTTTTCCAGGAAGCTGTCTATAGAGACTTTTTTTGCAAGAAATAGTGAATTCACCAGGCTAGGGGCATGTGCCCAGTAGATCCTTTTGGAGCATCATGTGTGCTCCTCTTTTTGAAGCCTCTCATCTCTCTCTCTTATATCATGTGAGAGATCAGAACAAGTGTACTGGGACATCATTTGATAGCATATTTTACCATGGCAGAGAAGTTTGACATCACAAAGATGTCAGTAGTTTCAAGTTTGGAGACCTTTCTCCTGGAGCCCTAACTTTCTTCTGAAAATAAAGTGTGAACAAATATGTCAAATAATTTATGCGAACAAAAGGACTTTAGAGATATTATTTGAATTTCATATAGATGACTAAAAAAATCAGCAAATCATAGTAAAACAAGATTGTTCATGGAGGACTTTAACATTCATCAAACCCATATGGACGATGGATGTTCAGGTTGTATATATAGCTTTCAATCAATTTTGACTTCTCAAAAACAAGATCATTTGAACATGTTGCACAAATTTTAGAGGACTCCTTGCAAATACTTTGTATTCCTTCTAGACTGTTGGCTGTCAAGATATAGAGTTTCTCTGTGTTCCAACTCTTGCAGTTCAATTATTGGGCATTATTCCTGTTCCTTTTATTAGGCTAACTTATGTGGGGCCACCTATTCTTTTCTCTCCCTAGAAAATTTAAACCCTAATCTTCTTCCATTCTCAGCTTCCAAGTGATTTTAAAGCTCTAGGGTTCTCCAAGGGATCGTTTTCGCATGCTTAGTTTGCCAAGACTATTGTCATGCTTGCATTTCCTTCTTTTTGGGACGTTCAAAAACTATCATTTCATGACAATTGGATTCCATTTTGCCCTTCAATTGTAATGTCAAAGTTCTTTTTTTCTAAATCACTGGCACGATTTTCTAGGAATAAATCTGTGCTTCCATACCATTTTCATAACGATTTAGGTGTTTGTCACCTTTTAGGATGTCTAGCGTGTCGTTTCGAAAAATGTGAAAAAGCAGTGACAATCAATAGCACATCAGAGTGCAAGTAATCAACATCCTCATCATCAACTAAAAATTGGCTTCTGATTGGCCAATAACCGATGACGTGTCATATAGTCATTCTTTTTTATTTGATAAATATTTCAGAGGAATCTTGTGCTATCACTGGTTTGGAACACTTTTTGTACTCTGCACCACAGTCTTGGTCACTAACTCGTGATGATGTGGTGGGCGCATTTTCTTTGAAAATTCAGTTAAGTATTAGAGGTGTTTTTCAATTCATTTTCTTGTTCAAGCTTTCAAATCTTCATAGCATGCATTCTAGATCCAGAATGCTCTGTGGTCGAATATCACATGGATATTGTCTTTTGAGGGATGAACTCACTTGATAGGCCATTTTAAAATCAAATGTTGGACCCATTATTCCTTGTATTAGGCTCATGGATGGCCCATTAAACCTAGAAAGATAACATTTATGTGTTTTTTTTTATATCTTGGTCATTTTAAGTTTTATTATGGGGAAATAGAATTCAAGAAAATTAAAAAATGCAAGAACCTTATTCATAATCATTTGAGACTCTTCTTATGAGATTATAAAATAATTTGTTCACCAATCTCATTTTTGTTTCTAAAAAATTGGACAAAGGCTATTATTTGACATGGGCTAGCCACTTTGAGAACTTCCTTGTGGTATATAAGAATACATCCCATCTCAATGATGATTCTCTAGATAGATGTATAAGATTTTGAATGGGCTGATTATTGCAATTTTTGCGATAATAAAGGTAGATATTGCAATAATTTCTTTGATATTAGGTGGTATTGCAACTATGATTTGACAACTTGGCTGATGACTTCAACTTGCCAAGGAGATATATTCTATCTTGAAGAGAATATATGGACACCAAAAACTAATTGTGTTTTTTAGGTGTATGAATAATTTTTCTAACTTCAGATGCTTGACATGAGTGCAGTAGAGAATGATGCTCAATTGTAGTCTCTTTTAGATAATCTCATCAACTATTAGCCCTATGCTAATGATATTGTCACCTCAAAAAATATATAATGATGAGATTTTAGTGGTAGTGCAGGTCAATGATATATTACTTAACTTGGTATTTAAAGTCAACAATTAGGTACTGGGAGTGAGAGAAATTACATCTTGAATAAATTTTATTCCATGGTTCTTCACAAATCTACGAATGCCCCCTCCATGACAAGTGATGAACCTTCCACTATCATATCTTCTTTTAATCAAGGGTAGACACCCTCAATTACATCTGATCAGCCAATACCCTTCTAATCATGTTCATGGACATGGTTGTACTTGTTGTGATCAGAGGTTGATAAGCCTTTCAAAATTTTGATCAAAACATCGAATGTAATAGAATATATTGAATCAAATAATCAAAATAGCGAGGCACTAGGAACCAATGAACTGATCATCTAGTATATATACTATGTTGCCTACAAGCCAATCACACTACTATATATCTTGTTTGTGTTTATTGTAATGAAATTTATTCATTGTTAGAATGAAATTTATGTTCATAGAGCCTATAATTGTGTGTGATGTTTACAATAAAGTCCATGAGCATATGTAGTGACAAAATGAATTATTATGAGATCATAATATAATGATCATTAGTCTTTAAACATATGTTTTAAACATTCTTATTTGTGGGATATTCAATAAGGACATTGAATTATCTAGAAAGAATAATATTATTTAATCTAACTTATAAAATAAATGTGACTGATCTTGTACCCATTGATATGGAGGCACTAAGGATAGATAGTGAGTGCTCTTTAGAGAAAAATTTCAATGAACTGATCCATATGAATCCCTATCTTGTACTATACCTAAATGTTAATCAAGTTTGATTTATATCAAGATTCTGTATGTGGTCTTTTGACTTGATACACCAAAGACATCTTGTGGATGGATGACCGCAGTTTGATTATGACGTATGAATGCCCTAGCAAGGGGATCCCTAAAACATCACATTTTAGATGTTGAGATCTGATGCTAATAAGCCTTACAAAATTTTGATCAAAACATCAATATATGTTGGGAATATATTGAATCAGTTATTCAAAACACGCAAGCACCAAGAACCAATGATCCTATCATCAAGTATTATAAGAAAACATACTTACATGATTCACTTGAAGGAGTTCTTGAAGTTATTCAAGTGTTCAGCCTCAAGCAATATCCAGACAATTGTTGGATGGTTGGATCTCTTGTTAAAAGCTCTTCAATAAGAGAGAAAGAGAATAAAAGAGAGAATTCTTGTAACGCTTTCATGGGCACTGATAAGTCCAAATTAGGATGCAAATCCTACGTCATCGTGATGGTTTAATTGGAATTATGCAATTATATTATCTTCTAATATATTTTTTCCATTAATTTCTATCCTCCAAAAGTATAGCTCAATGAGGGGTCGAACCTAGAGAGATCAATTCTGATTCTTCTCTGATGTTTTCAATCTTCTCCTAACACACTCTCAATCCTTGATCACTACTTAACGAATCTCATTCTCATCTAGATCCTCTACTGCCATCATAAAAGGTCTGAATATCTAAGAATTATTAATATTTCTCTTTTCATTTTATATATGTATTAATATCACTCTAAATCGTATACTAATACTTATCTCTTCTTCTTATGTAGTAATCCTATTTTTGTCTTTTTATTCTAATTCTGTTTAGATGTATATTTATTTTCTCTGGTATTCTTCCTAAGTAGACTAGGAATCTGTCAAGCTTGTCTTAATATTAGCATTCCCTACCATCTACTGTAATCAGTCCTATCAACCTTTCCTATTCAATTTCCTTTAATTTGAATAGAAAACATAAACGATGCGTATATTTTTATTTATTTATTAATAAACCAATGTTTGGTGTCAATTATATGTTTCCTTCCTATATCAAGATTATTGTGAGCCTTTCATTGAGATTTCTCTCACTGTTATTTATCGTAACAGAGTTCATGAATGAGACTAATATAAAGAAGAAATTACCATGATTACCTAGATAATATTCTACCTAATTTAGAGATTTTCGATGAGATTTCTCTCACTGTTACCTATCAACAGAAGTGAAGAATGACCGACAAATAGAGAGGTAAGTTCAGATATTACTTATATGAGATTGTACTTCCCTATTAATTGCTTACTCCTTCACCAAGAACAAAAGAAAACTCAGAATGACTGTGTAATTTTAAAAAGAAATTGAAAATTTTCAATTAGATTCAATTTGTAAACCATAACACGGTCAGAGAAATCGATTTTTAAAGCAATGTAAAACTGAATCTAAATGAAAGAAAACAAACCAAAAAGAAATCAAATCGAAGATTCGTAAAAAAAATTTATTTGTAAACTTGTAGAAGAAATTCAAAAACCTCAACCGCTCCTTTGCGATAATGAAGCAAACTTTTGTAGATCGTGTTTGTATGAATTTGTTGCCTCAAGATCTTCAGAAACCGCTGCCGATTCTTCCTCCCGATGTGTCCTCCAGGCTGAGTTTCCTCGGGCGAGAATTCAAGAATAGCTCTCAGCTCCTTCTCTTGCCCCCTTTTTGCTAGGGATCTGAGGCTTGGAAAGCTCTCCAAATCTTTGTCCAAAATAATGATTGCAGCGGAAGGTGTTGAATCAAAACATTCAACATCGAGGAAGCACCAAGAATGGATGATCTCATCATCCATTTTAGGTGATCCTATCATCTAGTATAGAATAAAATTCATACTTACTTGGATCATTTGAAAGAGTTCTTCAACCGTTCAAGCGTCCGTTCTCTAGCGGTATCCACACAGTCTCCAGACGATCGGATCTCCTCTTGAACACTCGTCACCACGAGAGGAAGAGAAGATGGAGGAGAAGTTCCACTAGGCTTGCATGGGCACCTCTATTATGGTCGTTCTCCCCCTATTTATAGACTTTGGGAATGTGAAATTTTCACAAAAACCCTTATTATTATGTCTATATCCACAGACGTCCATTGACCTTATGTGTATGACCCTCTAGGTCCATATATCTCGCCAGTTAATGACTCTATCAACCCAATAAAACTTATTAGTCATCGTTATCAATTAACTATATCAACATATAGATTAATTGACTAAGGATCGATTAAACCCAATCGACAGGTTGAGTCGCTAGCCCGGTGGGTGCCAAGCTACACCACGTGCTCTAGGAGATATGGAGTATATTAGAACTCTTTCATGGAACCCTGCCATCATTGGTTACCATGTACGTATAATCTTTCATCCACACGAGACTCATGAATGACTTAGGGTATGGTTAATTGTCAAACCCTAATCAGTCACTCAATTTAGTACTGATGCGAGTAGGAAACCATTGAGAACAACTTCTCTAATATTTCCACTACCTCGGCCAAGGATTTAACCGCATCTCATTCCTTGAGTCGATCTCCTCATATACCAAGGGTGGATGATCCCATCTTGACCACTCAATCACCTTCGAGGACTTCATGTCGTATCCAATTTATGACGTTTTGGAGATCCCGTGGCTAGGGGGTTGTAAGTCATAGTCAAAACACGATCATCCATCCACAAGATGTCTTTGGTGTCTCAGGTCAAAGGACCACGTACACAACCGTGACATGAATCAACCTGATTGACAATTTAGGCATATTACCATTCAGGGATTCATAGGGATCAATTCAGTGAACTCTTTCTCCAAAGAGCACCAACTATCTATCCTTAGTGTCTCCACACCGATGGCTATAGGATCAGCCATACTCATCGTATGAGTTGGATTAGATAGTGCTATTCTTTCCGGATTATTCAATGTCCTTCTCGAATGTCCCACGAATAGGAATGTTTAGAACATATGTTTAAAGACTAGTGATCACTATATTATGATCTCATCATAATTCACTTAGTCATTGCACATGCTCATGGACTTCATTGCAAACATCACACAAGAATGACAATGAATAAATTTCATTTCAATGAACATAAACAAGATACATGGAAGTGTGATTGGCTTATAGGCCACATAATATCCATCACTTTTAACCTAACTGATTCGCGTTTTTTGAAGATATGCGAATCATTTAGGAAACTGATGTTCGTCGCCTTGCACCGTTCCCGTATTTTGTTTTAACATTTCTTAGTCAACTTCTCCTCTGATTGGTAGCGCTTTGCAACCGTGAAAAGCAATTAACTTCTCTCCTTTGATGGATTCTCTGTACGTGATGCTTTACATGCATCAACATACTTTCATTCCTCATTGGTTGATGATCTCTGCATACAATTCCTGCCCACCATGCTAATAAACCTATCAGATTTGACGAGCCCAATAAGGGCTTAGTTACAAATCCACATAAAAAAAGTAAAAACTAGATCGCAGTATTTTGAAAGGAGCTTCATTAAAAGAGATAAGCAATAAGAAGAGCTTAATGTTGCTTATAGATTGCTTTTTAGAGGATTTCTTAGCTGAATTAGTAAATTGTTTATCTTTGTAAAATCATATGATAATATGCAAAAGATGAGTGATTGTAGCCACTAAAATTGAATTGTTTTGAAGATAAGCATCCTCATTTTCTATCTTTTTGCATGTTATCAGGCACCTTAGGTTGTTGTCTTTCTCTCCCTATTTATAGAAATTTGGTATGTAAATTTTTCAGAAAAACCCTCATAACTATGTCTATATCCACCAACATCTGTAGACCTTTATGTGTATGAACCTTGAGGTCCATTTATCTCACTTGTTTACTAATTCTATATACCTAAAAACATCTTATTAATCAAACTTTATTTATTATCTACATTAACATGTACATTAATTAATTAAGTATAGATTTAACCCAAACGATAGGTTGAGTTGCTAGCCCGTTGGGTTCCAAGCTATACCATGTACTCTAGGAGATATGAAATATATAGGAACTCCTATATGAAACTCTCGTATGTAACCTTGGCATCATCTATTACCATGTATGTATAATACTTTGTTCGAAAAAGACTCATGAATGAATTAGGATATGACCAACTATCAAAATCTAATTGGTCACTCAAATTAGTTTTGATGCATGGAGAAAATTATTGGGAAGTCCTCTAATATTTCTACTATCTTGGATAAAGATTTTATTGCATCCCATTCCTTGAGTCAATCTCCTTAAATACCGAGGATGGACGATCACATCTTGACCACACAATTATCTTTGAGGACTCATGCCATATCTAATATATAACATTTTAGAGATCTCGTGACTAGGGATTCATAAGTCATTGTCAAAACACAGTCATCCATCCACAAGATGTCTTTGGTGTCTCAAGTCAAAGGACCACATACATAACTGTGACACAAATTAACTTGATTGCCAATTAGGTGTAATACTATTCAAGGATTCATACGGATCAATTCAGTAAAATCTTTCTCCATAGAGCACTTACTGTCTATCCTTAGTATCACTACACCGATAGCTATAGGATCAGCCATATTCATCATATGAGATGGATTGGATAGTGATATAGAAAATTTGATGTCCTTCTTGAATATCCCACGAATAAGAATATTCAGAATATATGTTTAAATAATAACGATCATTGTATTGTGACCTCATCATAATTTACTAAGTCATGCATTTACTCATGGACTTCATTGCAAACGTCTCACAAGTAGGACGATAAATAAATTTCTTTTCAATGAACATAAACGAGCTATATGGAAGTGTGATAGGCTTATAGGCCACA
The DNA here is from genome assembly GCA_024174645.1 of Lemna minuta. Classification (NCBI taxonomy): domain Eukaryota; kingdom Viridiplantae; phylum Streptophyta; class Magnoliopsida; order Alismatales; family Araceae; genus Lemna; species Lemna minuta. Next base: position 3,295,116 of record CM044101.1, on the reverse strand, counting down.
TAATATCTATTAGTGCTCATGGTGGATCTATAGGAAGTTGTGACAAATTTTCTCCTTGTGAGAATTATGCTATATAACCTAGGTAAAATATGACCAACCAATGTGAGCATAAGCAGTATTTGAATCCACTAGTGATTCCACTCCAGCTCCTTCAATTCCACCTCCCACTACTTCTAGGACCACTTCAGCTTATCTTTCTATATCCCAAGAAAATATGATCAATTGCATCATCACACAAAAAGTCATGATTCTTGCTTGATCTCCACAAAATATATACCTCTCGCACCAAGTAGTTTTGTTTTCAGTGCCTCAAATTAAATTTCTTGGTTTATTAACCCTAGAGCCTTAACCCACGTATAAATATTAAATATTGGTTTTCTCTCCTCTCAACAATTTCTAACATTCTATCCATTTTCATAGGCAATGGTTTTTCTTGTTATGTTAAGGGTCAAGGACATATAACCTCATCCTTAAATCTTCTTGTAAAAAAATTATATATTTACATGGTTTTCCAATATATATTTTATATATTAGCTCCATCGTATGATAACTCTCTTGTTCCATTATCTTTATCCTTCGCGTATTGTCTTTCAAAACATGTAAACCGCGAAGAGTATTGGTTTAGGTAATGAAAATGACAAAGCAGTGTACTTACTTGTGTCGGATGACCTTCCTTGTAGACTCGGATCTTTGACATCTGCTTGTGAATTGTCTTTTGTTTGATGTTTTTGCCTTGGTCACTTTGGAATGTCTAAACTTCAACAAGAACTTCCAATAGTTATTCTTCTCTTTTTTTGCTTATAATTTGTTTTTGTAAGCGACATTGTGCTGCCTATCCTTGTATTAGTCTTATTTTAAGAATTATTTGTTAAATGGGGTCATTTCTAAAATTCTACTAATTATGGCTATCATTTTTTTACATTGTTCTTTTTATTAGTATTCACACTACAAACTTTTATTTGAGAAGTAATTACCCAATACTCTATTATACCTAAAGGTTTCTCCATTGATAATGCCTTATAGCTCACACAAAAGACCCTCAATCATATTGTGTATCACTAAAACTATTCATGAAACCACTTTTCCCCTTACACATCCTTGATGTGACTTATTGCTTGAGATAGAGGCTTCTAATTATTTGTGGGTTGATGTCATTTTAACAGCCTCTTACTTGATGAATAGTCTTCCTTGCCCTTTTCGTGTTGAGAGATTCCTCTACAATGTCTTTTTCCCCTATGGCCTTTGAATGATTTGCCTTTATCCAAAATCTACCTCCAAACCTTGATAAGACCTCCCCTTATTCTATGAAAATTGTCTTTTTATTATCTTAAACATCTAAAGCGATTTTTTGTCATTTTCATCCAATGATTTAAGTGAAGTTTGAAATATTTGTTCTATCATTCTCAATTCCATGTAGATTTAACCCATATTCACCACATTGTTCTTGATTAGAATTCACATTGGAGTGGATTGAACATTTTTCTATGTGTAAACATGTGCCTTAATATATGCTTACGAGATTTCAAATTTCATGCTTATCTCCTACTCACTAAGCCTTTGATTTATTCTTCACGCCCATCCAATGGCCCCCCTCTATATCTCATTGTTTCTCATGCCCACTCAACTTTCGTTTATAGTCATCTTCCTATGTGACTCTTCTACTTCATCTTGTAATGACTCTACCCCTTACTTCCTTCTATAAATACCAATATACTGAAACTTTGAAATTATAGATCAAGGATTTTATGCTACACTCATCTCTCTGCTTCATATTTCTCTTTTCCAACTGATAAATTATCCTTGTATAGATTCATAGTACCATATGGGTTATACTTGATAGTATAAACCCATTTTGAGTCTCAATATTAGCATCTTAAGGATGAGATACTAATACTAATGTCAAAGTGTTTCATGATACTAATTCATCAATATATGTATTTCATCTTTATTGTGAAGTACGTTCAATGCCTTAAGGTGGTTATTGGGAACTAACTTGGATTCATGGCTACAAGTGAAGGCACAAAAATACAAATAAAGATGGCTGTAAGTAAGAAATTTAGAGATAGAAAGATAGCTATAAGTATCTTTACTTGTGTAATTGGCCATGGGAAGATGTAAAGCATTTGTTGGTAGAAGTGTGGGTTCATGTGCTAATTAAATGGAAACTTTGAGTAGGACTATAGAAGTAGGCTAGGTGGGATACAAAATTTGACTTTGAAATTGCATGGATGAAACTTCAGCGAGAGTTTTAAAGTAAGTTCAATTGGGGGGCTGGAGGTGAGATGGAACCTAATGTTGAAGAAAATAGAAATTAAATTAAAAATGTATAACATAAAAAGAGACAACATACTTCTTAGTGTCACTAATCTCTTGGTGCCACTAAGTTGCTACACGAGCACCACATTAGGGCACTTGGTGCCACCTACTACGACTCATTGGTTTTTTTGGAGCAGGTCCCTCCTAATTAAATGATTTTTCCTTTAAAAATTGTTCTCCAAAATACATTAAAATTGTTTGAAAAATTCATAAACATTAGAAAATTCACATCTTCAAAAACACTAATCTTTCCCCTTGAATTTTACTCATTGGATGAAGAATATGATCATCCATATTTCTACATCATGAAATTGAGAAATAAAAAGAGAATCAGAGGTTTATCCATGTAAGTCACTAGTTGACTTAGAAGGTAAAATTAGGTCAGCTAAAAACTAGCTCTTGATAAAAATCTCTTCATTATTCTCTTTATTCTTCACAAATTTATATACCTAATTTACTAATTTCAAATCATCATGAAGATAAGGCTAATCGACAAGGTATTTGTCTTTAAAAGAATCAATTTCATTAATTAAATATAATTAGGAAATAATAACATGATAAAATGACATTCATTATGAATAAAAAACAAGCTAATAAGCATATAATCCTTGGAAAAATATGCATGCTATTAGTAGGCCTAACAAGTGACATCAAGATTCCTTGGAAAAAAACAATGTTTAGCTATGAATTATTCAGAAACTTTCTCCCCCCTGATCCTATTGAATTCTATTTGAGTTTCACTTGGTTGTGACCACCTAAGAAACAATCTAAACCCAACTTTGCATCAATAATAATTTCTGTATGTCAATCTTAATGAGAATATCCTTTTGTAAAAACCTCCAAGAGGTGTCTCTTAGTGATAATAAGAAAATTTTACTATCTCAATTACGTTACATATTGCCTCAAATAATGCCATCTTCTTGGTAGAGAAATTCACACATATAATGAAGCACACCACTAGATGATGCATTTTTCTAAGAGTATGTGTTGATGATATATTATTCACAACACACCATATGATCACATTTCTTAGGTAAAGAACTATATTCAAAATCACTTTTATCTCAAGAACATCAGGAAGCCTAAGTATCATTCGATATTTAGTTTTCTTACATGCTAGACATGGTGGTGCTATCCCAACACAAATATGTTCAAGAATTTTTAACATATCATTTTTATTCTTGATAACATGCAATCTTAACATGATAATACATGATTATTGATGCAAAATAACGCACAAAACATTCCAATTGTATGCATGTTATCATACTTTGAGTACATTTCTACCATTTCATGCAATTTTAAGTTATAATCTAAAAATGCACTGAAGTAGGGTTAAATGATTTTATAAAGTAGGGTTAAATGAATTAAAGATAAATGATTTTATAACCTATCTTTACTTGATGATGAGATTATAAGTGGTTTTTAAAGTTAAAATAATGAGAGAAATCATTTTATAAACATTTATTTAAATTTTCTAAAGTTAAAATCTTTAAGAAATAAATGTATTTTTGAAATAGAAATAAAAACTCTCATTATTTATTAATTTTGAATTTTTAGAATGATAGATATCGGATCAAATGAAAGAAATTTGGATTAATTTGGAGTTATATTTTGAAAGTTATGAATTTTCTAATTTTTAGGGATTTTTTTGGGATTTTTCTGAATTTATTTTCAATTTTTAAATCCATTCAAAAATTTAAAAAATTAATAAAAAGGGGGTTAATTATCGCAGGGGACCCGCGCGGATGCGATGTGGCACGCAAGGCCATGTGGCAGAGCCACACAGACCCACGCGAGCGCCTGCGTGGCGCGTAGGTGACACGTGTGTGCATATTTATATTTACTCGTAATATTGGGTTATAGTATAAGCATCCGTAATCGGATTTAAGCTAACCGCTTAAATCCGTGGAGCTTATATACCCGACGAGTCCCTCTTATTTTTACTGTGTGGGACTATGTTCCCCTCTTTGTTTTTAATTTCAGGCGACGTGGATTAATGCGATGCGTTGGATCGAGAGCGCGTGGATTATAGAGCGTTGATGCGATGGATTCGAAGTCCACCGGATCACAAATCAACCACATGTCTTAATTGGGATTTAAGTGAAATGATCGCGACCGTCCATCAATGAGTTATAACAGTCGAGATTAAATCGCGATGAAATGCATCAGAGGCGTCAAATCGCGATCCAACGGATGCGTTTTCAAGGCATTTTATAACTCATAAACATGTGGCATCATCTCAGGCGTCCGATCGCGATTGAATGGCCACGACTTAATGGTAACGGTTCGCGATGAACCGTTTCATCAGAGCCGTTAATCAAGACGATCAGACCGTTACACCCAAATCACCTATAAATTAAGATGTTCTTCAAATTTGTAAGACATTCTTGGATGATTTCATCAAATTGGTCTATCTACACCCCTCTATCCTTGAATATCTCGCTTCTAATATCTTCTAGATTCGTTTCTGCGTCCACGGAGTGATTAAAAGTGAGATTTCGTCGATCGATCAAGGAGAATTCATCTCTTGAACACCGATGCTCGTTTTCGAAAATCGCGGAATGAAAAGCCTCGATCCGGAGATTAATTTGATCATTTCGATCGCTATCTCGGGTTAGAATACATGTTTTCCCTCTAATCTATCGTCATGTATCATCAATTTGTAATTTAGGATCGTAATTTAGTTTAATTTCATCTTTAATTTCGGGTTTTCATTCTTCCGAATTTTCAGAAATTTTATCCCACTTCGCTCTTTGATTTCTCTGAGAATATTAATCCAAATCGAGTGATTTTTGATTCCGTGGATACGTCTTTGAGTTATCTTTCTAAATCCACTATTTTCCCTAATTTTCTATCACCAATTCATTGTCAGATTTGATCAAATTCCAAAATATCTCTCGAAAAATACCTGATTTCCCTGTGGATTCGACCCTTATTTACCATTATACCCCTCAATTCGAAATTAATTTCATTAAATTGGTAAGTTTGGTTTTATTTTTGACACGAATCGGTGTGCAATTAATGACCGCATCGATTCGTTCGATCAATTCTTCGGCTAGTGATCCAACTTATGCATAAAATATTGAGGTTCATGTAACCATTTCAAATTTGAAGAATGCTCCAAGGAAAGGTCTTATATATAAACGACATTCATATTTATGCATTAACACTATTTAAATGTCCATTATACTAGAGTTCAAAGTGATAGGAAATGTAGATCTAGGTATTGTCCTTATGTTGGTGGAAACTTTACCTACAAACCCAACAAGCACAATTTTTTTCCCGATCTTGTGTGAAAGGGTGAGTATACATCAATAGCTAAAATGGCTTTTGAGATGATAGAACTATGATCTTCACTTCAATAGCTTGCTTTTGTAGTTGACACTCCGATGAAAATGTATTTATGACAATCATGTTGCAATATTTTATAGAAAATATTCAGACATTTAATGAGAAAACTAATAGTGTTCAGATTTATTGTCATTTTATTTTTTTGAAGGACTTATAAGACCTAATCTCATGTTCAAAAAGTTTTATGACTTACTTTGTGGCAAGCTATACACATGATTGAAATATACGCTCTAGTTTTAGGGAGAGTGTATGATACTTGTCTACGAGTGTAATATATGCTCTTATATTTTGGATATAGAATACTTTTTTTGAACTTCTTATTGGGTCTAATTAGGAGAATATTCACTTCTTAGAGGCCAAATATGGTGTTATAATGATTATTTCCTATCATGTATCATCTTATAGATTTTGGTAATATTTGCAATTTAAACCCACACAAATTTTTCTAAGTCAAGTTTTCACTTTCTCACATTTTTTAATGAGCCATGTGGATGCAAGGACATGTGTTCAATGAGAAAAGCATGGATGCAACCCATAACAAGAGAGATGAGGAAACAAACTCTTTGACAAACTCTAGAGCCTAATTTTTAGAAGAAAAGGAGTCAATTAGGTTTGACTTTGATAGGGGGATCATTAATGCTTTTTAGGCTTACCCACAATTATCAGGGAAGTAAAAATTGTATCAAATATCTTATTTTGAAGGAGGTTAGACTAAAATTAATTTTCTATAAACGACATTTAAATTCTTTTCATGATTTTAGAAATTTATGTCTGAGAAAATATAGAATTAAATTCTTATTCCAATAAAAATTTTTATAAAAAGAGTTTTTACATTTGATAACATGTAATGTATACTTGTATTTACATGATTATTAATGCAAATTAAGGCATAAAAACATTAAATTCATATGTATGTTATTATTTAATTTATAATATCAAAATATATTATTTTAAGGGATAATCATGGATAAATAAATTTTAAATTTTTTTGAATAAGATTATTCCCATTTCATATTTGAAATTATAATTAAGTTTTACTTGTAAATAATAAGAGAAAATATTTTTATACACATTTATTTTTCTAGTTTTATTTTCCAATGAAAATGAGTATTTTTTAGTTAAAAATTTATTCTCTTGTTATTTCTTAAATTTAAAATTTTAAAATGATAGATTATTTAATTTGTGAGAAATTTTTTTTCATGAGTTATAATATTATATTTATCAATTTTATCATTTTTAGAGGGGTTTTGGGATTTTTATGATTTTTTTGAATTTATTTCAATGACAAATATTTAAAAAATGGGGTTTATAGTGCATCATGACATGTTTGGACATGTGGCATGTGCACTTATGTGTCTTCACGTGGTGGCGTCTATGCGTGATGCATGTGTAGAGCACAACATTAATGTTCAAGTGTCTTTTTAATGGCATAAGATAATCACATAAAGACTCTCCTCTATTTATAGATGTCGATTTCTGGAATTTCTTCAATGTGGGACTATGTTTGTATTTTTCTATGTAGGTGATGTGGCAGAACGAGAGGCATTGGATCACATGATGAAATAAGGGATGTAGATTTTTTTCTTACTTAGGAGGGTTATGTGGTGCGCTCTGATTCAGTGATGATTCACTTTATAAATGGTGATTAAATCCTAGACGTTCAGCAAAGGAGTTATAAAGGCAAGGATTTAATGCACCCGATGGACTCCTTGGATGTGTGGTTGTCTTGAGTGCTCGATGAAGATTGAAAAACAACTATTATGCATTGCTTCTTCTTCACACACGGCATGGCTTAATTAGACGCTCTGTCTACAATCAAATGGATGTGACTTAATGGCGTCAATTCACATCCTGGTATTTCATCTTGGCCGTTAGTCGAAGATCAATCGTTAGATTGAACGGTCATGCCCAATTTTTGCCTAATTATATTCGCTCTCCTCGATAGTGAACAACATTTAAGTATTTTGATCAATCAAACTTTTAGGATAACATAATTCTTGATTCTCTTATTTTTCTTCCTCTTCTAGACTCATTTATGTGTCCAAAAAGTGTTTGAAATCAAGATTTTGTCAAGGGAGAAGGAAGAATTCGCTGCTTGAACTCTAAATTTTTGTTTTTCAAAATACAGAACGAAAAGGCTCGATCAAGCCCAATTTCGGATTAGATTATGTATTTTCTTCTTAATATTTCATCATATACTATTAGATTTTCATTTCAGATCAGTATATTAGTTGTATGAAATTTAGTCATTTTCTCTCTTTGCAATTGAATTTTCTTTCCTTATTTTGCTTCTTGATTTCTCTGCGAATACTAATCCAAATTCAGTGATTTTTGATTTTGTGGATTTTTCTTGGAGTCTTCTTCCTAGAAATATCAATTTCCCTAATTCCTCACCCTATTCATCGTCCAATTTGATTAAATTTTGAATATATCTTAAAATTTTTCCTAAGTCTTTGTGGATTAGACTATTAGTCACCATTATCCTAATCAATTGTTGATTAATTCCCTAAATTAGTGAGTTTATGAATTTCTTTGATACAATAAATTGTGTTTTCAATGACTGCACAAATTTGTTTTGCTAGTATTTTGTGAGAAATTAATTTCAAAGTTTATGGATCCTTTCTAGAATTTATAGCAATTTTTTAGATTCTTAAAAGAGCATTTTTATAGAAAAATTGCGTACTTGTAATAGATATTTATAGAAAAACCTATCCAATTTTTGATGATTTTTGGCCAATTAGAGGGCACACATGACACTCTTTCTCAAGTATTTGATGAAAAAATAACGACAAAAATTCTCCAATAAGAAATCATGATAACTCACAATCAACAGGGAGTTTTGAGCTAAATTTTAGTTGTAGAATTTTATTTTCATCCTCTATCTATCCACACCTTTTGATTCGAAAATTAAGCACAAAAAATTTCATGATTGGAGAATTGGAAGATTTTAACCCTCTTTTTGAAATTTTTAATTTAGGCACACTTCCTAGGGATGTGAGGGTTTGACGATCTCCTTCAAGGAGTTATCTCAAACCCCCTAATCGACCAACTCTTTCATTTTTATGAGGTGGTTGAGGAGGATAAAGGGATGGATGCCTCTCCACCCTTGATTCCAAAGACGATGCATCTCCATCATCGATGTATCCACCACCAAAATCATTAACCTAAATTTTTTGTAATCACTTCTTTCTTAATTGTTTTTTGGGTCCCTCTTAATTAGACTACATAAAAGATCAAGGGGAGGATCAAAGCAAAGAATTCTAGCATCACTCAACCTAGGATTGGCATTGAAAATGGGAATTTGTGTGAGGATTTCAAAAATACAAATTAATTTTTCTCATTTCTCCATTCTTAATCTAATTCTCATCATTTCTCAAAGCATATAAATATATAAGTATCTCTTTAAATTTTAATTTATACCATATTCCAGTTTTTGTCCTTCCATATTTCTCAAAAATCCCTTCTACCATTGTTTTTCCTATAATAATATATCTTATCCCTTGAAGTATTGATCTCATTACCTAGGCTCCCTTCGAATTCGACCTTACTTTAAATATACTAAGGAAATTATAAATGTTTTTACACAAATTCAATCCACAACAATGACTAAAAATATCCAAAAATTGAGTTCATCACTACACAAGGAGGCTTACATCTAAGTCATTCTTGAGTCACTCAATCAAGTTCTCAACAAAACTTAGTTTCCCTACATCATGGGATATCCTTTTATTCAAACACAATAACTATATTTACATTTAAACATAGATTTTGGGTAGATGAATTTTGGAAGCTTCTTTGTATATTCTAGAGACACATATCATGTACTTGCCTGTATATATATATATTTTTTCATTGATGATCATCAAACTTAACACCTAACATAATAATTTTTAAGGTACCAACCCCCTTACTTTTACAATTGATAGATAAAGAAACTCATTTATCTATTATGTCTCTAAGAAATGAATGCCTTCAACTTATTTTTACTTGGGACTTATTTTTGGGGTAAAGGGATTGGTTTTAGTTTATTCAAATTTCAAGGGAGTTTACCTACGTTAGTAAGAAGAGGTAAGCTGTTAAATTTTATCCTTTATTACCAACACCAACATCAAGACCTCCTCATTTGGAATGATTTGAATTGATCATTTTCTATTACAAAAATTCAAAAATCTCTATTTTGGATTTTCCCCCATCCTATTTTCATGTGATTTAATCACATAATTCATGTTCTCACCCAAGGACAACTTTATTTCCTTTGTGTCTTTGATACAATTTTTATCCAAAGTTGTGTCTAAGGTATATCTAAACAAACTGATGCTTTTGCAACCAAAAAAACCCACCACATTATCATTATCAGTGACATACTCAAGACACCACCGCATTATTTGAGGATATTCCATGCAACTCATTACTTGACAAGATTCTCACAATTTTCCAATCATTATCTTTCCTACATTCGTTTTAAACGAGAGACTCCACTTTGTTTTCATTGTCTATCTTTTATTTTTCTTTCTTTACATCCCAATATCTTTTTTCGCATCCTTGTAAAACATTATTAGTTAAACATGAGTAAGACAAAAACTTTAGAAAATCATGGAATTTTTACAGGGAATTTCCTCAAATTCAGAAAGGTCTCACTTATTTCTTTTAGAAAACTAAAATCCATTTCCTCAACAAATATCACATATTTTGAACCCATTCAATACTAATAATCAAATACATCCTGCATCCATATTTTGTGTTGATTTTTTTTATTGGTAAGCTATAATACACATGCTATTTTAGGTTTTTTTTTCTCTCCTTCTCAATTTTAATACCTATACCAGCGTTCATATGTGGGTGATTTATACATTCACATTTCTTTTTGGAAAGGCAAACATACATTTTCTGAAGTCAATCATTCATATTGTATGCAGTGATTGTTCGTAACACAATCATGCTTTCATCTCGTCCCATAGTTTTCCATCAAATTTCTAAAAGCTACCATGAGATAGTTAAGCTACCTAAATGAAAAGGAGTCCATAGATATTGAAATTCAGGCTTATTTGTCTTAAATCATGGGAACTTTTGTGTCTCTGATAAATCTCAGTTTATCACTTAAATTACACACTAACTAAGGTGAAATATACTGATTATGATGATTTATACTTGAACATTCGGGTAATTTAAGCAAAACCAACTTAAAGAGAATTTAATACATGGGTTGAATCTTTCAATAAATTTCCTGACATTTGCGTGTTTTCTGGATCTTCATGTGTGGGAACCGTGAAGAGACTATAAGTTTTAACTTCTTCTCGTGGCATTTTTGTAATTCGTGAGACTGTTAGGGGATTTTTTTGCTTTCTACGAGGGAGAAATTCGAGGATGCAACTCACGCTTATTGGCGGGGAGAAGAAGCAGGGGACCTCGGGGGTAATTGCTGGAGTCGGACGTGGGGAGCAGGTGGAGGAGAGAGAGAATTTCTGGCAGAATCCAACGGTTGTGCTAAAAGGATCGTGGCGTTGGAATAAGCAAAAGTTTTGGCTGGATTTTTCGCGCGCTCTCTCGTCTTGGCGATTTCGAGACAAAAGGGGGGTTGCCCCGATCTCCTGGACTCACTTCGCACATCTGGTTTTCTCCAAGTAGAAGAGAGGAAGCGAATGGTGGAGTCCATCTTCAGCCACTGCGGATGCTATTGAGGAGTGGGATACTGATCCTGATAGAGAATCGCGAAGAAACGTTGCCTAAGGCCACGACGTGGGGTGACACTGAGGTAAGACATCTCCTCGATCTCTGTTTAAATCCTTGTATTCCTGAGGGATTTTGGGTTCCGAACATACCTAAGATCACGATGTTTTGTTTTCCGAAACATCTCAGAATGTTCGTCACTTAGAATCTAGTGAACGTTTATGAAAGTTTTTATTAACTCCTTAAAATATTTCTTTCCCTTTAATTTCTTGCTGAGAGTTGTTCCCCGACCTGTACCTACAAATCAACCGGTTAATCATTAGACTTTCCTTTTTCTTTTGCAAGTTTTCCATAATGAAAAAACTAACTAAAAAAGAATCCGAGCGATTAGAGTGACCACCTTCCTCCAATCTCACTCAAATTCTATCATGTTGGGTTCGAGTAGAATTAAGGAGGTGAGTTCTTAAGAGTCAACAGTATCGTTAAATAAAAAAAATATAAAAAGGGGTAATGAAACAAACCGAAGAAATGCATTTGCGGTGAAAGTCATCGAGACATTCCTAATCTCCGTGGATTCGACACCCTACTTACCACTGAACTAAGGAGGATAAAAAAATGTTTTGATTGATTCAAGATTAAACAATGATAACTAACCAAGTATTTCAGTAAGGAATTTTGGAACACCAGTCTCTAAGCGGGCATTGATCACCAAGAACACAGTCCACATGTCTAGTTTGCCCATAAATATAATTCATTTAAATGTCTGAAGAATCATCCAATTTATGTCATAAATGATTATTAATCTAGTAATTGACTTTCAAGGTCTGGGTCAACGGCATGATTCGTCAAACGAGCCCCTTTGACTGAACATGAAAGGCCATTCTCTTGTTCATGAGGTGCTCGTTGCTAGTGTGACACCATGATGGCGCTCGTCCACCCATTGGGTGTCAACTGAACCACGTGGAGATGACTCCGGGATCATCTGGCCACCTGGCAGGATATACGATATCTAAACCCTCTGAGCGTTAGATCTTCTATCTGCCACGACTGCGGTGCACCACAAAAGAAAAGGAAAAAAGCCCCCATCAGCTTGTACGGATTTGATCTCTCTATCTCTCTCTCTGTTACAGAGTTGACGAACCCAGATGTCGTCGGCTCGGTTGCTGAGCCTGGCAACGCCGTCACCAGAGCTCTGCCCCTGCCCTCTTTTGCCGGAGCTCCGGCAGATTTCGCCGGCAAGCTTCGGCAGTTTTCGCCGGAGCTCCGGCGGTCACATGTCCTCCCCGTTGTGCAACTCTCTCAGCGTCATCACCAGAGCAACCACTGCCGGCGCGGACTCCGGCACGTCCCTCCGCGAGATCAAAACGGCTTTATTGCAGTCGCTGCAAGGTAGAGAGAGATATATAGATCTATATAGAATGGGAATGTGAGATATAAGATTGATGGCAGGTATAGATAGAGGAATCTTTGGGCTGCAGTCTCAGAGAAGGAGCGAGATCGAAGAATTGGTGAGGCAGCTAGAGGACCGTAATCCGAACCCTGATCCTACTGCACAACTCGAGCAGGTGAATACAGGCGGTCGATAATAGGATCTTTACTCTTTTTGGTAAGCGAGAGAGGGCTCGATTCTTTCAGGTTGATGGATCGTGGAAGCTCTTGTACAGTAGCATTACCATTCTTGGCGCCAAGCGGACGAAGCTCGGCCTTCGGGACTTTATCTCCCTCGGCGACTTCATCCAGATAATCGACGTTGCCCAGGTTCTCTCGCTCTCTCTCTATGTGTATCTCTGTCTCTCTCTACGTCTCTCTTTCTCTGTCTCTCTCTATCATTAAGCAAATAGAAAGGGGGAGCAGAAAAATTTTAAGGCTCTCTCTTTACTACCACGCCAAACAAAACTTTTGCCCATGAATCCAAGACTAGCTCTTTCTCTGTCTAGTAATCTAGTTTAGCCACTTCCTGGGTAATTATCAGATAATGGTGATGAAAAGGGGAACTGCAGTTTCTCCCTCTAGAAACTACAGACGAGCTTCCCCACAAAAAAATTTGACAATCTCTAACACCCGGTTCTTCCCTCCTCTTCCGGGCATCCGTTTTCTCCAGAATTCCCTCTCTCTCTCTCTCTCTCTCTCTCTCCAAGTGATCGCTATCATCAACAGGGGAAAGCGGTCAACGAGATCAGCTTCAGCGCCAGAGGATTGAAGATGATCACCGGGAAGCTGACGATCGTCGCTGCCTTTTCCATCGCCACCAAAACCGTGCGTATTACTCTCTTATTCATCCTACTTTTCCTCCTTGGCCTACTCTGATTATCTCGTGGCGTTTGCCCAGCGAGTTGACATCAGCTTCCAGCAATCCAGAATCGAACCGCCGCAGCTAATGAATCTTTTCCAGAAGAATTACGATCTCCTGCTCGCCATCTTCAACCCAGAAGGCTGGCTCGAGATTACGTACGCCGTTGACATTTAATATATGTATACACCTGATATTTCACCAACGTTGACCTTTGCCTTTGACTTGCAGATATGTTGACGACTCTATCCGGATAGGGAGGGATGACAAGGGCAACATTTTCATTCTGGAGAGGGATCCAGAAAGGAAATCCTTTCAATGATCGTCCGCAACATTCGTTCATATTCTAGAGGGAGAAACAGAGAAATAGAGAGAAAGAAATGAGCATTTTTTTTTTCAAGGTGATGATGATGGATGAGAAAATCGATTGGCCACAATCATCATCACCGTAGCTTCACAGAAAAAAATTGAAATCTGCGTTGGCCAATTGCCGAAAGTTCTTGTTAACAATGTGATGGGGGGCAGAGAGAAGATAAAAAACTAGGATTCAAGAAAAAATGCCGAAGGGCATGAATCATGTTCTACTGTTTGATTCCCAATTTAACAAGCCAGATGAAATTTGTTCCAGAAATCACCAGTTCTACTGTTTGATTATAATACGCATGCAAATAGTCAATCAAATCTATGGTTGCGAATTCGGCGGTAAGGAAGCTTCTGCAACTGCGTCGTGTTTTATTGGAGGGTTCCACTGCGCAGGAGTCAAAACTTTCCGGATGGAGAGCGCGTGGATCTCCTTCAACTCCTCCGCCAAAGCAGCGTTGACCATACGGTGACGTTCCAGAAGCCTCTTTCCCTCGAATTTCTCCGACACAATCTCAATTTCAAAGCTCGCGCCGCACCTAAACAACCATCATGAACCCTAAAAAATTATCAGTTTCCGCTCGACCCATTTCTATAAGAACCATTCATAAGCGAAAAATCCAGAGCTAATTTACGGTCCCCGTCAAGATCATCTAAAACTTATAACAAATGAGAAAAGTAAAGAATTTACCCTCCGGATGTATCGATCACTTGCTGCACCGCAGACCGACGGCGGAAGAGTGAGAGAAAATTGAATCAGCGACAAAATCAAAAGCAAAGGGAAGAAAAAAATCAGAAGCGATAGTCATTCTCTCACTAGATGAACAGGATTCAACGCGGAGGTGAGCGCCGCATCCACGTCATCCTTCGTCACCCCCATGGCCAACTGCCCAACTCTTTTCTCTCTCTCTTCTCTTCTCTGCAAATGTATAGAAGAAGGGCGTGGGCGTGGGCGTCTGGAGAGGTCTTAGATGAATATAAGCGAGTCAAGCCCATAAAATGGGCCCACAAAGCCCATTTCTGAGGGCCCGGTAATAAGGCAACTGAGGGCCCCGCAGCCCGCCTTTTGGCAGTTCAAAGTCGTTCTAACGCGATCTCAACCGTCTATCCGAAAAATACGCGATCTCATAGAAATCAGCATGCGCCTGTACCTACAGGAATCCAACGCACGGCTAAACAGTAGCCACGTGACCGTAGCCCGACATCTGAACGGCGCATTTAATTCCCAGGCAATAAAATATAAAATGCTCAAAAATATCTGTTATCCGGGAAGAATTACAGTTACCTTTCTTCCTCTTCTTGGTCGAAAAGATAGCGATGGCGGAGATGTCGTTCGACCACAGGCAGCAGTACCAGCAAGGAGTAGCGAAAGAGACAGCTCTCCAAGCTTTAAACAGCATCATCCAACTCCACTTCGAGAAGACACTCGAGAAGAAACGAGGAATAGATGCTCAGAAAAAGGAGCTCTGGAAGTTCTTCCAAATATTCTTCCTCTTCCTCGCCATCGTCTTCTCCGCTCAAGTCCAAGCCCCTCCAGGCCGCCTCCAATGCCGCCACTGCTGGACCTCCATCGCTCTTCTCTCTCTAGCGCACCTCGTCTTTTACGTTTCCGTTGCGCAGACGCTGCGCTGCATCAACGGACTCAAATATCAACGCCGATGCCACAAGTTAACTTTAACGGTTGCTACCGAGCGTCTGAAGCAGCTGAAGATGCGAATGGGTAATGGATCCAGCGGGCAGATGGAGGAAGGAGAAGAGGAACTTCTCGAGGTGCATTACCAGGAGCCGCCGGAGAGTTACCTCTCCAAGTTCAAGAGAAACTGGGCACTGCATTTCGGGTTTCTTCTCTGCACTTTTGCCGTTTCTGTTTGCTCCTCCGTCGTCATTATTTGCTTCTAGGGTTTTATTTTTTCTCGCTACTTTTTACTGTTGCTGGTTGCGTTGTGGCCTTTTCTGGGTTCCTTTGTTTAATCGCTTCGGGAGATCTGAGAGGGAAAGCCGGAAAAAATTAGATCCGGTGATGTGATTTCTCTTGGAGGCATTGGATCCGACTGGTGCAGTTTTTAATCGAATTAAATATCAAGAAGAGGTCAGAGCTTCGCATAGGGATTTGTATGCATCGTGGCAGCGCTTGAATTCTTCTTCAGCTACAGACTGCCCCCAAAAATAGAAAAAAATCAGAGAAAATCTGGAATTTCTTCGTTTATTACTCTAACAAAAATCGGGAAAATCAATTTATTCGTACTTGAGAAGGCCCCTGATGTCGGTCCGGATGCCATTTCAAGGCTGCCATACGAAATCTGCACCATTCGTTGAATATGAGACTAAAAAAAAAAAAACGAATCCAAATTTTAATAGTTCTTACGCTATCTTGACGTCGCCGATTTTCAGTGGGCCAGTCGCCGGTAGCCCAAGAGTAGCTCTTTGAGACCATAGTCCCACCTTGGATCCCCCGTCGTCGTGATCATGTTCATGAACATCATCATCATCGCTGACATCTAGATCGCTTTCTCTCTCCCAATCTCTCCGCCCGTCGTCGGTTTCGTGTCTCCACTGAAACCCATGAAATGAGTTCCTAGATTCAGCGCCGCATGATGGCCCGAAGGTCCAAGTGTAGCGTCTGGTCCCAAATCTCGCCTGAAAAATGGGGCCCACATTTGGACCATCATCATCGTCATCATCATCATCCGGGTAGAGAGATTGCTTGTTCTTCTTGCATCCTGTAAAAAGCACGAGATAAACCTGTATGGGTTAGGTGAGTGTATGGAGTGAGGGGGAGAAGATCCAGACCGTTGCGCCCGAATTTTCGGGGCTGGCGGCGGGTCCTCGATTGGGCCTGGTTATTTGTTTGGGCCGGTTTCTCCGGATCAGCTCCTGTCTGCCATGTTGCAGCTCCCTCCTCCAAAGGAAATGACTAAGAAATTGAATCATATACGAGTTATTATACAGAGTATAAAAGAGAGAGAGAGAAGAGAGAATAAGAGTGTTCACTCTAATGAAGGAGATAGTGGATTTCATGGGGTTAGTGTGAGGCAGAGAGAGGAGAGGAGAGAGGAAGAGGGGGAGAAAAAGATGAAAAGAGAGATGAGAAGGGCGAGGAGAAATAGATTGAAATAACGTCAGAGAGTAGAGAGAATATGTGAGGGGACAATCGGAGAATATGAATGATGGGGAGAGGTGTGTGAGAGAGTGAATATAAGAGTGACAGTGTGTGTGAGAGAGAGTGAAAGAGGAGAGAGAGTGAACAGGGAAAGTATGTGCGTGTGACGAGAGAGAGAGAACGAGTAAGAGAAAAAGTGAGTGACAGTGTGGGAGAGAGTGAGATTGAGGAGAGGTGTACGTGCGCGAGCGAGAGAATTCGAGGGAGAGTATGAGTGAGAGAATTTGAGTGATAGAGAGGGGGGAGCTAGGGATAGAGATAGAGAGGGTACGTAAAAGAATGGGTTGGAAGATCTGCCATTCAAGAGATCTTTAAGAGCTCTTTTGGCGTCTGTTCGCTTCTGGCGGACGACGTATCTGACATAATTCTGCATTTTTCAGAACAATGCATCCATCTATAAAATCAAGTAAAAATCCAAAAATTTGGGAAGAATTAGAGCAGTTCGCTGAGGATCCAAAACGTGCCTTTGGTGTTCGTCGTCCTTCTGTCTCCTCCTGCGGGAACAAGCGTTCGTTCACCATTAATTTCAAATGCTGATACAGAAAAACTATTGAATACGCACCTATTGAATAGCAAAATAAGAAAACTCGAATAATAAAGCTAGAAAAAGAAAACAAATAAAAGCTCAATTCCATGTCGATAATATGAATATTTGCCCAATAGATGATATAATTCAATCCTCTAAACTCTCTCCTGTTCTGGGCATGTCGAGGAAAGAATAAAAGAGAAACTTTGAACCTGTAATAATCAAAGAGGTCATAGAACCGAACCTTGCGGGGGAACTTGCTCTTCCATTTGGCACAGACGACGGCAGTCGAGCGGAAATACGCAGCCCTAACAAAAAGCGGAAAAACGGACTTCAGGAGAGCTCTTCCCCACAAGGATCTGAGCATTTATGACTAGATTTCGAGGCCAATAAGAATCTCTTGGAGGAAAAAGGAAGCGAGAGGTCGCTGCTCTTCTCCCTCCCGGCTTCCCTTCCTCTCAACCCGCGGGAGAGAGAATTGAGAAAAAATAGCCCGTTAAGAAGCCCAATGGACCAACTTTGTAAATGGGCCAGAAATACAAAGATTTACTTATGTATTTATTTATTATAATTAAATTATTTTAATACTTTAACATATCTGCCACAGCCAGAATTATTCGCCATTTATCTCAATTTTTTATTTTCTGCATCTATTCTCTATTCATCTTAGGGGAGAATTTTTTAATTATTTCAAAAGTGATAACGGGAATAATTCCCCGCTAAGGTCACTTGATATGGGCTTTGGGGGACAAGATGCTTCCAAAAAAAAGTCTTCTTCATGAGTGCGTGCCTTTCCTCGAGTGCTTTATGACCCGATCCCGTCAGTCAACGTATTTTCCTCGTTGACCTTGACTTTTGACCCCTGCTGGTGACCTGCTTTTGTGGGGAATCCCAGACGCACAAGATGATTGAGCAATGCGGCCCGCGCCGATTGCTCACTTTATCGGTCATAAAGCAAGCCCACAGCGATTGTGCCTTGTTAGTGGAGCCTTTCGGGCCTAGTCACGGAAAGCTAATTGGGCCGATGGCTTTACGGGAACTTGACCAACTCGCTGACGTCATCCTGTTAACGTGGCCTGACAACAGTCGACTGGTGTACACGTGTTAACCTAAAAACACGTGCAACGAGAAGCCCTTTGGTCCCCCCAGACCCCGACGTGAACAAGACACCGGTTTCCATATCTGTCTGACGTGGACCACGTGCCTACGTGCTGCTCTCCTATTGGTTGTCGCTTCTTTCTGCATTTCACCATAAATTGCCGTCCTCTCCCTTCCTCCTCGTGGCGCTTCCTTTCGGGGTCTCTCTCTCTCCGTGTATCTCTCTCACTCCAGTTGTTTTCATTGAAGGTGTGAGAAACTGTTCTTGATTCCTTCTCCTCGTCCCTCATCTTTAGTCTATCTCTCGCCGCATTTCTGTCTCCTTTTAGGAGTTCTTGATATCTGCTTGCAGCAGGAAATGTTGGACTTTTAGATTTTGGTGTGCCTGGCCCGAGGAGTTACCGTACAGAACGGCAAACTTCCGCGTCTTATGTTCTTGAGAGTTTTATGGGTTCGGTCTGCGTGTGACAGGTGGACGTTGTGCTTGCCTCTAAGTCTATAAATCAAGAACACCCCCTTGTGTTCTGTTTCTTCCCAAACATCTCTCTTGCTCCTCTTTTCCTGTTGCTGTGTGAGTGAAGGAAGAGAGAGACCCTGTGATCCTATAGGAAATTCCTCATGATGACGTACAGGGGTTTCATGGCGAGCGGGTGGACGCCGGCGCTGGGAATGGTTATGGTGCAAGTAGTCTTCGCCATGGTGAATATTCTCTATAAGCTGGCCGCCAGCGACGGTATGGATCTTCGGGTTCTCGTCGCCTATCGTCACATCTTCGGCGCCGCCTTCCTTCTTCCTCTATCCTTCATCCTCGAAAGGTCGCCTACGTCATTCCTCCTATCGTTCTTGATCAAATTCTTGCTCTCGGTTCACCTGTCTTAACATAATCCTCGGAGCAGGAGAACGTGGCCGGCGCTCACGGGGAAGATTTTAATGCAGAGTTTCCTCTGCGGCTTATTCGGGTAAGTCCAAACAGAATTAAAATGGTCTTCTTGAAAGAAGGTTTTGGATATACAGCACAGGCATTTCACCTTTCTAGATTTCTGGGTCGTCATAAACTGTCGTTGTCGACGTGGGCTTTCCTCTGAATCCCGTGGGAGCCAGTCTGTACGCTTAGGATTTTCGGGTTTCTCGTTTTGCAGGGGAACGATGACTCAGAACTTCTATCTGGTGGCGATCAAGCTGACGACGGCCACATTCACTACGGCGATAGCGATTCTCGTCCCCGCCATCACCTTCCTCTTAGCTGTCATCTTCAGGTGAGAAAACCGAAGAAACCTTCATCTTTTTTTTCTCCCCAAGTTTTCCACTTATTCTAATCAGGCTACCTTAGGATGGAGAGGTTGGACGTCGGAAAATTTACTGGAAAAGCAAAGCTAGCCGGTACGGCGCTAGGACTTGGAGGAGCAATGCTTCTGACCTTTTACAAAGGACCAGATATTACTGTTTGGAGAAGTAGCATCGATCTCTTGAAGGCTCATGGAGGTCCTGAACCGACCAACTTGGATTCCAAGAACAGAGTCATAGGAGGCTTAGCTGCCATCGTTAGCTGCTTCTGCTACTCAGCCTGGATGATACTTCAGGTGATTCGAGAGCCAATAGTATCTGGTCTTCAGGACTTTTTTTTTTTTTTGACTGCTTGGAGTGGTGTAGACGAAGATAAGCGAGAAATATCCTCACGTTTACACGACCTCGGCTTTGATGTGCTTTACCGGGGCGGCGCAGTCGACGATATACGCCTTCTTCCTGCAGAGAAGCTGGGAGGAATGGAAGCTAGGGGTCGACATCAGGCTCTATACAGTCCTCTTCGCTGTGGGTTTTCCATTTTTCACTGGCCTCTTATCTTCCCCATTGTTCGAGCGACTTAGTCCTTTCATTCGTCTCTTAACCCAGGGAATCGTTGCCTCGGGGATGATTACGGTGGTGATGACGTGGTGCATACGGACGAAGGGCCCACTTTTCACCTCCATCTTCAATCCGTTGATGCTCATTATCGTGGCTGTATTGGGTTCCTTCTTCCTCGAGGAAAAGCTGCATATTGGGAGGTAAAATTTTGAAAAAAAATAGTCTTCTGCGTTCGTTCTCCTGTGCTGATGGACAGTTTTGATTGCTGGAGATAGCCTTTTGGGGGCGGTACTGATCGTGGTCGGCTTATACTCGGTGCTGTGGGGGAAGAGTAAGGAGGCGGAGGCCGAACTTCCTGTGCGGAAAGTTCGAGAGCCGGAGGTAGTGGAGATGACGCAGTCGCAGTCGCGGTCGGGTGACAATTAAAACTCCATTATGTTAAAAAGAAAAACTAGAGAACGTCCCTTGCTCGATTGAAAGGTAAGGATTTGTCGGAGGGATGAGAGGGAGGTCCAGGTTTAGTTATCCAAATCTTCTATTGAAGACGATGGTGTCTCCACTCACTGAAGACGATGGTGACAGAGAAAGCGAAGCAGCTCGTTTGCTTTTCGTGGAGTGTATTCTTTGAAGTCCTGGATTCCGGACGTCTTTGTGTGTTGGGGGAAGGGAGAAAAAGAGCGGAGGGAGGGAGAGAAAGAGAGATGTTGCTCATTTGTTTTCTCTAAATGGACGTTCTCTAACGGTTGGATTTATGGGTAAACTGAAGTCTCCAAGAAACACATGGGACAAAGCTCAATTAACGGGCCTTAATGGACAATTATGGGCTCTCAATTTATGGGCATTGTGCCTATACAACACGCGCCACGAGCCGATGAGTGGAGTTAAATTCTCCATGGACGACGTGCTCACACGTATACCGTGGCATGCACTGTGGAAGCAGGGTTATACGTGCTGAGAGCCCTTTCGACAATGGTGACTTGAAAGATAAAAAAAACATGGAAAACTTGTAGCCGATAATGGAGCATGATCACTAGTAGAAGAGGTACTTTGAAAATGATGACAACTCGATTGTCGTTCAAGACCAGACCATGCATATGCTCGGACAGTGGAGAAGCTGAATAGAGTTGGCCAAGAGGAGAGGACGCTAGACAAAGAAGGATTACTAGAGAGGGAGGAAAGGGAACACTAGAGATAAAATTGGCAGAAATAGTCGAATCCCATAACTTACTTAAAATAAAGACCAAAGCAAAAATATTTCAATGTGCTCCAATGATAATGACGATGACCAATTAGTGATGGGTAGACAACAAATGATATTGGAAACCAGATTCAAGAATGGTGGTAGCAGGTCGTGAGTGACTTGAATTGTATCAAAGATTGATATGTTCATTATAATGTTTGAGTACAATTATTTATATAGACGAAGAAGACATAGGCTTTGTATCAATATGAGGCAATATATGACTCAAATAGATGGCATGGAGGTAGAGTGTGATGCCGTGATTTAATTTCACCATAATGGGAACAAGTGCATGGTCCGAGAGCATCAATGGCATACATATTAGATCAAGTGGAGGTAGGCAATGATGAAACAGGTGGGAGGGATCGGCTAGTGGACCACTCATTGAAGGCAATGGTTTCTATGATGGTACTGGAGTGTGCTGCTTGATGTTGTTGTTGGGGTTTAAAGGTAAGGATATGTTAAAAACAAGAATTTCAAGACCACTCCCCCCCAAGAAGAGGTTTATTGATCAAGAAGTAGAAGACGAAGATGATTCCCTAGCATGTATTCAAGTCATGAGGAAACTATTGGTTCAGCCAGATGGAAAATTGAGTTGCATCATAGATTCATCAGTATAAACAAATATATAAAACAAAAATAAACCCATACCTAAATTCATTGAATGATTCTTCATCTTGAAAGTGAATAATAGTCTCTTGAATATCCCAAAGATAACCACTTGAAGAATAGTTCAAGATAGTCTCTGAAGTTTGAAGAGAGATCAACTGAAATTTTGTTTATAATGGAAAAATTGATAACTAAATAACATGTCTGTTACATAACAAGCGCACAAAATACAAAACTCTCACTGAAATTACATATTATTGTTAGGTCTAATCTTTATTAAATGGACATAGTTATGTATTATTATGGATTAGCTATCCTTTAATCCCATTAAGTGATTCAATTATATTTAATGTAGGGATTATGACATTCATTTATGTGTGTGGAGGTTAATTATGTGTAGAGGCAATTAAATCGATCATTAGTCATTAATGGGCTAACTAATGACTGATTAGAAGCTTAAGCTTTCCTCATTCTCTATAAATAGGAGGCTATAGTTCACTTGAATAACTTAATGCTTATAACCATCTAGAGAGAATCTCATTTCTTATAGAGATCAAGAAGTTATCTTGGGGATATTCAAGAAGGCTATTCTCCACTATAGAAATCTACTATGATGAAGATTCATCTCGTGAATCCAGGTAGGAGTTTAATTCAGTTTTATGTATTTGATTATGCCGATGAATCATGATGCATACTCAAGTTCCATCAATTATCATATGATTTCAGGCCCATATAAGTAGTATGTTCACAGAAGACTTTAGCCGACGCTGCTTTTGTGAGTGGATCTGCTATCATGGAGTTTGTAACGATGTGCTCAATAGACAGTGGGCCATTTTGAACTCTTTCTTTAACAACCAGGTACTTGATATCTATATGTTTAGATTTTTTTAAGCTTTGATTATTGTTGGTGAACATAAAAATCAACGGATTGTCACAATGAAGCTTAAGTGGTCTTTCAATTCCTTAAACTACCTTCAAATTTGTGACAAAATTTTTCAGCCAATTGTCATGATTTGATGCTTCGTAGCATGCTATATATTATGGTGACATAGTGGAAGATGCTATGAGTTCTTGTTTAGCACTTTTTAATGAGATAGCTCCTCCAACTAGCAAATAAATATAGCATGAAGTAGATTTTCTGCTATCAATGGATCCAACAAAATCAGAATTACAATACCCAATGATCTCTAGTTCTTCTGATTTTTTGTACAAAAGCATATAATTCTTTGTCCTTTGTAAATATCTCAAAACTCTTTTTTTTGCCTTCCAATGTGCCATACCCAGGTTACTCATGTATTTAACCAAAACCCCCCCACTATATAAGCAATATTTGGTCATGAAAAAACTTGAGCATACATAATACTCCTAACAACTTGTGTATATAAAATTTTTTGCATCTCTTGAATTTCTAATGTATTCTTTGGACATTGATTGAGACTAAGTAAGTCACATTTAGCGACTAGGGTATCTAATGGTGTGAAATCATGCATACTATATGTTAGAAGGAGCTTTTTATTATAACCCTTTTTTAACAACCCTAAGATATTTTTAGGACGATCTCGGTAAATTTGAATGCCTAAAACATAAGAGGCATTACCAAGGTCCTTCATCTCAATGTTTTTTAATAGAAACTTATTGGTGTCACATAATAAGTTTAGATTATTAGTGACAAATAAACTATCATCCACATGTAATACTAAAAAGATATACTTGCTCCCACTAAACTTATGATATATGCATTCATCAACAAGATTTATTACAAAACCGAACGAACTAATGATTCTATGAAATTTGTGATACCATTGATGAGGAGATTGCTTCAATCCATAGAGAGATTTCTTTACTTTACAAACCACGTACGTTGAATCTCCTATCAGAAAATTATGAAGTTGTTCCATATAAATGGTTTCATCCATTTATCTATTTAGAAATGTGGTCTTTACATCCATTTGATGTAACTCAAGATCAAAATGACCGAAAAGTGCCATTATGATTTTGAATGAATCCTTTGATGAAATTGGTGAAAAGGGTTCATTATAATCAATGCCTTCACGTTGAGTAAATCCCTTTACAACAATACGCGCCTTGTATCTTTCTATATTACCTTTTGAATGCTTCTTGGTTTTAAATATCCATTTACAAATAATAAGTTTCAATCCTTCACGTATTTGAACAATATCCCAAACGTCATTATCGTGCATGGATTTTTTTCTTGTCATTCATGGCATCAATCCACTTGTGAGCATTAAAACTATGCAAGGCTTATCGTAAATTAATAGGATCGTTTTCCTTTATCTCCAAATCAGCCTCATGTTCTTGAAGATATATACTCAAATTGTTTAAAATTTGAGTTCCCTTTTCAATAGTGGATACTTTTAATGACACTTCTTCTTGAGGATATGTAATTTGACTAAAAGAAGTTGAGGGATGTGAAAAATTTTCTTGACCACATGAGAGAATTAAGTTATATTATGTATAAACACTATCATTGTATTCTTCCTTAAAGTATGTGTTTCTAACTTTATTTCCCCTGTCAAATTCAATATCCTCAAAGAAATGTGTATTTCTAGTTTCAAAGATACTTCTAGTACTAGGATCATAAAATTTGAAACCCCAAGCTTTTTCTGAATATCCAACAAAATAACAACTTATTGTTTTGAAGTCTTGTTTTCTTTCCTTAAGAACATACAATCGTGCTTGATATGGACATCCTCCGCTATGAAAATGCTTGAAACTGGGTTTTCTTCATGTCCATAGTTTATATGGTGTCTTTATAGTTTCCTTTTTAAAAACTCTATTCAATAATTATATGGCTGTTTTTAATGCCTCACCCCCTAAACTCATGTGAAGCGATTATTCAGCCATCATACTTCTCACCATATCTTGAAGTGCTTGATTTCTTTGCTCAATTATGCCTTTCATACTAAGAGTTCCCATCATAGTATACTAAGGGAAAATTCTTGATTACTCAAGATATTGGGAAAAACTTCCAGGACATTGTTCACCAAATCCGTCATTCCTTCCGTAGAACTCTCCACCACAATATGATCTTACACTTTTTGTCCTTTTGTTGAGTTGATTTTCGACCTCTGCTTTAATTATCTTGAATGTGTCTAAAGATTCTGATTTTTCATGAATGAGATAAATGTAGTCATATCTTGAGTGGTCATCAGTAATTGTAGTGAAGTATCAATGTCCATTTCGTGTTGCTGTAAGGAAATGACTTAATTGTAATTGTTAAAGGCTATAAGGAAATGTTGTAAGGACATCCACACGTATCTGTATGGATTAATTGTAATAGTTATGTTGCTCATGAAGATCCCTTTCTTTTAGTAGTGTGTGTTCTTGTCCTTTATACAACTAACACATTTTTCTTGTCTTGAAATGAAATGATCTAGAATATCAAAATCTCTTTTTCAAGAGAAGAATCTTTAAGATCATCAAGAGAAATGATGTTTCAAAGATTGATAAGTAGATAATAAGTTAACAATTTAAAAAGAAAAGATCCTACTCTAATTTATTCCTTCATTCATTTTACATCAAAGACTCTCTCTAATGAGGCTCCTACTTCATTCATCCTTTTGAGATCCCATACATTTCACATGTACTAGATGTAGTTAAACATGAGTTTGATGTTTTACCTCTTAGCTTTACTGATATTATGAAACATGTTTACGTTGAGTCAAAATGGTTTGAGGAAGGTACATGTTCATGATTTTAAGCATTGATGGCTTGAGAAATTGACCCATATCAACATCAAAATCCAAACACTGAGAAGAACCTCAAATATGCTTCACATTTTTAATCATAAATTGATTTAATCCAACTCTTTTATGAATTAACCACCAATTTCATCATTGTCTTACATGTTCTAATTTAAATATAATTTTTATCCTAGTTTAGTTTTTAATTTATGTTTATTATTCTATCCTTTCCTTTTTAGCTTATTCCCCAAGTCTTATTTTTTGTATTTTTTTAGTTACAAGAAAACATAAATTAAAAAAAATCCTGAAAGAAAATCTTCCCAAATAGACATTGAGTGGGGGTATTCTTTTTGAAATAGGTCTCTCTTTGGCACAAAAAAGGTCTCTCTCTCTCTCTGTGTGATGCAATGAAGTCATCATCCTTTGCTCTGGACCATTTTCTACTCTCTTCTATTGAACCTTTTGCTTGACAGAAGCTTGGGCTTTTCTGCAAGATGATCGTAACGCCCAATAATCTTTATTGAAATCAGCCCACTCATGCTCATCTGGCTTCAATTTTTCTCTAAGCTAACTCTAACAATCAAGTGCCTCAAAGTCAATCAGATTTTTTATTTCAAAATTTTTAATCGAAAATAGAAAACAAGGGGTTTCCCGAAACAAATTCCTTTATGTCTGTCTTTCTCCATTTCAATATTTTTATCAAAGGTGTTTTGGATTTTGATGTTCTAAGCTTATTCTTTGATTTGAATCGTGTTTCAAACTTTTATTTTGTTTTTATTTTCATTTTGGTTTGATTATGAGGTTTTCATTTTTGAAATAAATTTTTTTAGTTTCTGATTTTTTTTCATTTTTCATTATTTGGTTTGGGCATTTCCCTTCTTTTACTTTTGATTCTTCTTACTTAGATTGAATTTCACCTTGGAAAAATTTTCCCTAATTCCAAATAGTTAATTTATTGTATATCTATGATTTTCATTTTCCAAATATCATATTTCTGGTTTTTCTCTCTCTTTGAAGATTGTATTTATTCTCTTCATCTTCTAAAGATTTTAATTTTTCAATTTTCAACTTCTAATCTTATTGTCCTCTACCCACTAAATTTATATGTTTTATAAATTTAAGGTTATTTTTTTGAAGTAGATTGTTTTGAAGTTATATAAGTTGATTTTCTGAATTTTTTGTAATTCTTCAAATTTCTCTAATCAGATTTTTTTATTTCTGATTTTTTTAATTCTTTTTCAAATATCTGATTTCTTTTTTTACCAAATCTGACATTATTTATAGTGATTTTCTTAAGTTTAGAATTTTCCAATATGATTTTTATTTCCAATTTATAATTTAACTCATTCTCTCATTTAATCTTCATCACTTGTTTCTTAGATCCATTTCCTAAATTTGAATTTAAAAAACAAAACATCTCACTATATCATTTGTTGAAAAACTATTTCTATAAACTAATTTGGTTTGAGTAGTTTTGTCGCTAAAAAATTCATGGTAGAAAGTTTCATTATTGCTCATTTTTATTTGACCTTATTCACAAGCGTTTGAAGGTAAAAACTTAGGTTATTTTGAGGTAGTCCTAGAATGAATTTTAAAGTTTATTTGAGTGATTAGTTTTAAGGCATCTTATTGATAATCTTAGACATATCATCAGTTTGAGGCATTATTTGTCGTCATAAACATACTAGGGTCATCATGTCGAGTCATTGAGGATAGTTATTGGACATATGATATTATTTTACAATTTCATCAAGATAGTCAAGGGCAATTATGACAAAGTCAAATTCAAAGTCAAAGGCATAAATCAAGTCAAGGCAGAAGTCAAAGAAATATTTCACGACGTTCTCTCTTATTTAGCAATATTTCAAGAGACTTGGAGACTTCACAAAGGTAGGCCAACACGAAGGGGAGTAGGGAGCGGCGTGCAAAGCTCTAGGATTTGGCTTGTGGGAGACAAGATGAGCGGCGGCTTGTCGAAGGATGGCGATGAAGTGAGATCACTAATTGAGAGTGTGAGCATGTCCAATTGAAAGTTCGTGTTTGAACTTTGATCTTACTAACCTCATCACTTAGTAATTGCTATTGGGGGATTAACAAGGTGAGCAGTGACTCTAGGGGGACTGTCTCCTCTTGGGACTGGCATGTGGGGTTTAGATGCACTGTCCAATATAAAAAAATGTAGTGTACGAGCGACGTGAGGATTTGAGTGGATAATCAACGAAATACTAAAAAAATTAGAAAAACATAAATATTCAAAATAAAGTAATTCACCCCCCCCCCTCTTGGTAAATTCACCATTCAATTAGGGAATTTCACTAGACATCTTGCATCAAACATGAAGAACAAAAAGAAAAAAGAAGAAACTCACTATAAATCATGTTATGTACACAAATCATTGGTTTTTGATGTTGTGTTTCTTA
The DNA here is from genome assembly GCA_024174645.1 of Lemna minuta. Lineage (NCBI taxonomy): Eukaryota > Viridiplantae > Streptophyta > Magnoliopsida > Alismatales > Araceae > Lemna > Lemna minuta. Next base: position 3,266,530 of record CM044101.1, on the reverse strand, counting down.
TGGCTAGCTAATGGTAGAACATGGAATGAAACACAAAAAGCCTTAGGTAACAACACTCCTTTTTGAAAAGAGGTATCAATGGATAGTGGATGAAAAGACAAATCTACCCATGAAATTTCAGCTCATACCTCATTTTGGATTGTCCCATATCAAACTTTGAAAATGAAGCATTTCCATCCATTGATCTCCATCTCCATCACGATCGACACTATCATATATGGATTGCTTTCATTATCATTTTCTCTTTCAAAAAAGAGGAGAGGATTTGTGCCAAAAATGGCACCCATTACATGTGCAAAAATCTCTAAAAAGTTATAGATAATTGGTGACATCCTTCACTATGTCAAGAATTTGTGATAGCCAATATGGCTACAGCATGTGTCAAGCTATTGGACACAGTATTAGTTCCACCTTTTTAGGAATTAGCAAATCAAAATCAGATTTTTTTTTATTGGTTCCCATATTTTTCAGTGTTGGGGCATTAGTTCCTACACAAAAGTAAGAAAAATAATTAGGTAATGACACAACCAATCATGGCTACGACCAATAATTAGCTCCAGCGAATAAATGACTAAGATCATTCCAGTTGGTGCAATATCCTACATAACCTTCAAAACCAAATAAAACATAATATTGACATAAAAATACTTTTATAAATCTAAAAATTCCAAAAAAATACCTTAAAATCTAGAACAATCATAAGATTCATATAAAAAATAAAACTAATCATACGAAGCTATGATAACATGCATTTATGATTATTTTAATGTAAATAAGTGACATTTCTTACATCTCATTATTTTGATGGTCAACTCAAAGAGCCTAACTACTCTTAGACTTCTATGTCCAAAGATTTTGCAGTTTCTGAAGAAAATTTATGATTGATGATTTAATTCATGGAACATATATTAAAACTCAAGAAAATAGCAATTATTTTCAAAGAAAGGATCCCTCCCCTGAAGAATATATTCAGGGTTCTAAATCTATAAACATGAATAATTAGAAATTTGAACGGGAAGAATATAAAAAAGAAAGGTATATTTTTTATTTAATGATGTAGCATCCTTGGAGCATGGTTGTTATTGGCCACTTAATCAAGGAGGCAACATCAAATGGCTCATATATTTATTGAAAGAAAGCTAAAAACAATTACAACATAATGATGATATTAAATAAAACTAAATACCAACAAAATAATCAAAGTATTTGATAACATGAAAATTCATATTTTTCATATCATAATTTTTTGCATTAATTCCTATCAATATGAATATAAATACATGATATCATGATTTTAAATTATTAAAATGATAATCTTTATGTTTAAAAATATATTCTTGAATTTTCATATCTTGGTAAGATTTTATGAGTATTTAATGACATAGATTTATCAAAATGATAATTTTTTAATTATAAAAGAAAACTTTTTATTTATTTCCCATTGAAACAGCCTTTACTGACATGAAGATATTTATGAATACTTGTTATCATGATTTTGATTGACAATTTATTTCTATGAGGAAGTTAAGTGTTTTTAGAACTTTCTATGAATTTCTAGAACTTAAAATCATTGCAAAACAATTTTTAAAATAAAAAATCATTTTTTTGAGATTTTTCAAAGGCTAGTTGACGTGACGACCCACCATTGTCCGCCAAGTTTCCCTCTATTTGATAAAAAAGACCAAAAAAAGATACAGATAATACTCTCTCTTTGTATATTTCTCTCTCTCTCTCTCTCTGTCACACACACACATACACATAAGGATCTCCAAAACCGTACGGACAACCCGAAAACTGAACCGTCACCGGTTTCACTGTTTTCCCGAACCGAAAGCTTTCGGTTTCACTATTTTCCCGTCTGAGATAGAATTTCTTCCCCGCGCGAGGGAGAGAATGGGGGGAGGGGGAGTGACAGAATTTAATGCAGGAAAGTAACGCAGCGGGGAGAGAGGGAGGGAGAGGGAGAGAGAGAGGGGAGGGAGGGCAGGAGAGAGAGAGAGGGAGGTAGGGAGGGCAGGAGAGAGAGAGGGGAGGGAGGGCAGGAGAGAGAGGGTGGTAGGGAGGGCAGGGAGAGAGAGAGAGAGGGAGGGAGGGCAGGAGAGAGAGGGAGGTAGGGAGGGCAGGAGAGAGAGAGAGAGGAGAGAGAGAGAGAGAGAGAGAGGGAGGCGAGAGAGAGAGGGAGGGAGGAGAGAGAGAGAGGGAGGGAGGCGGGAGAGAGAGAGGGAGGGAGGGCGGGAGAGAGGGAGGGAGGGAGAGCGGAGAGAGGGAGAGAGGGAGAGAGAGAGGGAGGGCGAGAGAGAGAGAGAGAGAGAGAGAGAGAGAGAGGAGGGCAGAGAGAGAGAGAGAGAGGGAGGGCGAGAGAGAGAGAGAGAGAGAGAGAGAGAGAGAGAGAGAGAGAGAGAGAGAGAGAGAGAGAGAGAGAGAGAGAGAGAGGAGAGAGAGAGGAGAGAGAGAGAGAGAGGGAGGGAGGGTGGGAGAGAGGAAGGGAGAGTGGGAGAGAGGGAGAGAGAGAGGGCGGGAGAGAGAGATGGGGGAGGGCAGGAGAGAGAGAGAGAGAGGAGGGGAGGGCGGGAGAGAGAGAGGGAGGGAGGGAGGGAGGGCGTGCAGGAGAGAGGGAGGGAGGGAGGGCGGGAGAGAGAGAGAGTGAGGGAGGGCGAGAGAAAGAGAGGGAGGGAGAGTGGGAGGGAGGGAGGGCGGGAGAGAGAGAGGGAGGGAGGGAGCGAGGAGAGGAGAGGAGAGAGAGAGAGAGAGAGAGAGAGAGAGAGAGGGAGGGAGGGAGGGAGGGAGAGAGAGAGGGAGGGAGGGAGCGCAGGAGAGAGAGAGAGAGAGAGAGAGAGAGAGGGAGGGAGGGAGGGAGGGCGGGAGAGAGAGAGAGGGAGGGAGGGAGAGAGACGAGAGGGAGGGTGAGGGAGAGAGACGAGAGAGAGGGAGGGAGAGAGAGAGAGAGGGGGGAAGAGAGAGTGAGAGATAGAGGGAGGGAGAGAGAAAGATAGAGAGGGAGAGATAATTTTTCTATTTAAACTTTTGAGAGATGATTATCTAAAACTAAATTGTTTCTATTATTTCTTAAAATATTTTTAAAATTTGAAATTTATAAATTTATGAATTTTATTTTTAATTCTTGACATATGGTATATTTGTTGTTGAGAAGTGTTAATCTATTATAATTGTTTTGTGAAACATATATTTTTATATTTACGTATTATAGAGTCATAAAAACCTTATACAATTTATTTTCATTTCAAATGACAAATCACCGAAAGTATAGGTTTCACCAAACCGACACCGGAAAATACCATCACCGACACCAAACCGAAGTTAGGTATAGGTTTAGGTTTTCACAAAAAACTGGTACCGACACCAGAACCGGAGAACCTTACACACACACACTCTCTCTCTCTCTCTCTCTCTCTCTCTCTCTCTCTCTCTCACTCTCTTTTGCAAGGGAGCGAGCAATGCCTCCCTCTCTCTCTTGCACAACAAAAAAATTTTCCATCATGCTTTCACGTCTTCTGCCTCCTTTTGATGCCACCTTCTCTATTGTGCCTCCCTCTCTACTATGCCACCTCTCTCTCAACCTCTCCTCACCTTCTTTCCCACCTTTTCATTGTGCTCTTTCCATATTTTCATGAGGTTATTCAAGCCATTCCACTTTTTTAGAAGGTTAGTGAGACCTTTTCATCTTTTTAGGAGGCTGTTCATGCCTTTCCACCTTTTTAAGAGGTTGGTCAAACTTTGCCACATTTTTACGAGGTTGGTCAAACTTTGATACATCTTTAGGAAGTTGGTCAAAACTTTGTAAATTTTTAGGAAGATGTTGTCAACCTATTTCACCCTTTTAGGAGAGTCAATCTCTTTTTCCTGAAAATCAATAATGGTCAAAGGGATTCATGACAATTAAAACATGGTCAAATACATTCTTCAACGTTCAAAGAGGATAAATTTCTTATTTTTTTCTTTATTATTAATCAATTTAGATCTTCGCTATTTTTAGGTTGAATTCATCTTTATAAGAAGAGAGAAGAGTATCTAATGAGATGAATCTGCGAGGTCGTTGAATATATGCGAAGACGTGTCAAAAAAAGTTCCAAACTCACCAATTTTAAGAAATAATCACGAATTACATAGTATAGTAGTGAATAAGGGTTGAATCCACGGAGAATCAATATATATTTAAGTATTCTTCAAATTTGATCAACATCTGACAATGAATTGGGTTAAACAATTAGGAATTTTGAAATTTCTATAAAGATAACTCGAAGATGAAGCCACATAATGAAAAATCACTCAATTTGGATCAAGATTTGTGGAGAAATCAATGAGCAAAAATAGGTAAGAATTTTCGAACGTGAAGAGAGAGAAAACCCAAATTAAAATTAAAATTCAACTAATCTACGATTCAAAATGTAAATCTGATGGTATAGCAAGAAAGAAAACACAAATTATAACCCGAGATAGCACTCAAATGATCGAATAAATTAACGAATCAAAGGCTTTTTATTCCACGATTTTGAAAACGATCATCGGCATTAAAGAAGCAATTTATCCCTTTTCTCTCCACAAAATCTCACTTTCAAACACTCTTTGGACGCGGAAATTGATCTTGAAGCGAAGGAAAACAAGAGATTCAAGGAATGAGATGTCTAAACAGTTTGATTTCTTAAAAAACCCCTGAATGCTTTACATCGTTGAAGAACATGTGTATTTATAGGCAAATTTGGGCATGGCCATTGGATTTGACTCTTCATCTTCAATCAACAGGTCAAATGAAATGCTTGGATGCGAATCATTGCAATTAAGTCGCGTCTGTTCGATTGAAGATGAAGCACACAAATTTTGTCACATCGTGCATGAAGAAGAATTGTTGCATGATCGCGTCCGTCTGATTGGGAATTGACATTTGAGATATCGCCACACGTCCATTGAAGTCCATCGGGTGCATTTAATCTCAGCCGTTATAAATCTTCAGATGAACAACTGAGATTAATACATGATAAAATGAATCATCGCCCAATTAGAGTGCGCTACGTACCCCTTCACTTAAGTGAATATCGACCATCACGATTGAATCGTGTGATAGAACGCTTCATATTCCACCACATCACCTGCGCATAAAAAAATAATAAAAATAGTCCCACATGAAAAAAAATGAACGCGATTCGACGGATATATAAGTAATGACTAACTAATGAGTTAGCAAAAATCCTGAAAAGATCGCTTATTCTTATTAATCACACACACGCGCACACGTACACACACACGCCTACACACACTAGCGCGCAAATGCACATGTGTGTGTCATGTGACATTCTCATATGCTGTCACATGGCACCGCATTTTTCTCCCGTGCCACATCAGCTGCCATGTTAGCACGCGATAAAAATATAATTTTTTATTCATTTTAATTCAAAATAAATCGAATTAAATTCATAAAAAATCAGAAAAAGACTAGAAAAATCCCTAAAAATTAGAAAATTCATATCTTTAAAAATATAATTCTAAATTAATCCAAATTTATTTTTTTGGATCAAAAATTAAATTATCTGTTATTTTAAAAAGTCAAATTTAATAACTAACAAGAGAATAATTTTTTATTTAAAAAATACACTCATTTCTCTTAGAAAATAATACTTAGAAAAATAAATGAGTGTATAAAAAGTATTTTCTCTTATTATTTAACAATGAAATCCAACTATTATGTCAAATTTCTATGGGAATAATCTTCTCTTGAAGTATATTTATTTAATTATGCATAATTCTCCCAAAAACAATACATTTTGAGATTATAACTTAAAATTGCATGAAATGATATATATGCACTCAAAGTATGATAACATGCATAAGAATGGAATGTTTTATGCGTAAATCTGCATTAATAATCTCATAGTTACTTATATGAATTGATAGTTATTAGTATGCCCACCACCTTAGGGAAGTAGTAAAGTTATCATCTCTTAGAGAGTGGTCACCCCGCTTCCTTAACAAGTGGTTGTGGGGCCCTTGCCCTTTAGAAGTGACTCTCCCACCTCCTTGAGAGATGTTTTTTTTGTCATCACCTAGGTATCTAATCTCTACCAGTCATTTGATGGCACTTAAAAGGAATAAATTCTTCACGATTAATATGATGGAACCTCTGCACTCAAGATAGTAAAGAATCTTCTTCTTATTTTTTATTTGTTGTTTTTTGGGTCTCTTAACATAATGCTATCAAAAGGAAAATGAGAGGCTTAGGCCCAAGTTTGACATTATTTGGTGTTCACGTTCATTGTGGAGGCAAGATCAAGCAGAGGATTGAAACCATAGCAACTTGGTATCACTTGGCTCAGCACTAGCATAAAAAGGGGGTTTATGTGAGGATTTAGATCCATTTCTTATGTTCCCTTTCTATGTTCTAGATTTTTTCTTTTTCTTCAAACAATCTTAGATCATTACCTGATTTACTAATTACCGAATATATTGATTTTTCATCCTTCTTCCATTATCTTTTATTCCATCGCTCTCATCTCTCCATTCCATCATTCTATTCTCAATTTTTGTCCCTTATTTTCATAAAATCTAAATACATATATATTTATAATTGCATTCATACAACATTTTGTTTCTTTGTCCTTCCATATTTCTCCAAAATCACCTCTATCATTGTTCTCCCAATAATTGAATCTCTACTCCTTAACAGTATGAATCTCATTACCTTGGCTCCCTAAGGATTCGACCCTTACTTTACCATTACATAAATTGAGGAATTTTAAAATATTTTTTCTTGAAATCAATCCAAAATAATGATTAAAAATGCCCTGAAATTGAGTTCCTCACACACGCATGCATGTGCACATAAGTGAGAAAATTGCTTCCACATTTTTCCCTTCTTCTCCTCCTCCTCCTCCTCCTTCTTTCATCCTTTGTTATTCTTCTCCTCCTCCTTCTCCTCCTCCTCCTCCTCCCTCTTTCATCCTTTGCTATTCTTCTCCTCTCCTCCTCCATCTTCTTCTCTCACAAACCTTTTCTCTTCCCTCTCTTTCATTCTTGTGCATGAGTGCATGTGTGCCATGACCAAAGTTTCCACTTTCTCTCCTTCCATCACTGCAGATACCTCTCTCCCTAGTTTTCTTGCGCATGCATGCATGCATGCCTAATGGGAAGAAATTTTTTTCTCCTTTTTCCCCTCTCTCTCTCACATGACCAAAATTTCATGGGCATGACCATCATTCTTGCTCTACATCCTCATGGTAGCTGATTATAAATCTGAGGCAAAAAAGTTAGTTTTTTAACATTTTAATTAGTGCTTCTAGCATTGGCTAGCTAGAGGAGACAGGGCATCGATTGATCATTCATTGTCTATCAAACATCATATTTAGTGAGTTTCTTATGTTATCTACTTATTATTCATGTCAAATGCAAGTCAAAAAATCTAGGCTTGATGTACGCTTTCAAAAGAGTTTTTGATAGAAGAGCATCACTAGATTGATTTTTGGTCACAAACCTTTAGATTAGGATATATTATTTTCTATCTTTTTCAATTTTTTTCAATCTTCTCATCCACATTTTCTTGTTTTCAAATGTACATCATAGTTTTTCACTATCTATTCAAGGGTTTTTGATCTTCAAAAGGAGTTCGAAAATGTTTGATCTGATCATTGCATTTTTTACGTACATCTCTCTCTTTTAGTCTATCATTTCCACTTTATTAATCCCAAAATACAATAAAATTCCTTTATTTCAATGCTTTAACCTTCCTCAATGGGGATTTGACCTCAACTCGCCACAGTTCTAAATTTTTGGAGCGAATTCAAGGAGTTGAGTATAATTTCTTATACATGAACCTGTGCTTTCAACAATCGTAATTATATGTATATGAATATCTATCACTTTATTGCAAACATCACACTAGAATGATAATGAGTAGATTTCATTTAAATGAACATAAACGAGATACATGGAAGTCTAATTTGGCTTATAGATCACATGATATTCATTAGTCCTAATATAGTCAACTAGAGAAATAAAGAGGGCTCCAGGAAACTTTAAAATGGTAAGAGACAACTAATATGCATAAAAATAAGGTCGTTGAATGCGTAAATTCACATATCAAAAAATTACTCAATTCATCAAATTCAGATTTAAAATTTAGAATAGTGGCGAGTCAAGGTCGAATCCACATGGAGGAAGGATACAAGATTGAAATCAAGAGATTTTTTGGTATTTTTGGATTTAGAAAGCAGAGATGAATGGTGAAAGGAAGAAAATGTGCACGGAAATGAGATGAACCGAGCAAGTGCTTCCAAACTCCTTGCAAAGGTTCGAAACCCTTGATCAATGGCAGAAAAGTGATTTTAGGGTTTGGAAATGTGAAAATGTTGATAAGCAGATGGGGAAAATAGAAAATGATGATGAAAAATGGTGCAAATATGATTATTCATAATAAAAACATAATCTAGTGATGCTCTGTAATCAAAACATACCTTCAAGAGCCCCTATATTTTTTCCTAACTTGGCGTCTTGTATCCAAAACCAAGAATCCATAGTAGATTCGTAGAGCTTGAAATGACGATCATTCTAAAAAAAATTCAGCTTCTAACTCCATTAGGATCATCAGATATCTAGCTTTTAATTTATAGAAATATGGATTGTTGATTTAATGTCTCTCTCCTAAGATTGTGCCCATCAAAACTGCTTTGGTCAAACATAACGTAAACTCTGGAAAAAAATTTTAAAAAATTATTTTCTCTCTCCTCTATTTTTATTTACTCTTTACTCTCTCTCGCGATGGCTGAGAAGAGATCAAAGTGTGCTAGATAGGAGGGATGGTTTTCTCATGCGGTAGATAGGAACAACGATGAGGAAAAAAGAGAGAAGAGAATGCACGAGGGAGTAAGGAGAAAAGAGGGGAGCTGAGGAGGAAGAGAAGAAGCATAAACATATTTGAGAGGACAGAAGGAAAGCGAAGAGAGGATGGAAGAAAAAAATTCTTCTATCATCTTGCACGCGATGAATTGAGGGGAAGAGGAACATAATTTTCTTCTCTCTCTGTTTTGTCCTCTTCTCTTACGCGTGCAAGTGCACACGCGATGAAGCGAGAATAGTTTGCAAGCTAGTGAGAGAGAGAAAGAGAGAGAGAGAGAGAGAGAGAGAGAGAGAGAAAGAGATCACGAAAGAGAGAAAGAACAATCAGGAGGAAGAGAGAGGGAGAGAGAGAAAGAGGTCACAACAAAGAGTGAGAGCGATCTAGAGAAAGAGAGGAATAGAGAGAGAGCCTCTCTCTATTTGTTTTCCTTTTCTTAATTAATTTTCCTAATTAAAAAAATCATTTTTCAATGATTTTAATTTCTAAAAACTCCCAGAAAAATCTCAAAAAATCCAGAAAATAAATAGCAGTCAAAATTTTTAGAAAAATTGTATTCTTGATGAATCAAGGCCATTAAGGGCTCATAAAATGTTATTAATTTATTAAAAATCAAGAATATTGACTTAAACATAAAATTGATCATTTTAATCATTTTAAATCATGATAACATGCATTTATGATTATACTTTAAAGAATAAGTGCATAAAATGCATGATATTAATGCATTAAATTGCATGTCATAAACAACTACTTTGGTATTAATTATTTTAACTTAAAAATGTAATAAGTAATAAATAAAAAATTTCTTAATTTGATTTGGTATATTTTTCTAAAATTATAATAATTTTACTTTAGTTTATTATTTAAATTATGTATCCATATTTCTTTATTTTTTTGAATTTTTAATTTAGCATTTTTTGTAAAGTAAATTTTGTTCAAATTGTCTAATTGTGTAAAATTTAATATTTATTACTTATGAGATATGACAAGGCATTTCAATTTATTTGAATTTTTTATTCAAATTTCAATGTTTATAAATTGAAAGGTTTCTTAATTCATTCAATTTCATTTCAATTGAGTTTGATTACTTCCAGGCTTGAGCATCATGGCTGAGTCAGCAGTAGTAGAAATATTCCATTACCTTTCTCAAAGACAAATTACTCAATTTTTCTCCTCGAAAAGCCAAAGGGATGTTATTTCAAAATAGAAGTAAAAGACATACAACACAAAATCGAATGGAGATTGATAGAGAAATTGATCACAAGGAATAGAGAGAGTGAAATTTATCTCAAGAGAGAGAAAATTGTGGTTAAGCTCCTAATACTATCCAAATGACAATATTAAATCTATATGCATCTTCATGATGGAATAGTTAAATGCTAACCCTATTTTTTTATTGGATGAGTCCTATTGTCACCATAGTGAGACTTATTTGCATAATCACAATAATATACTCAACAAGATTCAAACACAAAATTTTCCATCAATTTGCACACTTATGTCATGTTTCTTGGGGAGAAAATATGAGTGGAGTCTTTGTGGTTTGACATAGCTCTTAATAGAATTTTTAAAACTCAATTTGAAGAAAAAATGGCAGTGGACCACCAGAAATATGAAAGTGTTTTAAGGGCAATTTGTGTTTTTCTAGGCTGTTAGGCTGCAGTTTGTATTGAATGTAGTAGCTCACTCTAAGCCACCTTGCATGAGATATAAGGTAAGAGTGGGGAGAGAGAGGTAAGAGGTTCCATCAAATCAGCTATACAAGAGCTATCAAATGACCATATACATACTGTTGCATGGCCACTATAAGGCTACATAGCCTGCTTAATTTAAACAGAGAGAAAAAGAGATCACATGAATCTCAACATCATATTTTTGCATCCCTATGTGTTTGCTTGTAGGTTGTTCCATGTGCTGCACCATGACTGAGTCAATGAAAGGCAAGAAAGCCCCTCACTTATGATGTGTCTCTTGTGAGATGCTTCAGCATAAAAATGTAAATCTCCTTGCTCACTAGGTTTGTTACGCATCTGTCACTATTAATTGTGGAGGTGAATCACAAATCAATAGGTGGCTAAAATCATTCGTGATGATCTTGTGAGTAATAAGATTAGAAATCCTAAAACTCTTTTAGGCATTGCTTTCTTGACAAACCCAATATTACCAAGTGGCATGCAGAAGAAAAATGTGGGTTTACTACCACATTAAAAAGAACAAAGCAAAAACTATTTAAAATGAAAGGGGAATATTCGACCTTTCGAGAGTCCTATGGCCAAAATAAATATCTCCTTAATCCTTGAAAATCAATGCATGCCCATGCCTCATTTACCATGTAAGTAGCTCCTTGATATTCATGAAGGCGACTAGTGGGTGTTATGTAGACCCGAGTGTCTCTTGGCCCTCCTTACAGATCATGCCCTGCCCACATGAGCTTGGCACTGATATTTTCAAAAATTCCATCAAAATCAATCCAAATTAATTCCATGAAAATTTGCAAAAATAAATGAGAAACACATTTGAATTTTTTTCTCAATTTTGAAACACTTCATCTTCTTTTCTTATGCAATTTATGATCATTTTTTTGTTAAAGGTTTCATCATAATTCTCCATTTTCTTTCCTTTTTTATTTTATTCATAATTGAATTCAAAGAGATCAAATAAAAACAATTTAATCATTATAGAGATGGCACTTTGACTTCAGAATTCACAACTCAATAATTGGACATCATCCTCTTTGTCTTTCATTATAATTTCATCTATTTAATCTATTACATAATGTAAAAATGAGAAACAATGGTTAGTTCAAGGTGGTTTGACCTTGAAAAGGTAGAATTTTTAATTATGTCATTTTAGCATCAATCAATCAAAAAATAGGCAAATGAGTACAAATAGTATGATAAATGTAAAAATAACATAAAGTTATGATAAGGTGTTGTAAATTCATGCCAATTTTGCTGACTTGGTTTATACTGATGAAAAAACACATGATAATGGCAGATTACTGCTAGATGTATGTATTTATAAATGGATAGATGAATATATATATATATATATATATATCTTATCTATATACATAATAGTATAGGTTATTCCGTGTGGCGAAGCTCTTTTTTCTTCCATTTTTACCCCTCTCTATATATAGATACCTTATATATACATTATTAGTAATAGTTATTTCAAGGATGATATGATGGTTACATTAGTAACCGTCTCTCATCTTTCTCTCTCCCCGACTCTCTTTTTTTCTCTCTCCCCGACTCTTTCTTTTTCTCTCTCCCCGACTCTCTCGGTCGCAACCTCCGACTGTAAACCTTCGGAGAACGGAAGAACTGAAGGTAGGTTTTTCATTTTCGTTTTCTGATTCTGTTTCATTTTCATTTCCGATTTTCAACACGGGAACGATTTCTGCATGCGGCGTGGTAAATGGGGAGTTTGTGGCGAGGATGATATCCGCAAAGGAGAAGATGGCGGCGATGGAGACAAGATATGATCTTTTTTGCGTTTTCTTTGGAGTGATCTTCTTCTTCATTGCAGTAATGTTTTTCCATGCCTTTTAATAGATAATCTCTCCCCGACTCTCTCGGTCGCAACCTCCCGGCAGTAAAAACCTTTGGAGAACTGAAGAACTGAAGGTAGGTTTCTCTCTCTCTCTCTCTCTCTCTCTCTCTCTCTCTCTTGCTTTTCGTTTTTCAATTTTCTCTCTCTCTCTCTCTCTCTTGCTTTTCGTTTTTCATTTCTCTCTCTCTCTCTCTCTTCGAAGAACTGAAGAACCGAAGAACCGAAGATATTTTTCATTTTCGTTCTCCGATTCTCTTGCTCCTCGATTTTCATTTTTTCATTTTTGGTCCTCGATTTCGTTTCCGATTTTCAACACGGGATCGATTTCTGCATGCGGCGAGGTAAATGGGGAGTTTGTGGCGAGGATGATATCCGGAAAGGACAGAGGGAGAGAGACGGAGGGAGGGAGACCGGAGAGAGAGAGAGAGAGAGAGAGGGAGGGCGGGAGAGAGAGTGGGAGGGATGGAGGGAGGGCAGGGAGAGAGACGGAGGGAGGGAGGGAGGGAGAGAGGAGGGAGGAAGGGAGTGAGGGAGAGCGGGAGAGAGAGGGAGGGAGGGAGGGAGAGAGAGGGAGGGCAGGAGGGAGGGAGAGAGAGGAGGGAGGGCGGGAGAGAGAGAGGGCGAGCAGGAGAGAGAGAGGGCGGGAGAGAGGGAGGGAGGGAGGGCAGGAGAGAGAGGGAGGGAGGAGGGAGGGAGGCGGGAGAGAGAGAGAGGGAGGGAGGCGGGAGAGAGACGGAGGGAGAGAGGGAGAGAGAGGGCGAGCGGGAGAGAGGGAGGGAGAGAGGGAGAGAGAGGGCGAGCGGGAGAGAGGGAGGGAGCGAGGGCGGGAGAGAGAGAGCGAGGGAGGGAGGCAGGCCAGGTTAGAGAGAGGGAGGGCGGGAGAGCGATGGATGGAGGGAGGAAGGGAGTGAGGGAGGGCGGGAGAGAGAGAGGGCGAGCGGGAGAGAGAGAGAGAGGGCGAGCGGGAGAGAGAGAGGGCGAGCGGGAGAGAGAGAGAGAGGGCGAGCGGGAGAGAGAGAGGGAGGGAGGGCAGGAGAGAGAGGGAGGGAGGCCGGGAGAGAAACAAAGGGACGGAGGGAGGGCGGGAGAGAGATGATAGGCTTAAGATCGTCGTGTGTTCAAGCCTAAAAAACTTACTATTTATAACCTAGGAAGCTATGGATGATAGATTTATGTAGGGTGTATAGCTTTCTAGGTCGATATACATGGATTCTAGGGCACGAGAATATCAATAATAGGAGTAGAGATGAGGAGTTGGATGAAGGATTGGTGGTCAACTCATTGAGTTGACCATGGAGGAAGGGAATTTTGATATATGATTAAGGTGAACCTACATATACAAAGATGATAAATTCGGCGTACAAGAAAGTATTAGAATGAATAACTAAGGAAATTTAAACCATGTAGAAAGAAAGGAAATAAGAGGGGACAAAGAAATAGAGAATGAGATGAGAAGATGAGAAGGAATAGGATAACGAGTGAGAGAGAGAGATTAGAGAGAGAGAACTAGATATAGAATGAGAGAGAGAAAGATAGGAAGAATGTGAATTTTGAGAAAGAACAGAATTAGAGAGAGAGGAGCGTGCTGAGAGAGAGAGAGGGAGAGAGAGAAAGAGAGTAGAGAATTGATGGGAAAAAATGAGAGAATAAAGAGAGGAGGGCTGGATCGTAATAGTGCAATGTAGATATCGGAAAAGAAGGAGGGGAGATGGGATTAGGAGGAAGGAGGAGATTAGGAGAGAGAAGCAAGTTGGCGGAAGGACAAGACAGGGGACGAATCGAAAAACCAAGGAGAAATTAATTCTATCTTCGGTGATTGTAAATAGAGGAGAGAGAAAACGTAGGGCAAACAGAAGAGGACTCAAAGGAGACTGATAGAGAGAGAGAGCACTGGAGAGAACTCGGATCGGTGAGGAAACTGTAGAGAGTGGAGGACGGACGGGCGAGTGGGAGAGGAAGTGAATTCGTCGGAAGTGGAATAGAAGAGAGATAAAGGGAAATTTCCAAGGAAGATCTAGAGAGCGAGAGAGATAGAAAACGAGAATTCGGGGGAGATGGAATTTCGAGATGAAGAAGAGGGAGAGAGAAGCAGAAGAAAGAGAGAAGCGAGATGGGTATGGCGTCGTCGTGGATGTAGTAAAGGAGGGAGAAGACGTGAGAAAGTGAGAGATACCGTGGGAGAGAGAGAAAGAAAAACCGATGGTGAGAGAAGAAGAAAAAAATGTTATAGGAAAGAGACCGAACGGAAGAACGGGAAGGAAGAAGATGAAGAGAGAGATCGTGAGAGAGAGATTAAGCGAAGAAGTAGAAGAGAGAGGGAGAGAAAGAGGGAGAGAGCAAGAGAGGAACCGAAAAGAGAAAAAAAAGTCAGAAGAAAGGAGAGAAGGACGATCGGAAGAGAGAACTTTGAGAGAAGAAAAAAAAATCCGAAGATGCAGAAGATGAAATCGGAAACTGGAGAGAGAGAGAGAGAAGGAGAGAAACTAAGAGAGGGAATGGGAGGAGCGAGAGAGGGAAAGAGGGAAGAATCGACCGGAATATGGAGAAGAAGAAGAACGGAGAACGGAAAGGAGAGAGATGGAATCGATCGGGGTTTGTAGGAAGAGTGCTTAAGAAACTAGAGATAAACAAAGATAGAAAATCAAAACTACCATCTCTTCATTCTACAACTACATTGTAACGGGGGGAAACTCCCGGTAAAAAAAAGATTGTTAACCCTAAGAGAAAGGGAAAATAACTGCGAGGAAGGAGGAAGAAGAAAACCACACAAGAGGAGGAAGGAGAAGAAGATAGATGATCCAGCGAGCCCCCCGAGAGAGGGCTTGTCTTTCTATATACATAATAGAATAGGTTTTTCCTTGTGGCGAAGCTCTTTTTTCTTCCGTTTTTACCCCTCTGTATACATACATCATCAATTTTAATGATAGCTTATATATACATTATTATACGAATTTTAATGATGGTTACATTAGTATATACCGATAGCTTTCTCTTCTTTTCTCTCTCCCTCACTCTTTCTTTTTTCTCTCTCCCGACTTTCTCTCTCCTTGCAACCTCCCTCGAAGAAGAAGGTCCTCGCGACCTCCTCCGTAAGACCGTAGGTTTATCTCTCTCTCTCTCTCTCTCTCTCTCTCTCTCTCCCGATTTTCGGTTTCCGATTTCGTGCTTGGTACTCGCAAAAATTTGTGATTTCGTGCGAGGTTTCCGATTTCGGGTTTGGGTTTCCACTCGGTTTCCGATTTCGTGTTTTCTGGGTTTCCGATTTCGTATTTCTGATTTTCTCTATTTCAGATTTCGTTTTTAATTTTTTTGATTTTCGTTTTTCGTTTCGACCTCTCTCTCTCTTTTCCGATTTCCTATTTCTGATTTTCTCTATTTCAGATTTCTTTTCCGATTTCCTATTTCCGGAGTTGTCATTTTCTGTTTTCCTATTTTCGTTTCCGATTTCTGTTTTCCTATTTTTGTTTTCCGATTTCTGTCGACGAACTGCAAAACCGCAATCTCTCGAAATCTACTTCTGGGTATTCAAGATAGGCAGCTGCGGGAGAGGGAGGGCAGGAGAGAGAAAGGGAGAGAAAGGGAGAGGATAGGCAGCTGCGGGAGATATCGTATGGTGCCATGATTATCATCTCATGTTCCTCCCGGAATGCCTAAGAAAGTGTGATCCAAATATGAAGGTCGGATGGTTCCTCCACACTCCATTCCCCTCTTCTGAGATCTACGGAACGCTCCCTTCAAGATCTGAGTTGTTGAGATCTGTTCTTACTGCCGATGTAGTTAATCATTCTGTATTAATCATTATGTTTTTCTCAGATAATCAGTATGTTCTTGCAGATTTCATACATATGATTACTCGAGGCACTTTGTCAGCGCGTGCACTCGAATTTCAGGGAAAATTAACTCGGGTTGCTGCTGTAAGAGTTGACTTTTTATCTATATTCATATCCAGTGTTTAATTTTTTTTCAATTATTCCAGTTTCCAATCGGGATCGACTCAGATCGATTCACTCAGGCATTAGAGCTTCGACGTGTGCATAATCTCATAAAAGATATGAGGGAGAGATTCTCTGGGAGGAAGGTAGGACCAATATTTTATTAGAATTTAACTTCTGAATTGAAATGTAATTGTTTAAAACTCATTTCAGGTGATGCTGGGAGTTGACAGGTTAGATATGATCAAGCGCATACCGCAGAAGATTTTAGCCTTCGAGAAGTTTCTGGAAGAAAATCCATTTTTCAAATAGCAGTGCCTACTAGAACAGATGTTCATTTTAATTACCGAATATCGTTTTCACATTTTTTCACTCACTTTTTCTTTTATTACAATTACTGAATATTTGTAGATTTCTGTCATAGGCTGAGAGGCAGGAGAGAATGTACACAGATTACAGGCAGAAAGGCCGGAGAGAGATGAAAGAGGGGATGGGCCATCACTAGATCTCGTCTCACGCACGCTTACTCCGCATGGGAGTGGAATCGACACTAAGATGCCAGCCAGAGAGAGAGTGAGTCAAGAAAATGGGTTACAAACTATAGACGTGGATGTCTCTCTCCCTCTTCTCTCTCTGTGTTTGTCTTTAGCTTCTTCATCTCTCATTTCTGTGATGTCTCTCTCCCTCTTCTCTCTCTCTGTCTGTCTTTAGCTTCCTCATTTCTCTCTCACTGTGATCTCTTTCTCTGTTTTGTCTATTTAGTGCTAAGTTTTTTTTATCCCCCATTTCCGTGATCTCTCTCTCTCTCTACCTCTCTCTCAATAAATCTTCTGATTCTTATATTATGTTTCATCCTTAATTTCAGGTTCCTGAATTTCCCTCGCTTCGACGAGACCTTCTCCAACTTTCCCCGAAGTAATCTCTCTTATTCCCAAATTTTTTACCTTTCAATCTTTCTCAAAAAAAATAAATCTGAAAGATATTGTTGTGTAATGTTCGTTCTTATTCCAGACTAGCCAACCTCCTCGAGAAATTCAAAAAAGAGCTCGAAGATCCAGTGAGCAGGTAATCTTAATTTTTTTAATGGTTTTTCTCGATCCTTGATGTTCCTTATGTTAATGAGGCAAATGATAGGTACAACTTTGGGTGGAGCCATGGAAGAGAGAGACTAGAGTCTGGAAAACTTGGTCCGAGTCTCATGCTAGATCTAATTGTGTGCATTCATTTCACTTATTATCCCAACAAATTTTGACGGTATTTATCTTTCTGCTCCTGAGAAAAAGCATATTTTTATTAAATACGTTCAAAGGGTCTTTCTACGCTAATCCGATTTTTGATATTCCCACAACTGATTTGTCTCTCATTCATAGGTACGGGGGAATTCATTTTCATTAAATCCATATACTATTTTTAATTGAATTTTTCTATTTTTTTTCTGGGTACTATTTTCTGATATTAGGTTCTGATTTAGGTGAGATTTCTAAATCTCCGTGTCTGCTGAGAGACCTCGGATTCAGGCGTATTTGACCTCCTAAAGAAGAAGGTCCTCGCAACCTCCTGAAGAAGAAGGTAGGTCTCTCTCTCTCTCTCTCTCTCTCTCTCCCGAGAACACCGATTTCCCTTTTTTTTTAATTTTTGGTACTCCGAAAGTCGTTTCGATTCCGATTTCGTTTTCCGTTGCTTTCCGATTTCGTTTTTCGTTTTTTGGTCTCGATTTCGTATTTCCAATTTCCGTTTTTTCTTTTCCCCATTTTCCGGTTTGTCGTTTTCCCGATTTTTCCGATTTTCGTTTTTTTCCGATTTCATTTTTCCCATTTTGTTTTCCGATTTTCCAGTTTTCCGATTCCGATTTCGACTTTTTCATTTTTCGTTTTCCCGATTTTCCCGATTATCCGGTTTTCATTTTTTTCCGATTTCGTTTTCCGATTTTTCCTGTTTTCCGATTCCGATTTGGATTCCGATTTCGCTGCTTTCGATTTCGTTGTTTTTTGGTCTCGATTTCAGATCTCCGATTTTCATTTTTCCTTTTCCTGATTTTTCCATGTCATCCATGTCGACAGCTTAAGCGATGGTAGGTGTAGAAGGTTGGGCAGGAGGGTTGCAGGGGTATGCGCAATGAGTTTTCGCTGAATCCCCTTCGGTCGTACTACCAATCTCCTACTGCTTTGCCGATTTTCTGTGGTTAAGACGGTGAGACATAACTGAAGAAGAAGAAGAAGAAAAATAAAAAGAAGTTAATGATGATGGTCATGATGATGATGATGATAAAGTAGAAGGAATAAGAAGAATAGGGGAGAGAGAGATAGAGGGAGAGAGCGAGAATCGCGGGTAGAGAGAGATAAACGAAGAGAAGGAAATCCTGGATTTCTTTGGGTGGCTCATTATTTTCTTCTTTTTCGTTGATTTCTTTTCACCTTTTTCCGTTTAGTCGACATTATTCGAAGAACAAATCCGGGTGGGGGAGAACCTTTTCGAAGTAAATTGTTGCGTGTTCAAGAAGAACAACGAAGTTTGAATAAACCATTGTATTCAAACCATTGCGTGTTGTACGAAGTTTGATTGTCTGATTCTTTTAGTCTTGGGCAAAATGAGGTATCGTCAATCAATTTCGTTTTATCTCGAGAAAATTTCTCATCAATTTTTTGGTTTAAGGTACCCACTTCTTCAATTCTTTAACATAAAGATACGAGTGCGGCAGAGCGAGAGAGAGAGCGATAATCATACCGTGAAGGCCAGGGTTGTGGAATTCGGCCACAGCCAAGTTCTCTGGAGATTTCCTATTTCTGATTTCCAGAGATTTCCAATTTTTGTTTTGCGTTTTGCGTTTTGCGCCGTTTGAGAATTGGGAGATTTCCGATAGACTTGGGAAGCTGATCCCAAGTCGCCCTTCCCCTTCCCAGCTTTCTCTGGAAATCAGAAATAGGAAATCTCCAGAGAACTTGGCTGTGGCCGAATTCCACAACCCTGGCCTTCACGGTATGATTATCGCTCTCTCTCTCGCTCTGCCGCACTCGTATCTTTATGTTAAAGAATTGAAGAAGTGGGTACCTTAAACCAAAAAATTGATGAGAAATTTTCTCGAGATAAAACGAAATTGATTGACGATACCTCATTTTGCCCAAGACTAAAAGAATCAGACAATCAAACTTCGTACAACACGCAATGGTTTGAATACAATGGTTTATTCAAACTTCGTTGTTCTTCTTGAACACGCAACAATTTACTTCGAAAAGTTCTCCCCCCACCCGGATTTGTTCTTCGAATAATGTCGACTAAACGGAAAAAGGTGAAAAGAAATCAACGAAAAAGAAGAAAATAATGAGCCACCCAAAGAAATCCAGGATTTCCTTCTCTTCGTTTATCTCTCTCTACCCGCGATTCTCGCTCTCTCCCTCTATCTCTCTCTCCCCTATTCTTCTTATTCCTTCTACTTTATCATCATCATCATCATGACCATCATCATTAACTTCTTTTTATTTTTCTTCTTCTTCTTCTTCAGTTATGTCTCACCGTCTTAACCACAGAAAATCGGCAAAGCAGTAGGAGATTGGTAGTACGACCGAAGGGGATTCCGCGAAATCGACTGCGCATACCCTGCAACCCCTCCTGCCCAACCTTCTACACCTACCATCGCTTAACTGTCTGACATGGATGACATGGAAAATCAGGAAAAGGAAAAATGAAAATCGGAGATACGAAATCGAGACCAAAAAACGAAAAACGAAATCAGAAAGCAACAGAAATCGGAATCCAAATCGGAATCGGAAAACCGGAAAATCGGAAAACGAAATCGGAAAAATGAAAACCGGATAATCGGGAAAATCGGGAAAACGAAAAATGAAAAGTCGAAATCGGAATCGGAAAACTGGAAAATCGGAAAACAAAATGGGAAAAAATGAAATCGGAAAAACGAAAATCGGAAAATCGGGAAAACGAAAAACGAAAACCGGAAAATGGGGAAAACGAAAAACGGAAATTGGAAATACGAAATCGAGACCAAAAAACGAAAAACGAAATCGGAAAGCAACGGAAAACGAAATCGGAATCGAAACGACTTTCGGAGTACCAAAAATTAAAAAAAAAGGGAAATCGGTGTTCTCGGGAGAGAGAGAGAGAGAGAGAGAGAGAGACCTACCTTCTTCTTCAGGAGGTTGCGAGGACCTTCTTCTTTAGGAGGTCAAATACGCCTGAATCCGAGGTCTCTCAGCAGACACGGAGATTTAGAAATCTCACCTAAATCAGAACCTAATATCGAAAAATAGTACCCTAGAAAAAAAAATAGAAAAAAATTCAATTAAAAAAATAGTATATGGATTTAATGAAAATGAATTCCCCGTACCTATGAATGAGAGACAAATCAGTTGTGGGAATATCAAAAAAATCGGATTAGCGTAGAAAGACCCTTTTGAACGTATTTAAATAAAAAAATATGCTTTTTTTCTCAGAGCAGAAAGATAAATACCGTCAAAATTTGTTGGGATAATAAGTGAAATGAATGCACACAATTAGATCTAGCATGAGACTCGACCAAGTTTTTCCGGACTCTAGTCTCTCTCTTCCATGGCTCCACCCAAAGTTGTACCTATCATTTGCCTCATTAACATAAGGAACATCAAGGATCGAGAAAAACCATTAAAAATTAAGATTACCTGCTCACCGGATCTTCGAGCTCTTTTTTTGAATTTCTCGAGGAGGTTGGCCTAGTCTCGGAATAAGAACGAACATTACACAACAATATCTTTCAGATTTATTTTTTTGAGAAAGATTGAAAGGTAAAAAAATTTGGGAATAAGAGAGATTACTTCAGGGGAAAGTTGGAGAAGGTCTCGTCGAGCGAGGGAAATTCAGAACCCTGAAATTAAGGATGAAACATAATATAAGAATCGAAGATTTATTGAGAGAGAGGTAGAGAGAGAGAGAGATCACGGAAAATGGGGGGGATAAAAACTTAGCACTAAATAGACAAAACAGAGAAAGAGATCACAGTGAGAGAGAAATGAGGAAGCTAAAGACAGACAGAGAGAGAGAAGAGGGAGAGAGACATCACAGAAATGAGAGATGAAGAAGCTAAAGACAAACACAGAGAGAGAAGAGGGAGAGAGACATCCACGTCTATAGTTTGTAACCCATTTTCTTGACTCACTCTCTCTCTGGCTGGCATCTTAGTGTCTGATTCCACTCCCATGCAGGTAAGCGTGCGTGAGACAGATCTAGTGATGGCCCATCCCCTCTTTCATCTCTCTCCGGCCTTTCTGCCTGTAATCTGTGTACATTCTCTCCTGCCTCTCAGCCTATGACAGAAATCTACAAATATTCAGTAATTGTAATAAAGAAAAGTGACTGAAAAATGTGAAAACGATATTCAGTAATTAAAATGAACATCTGTTCTAGTAGGCACTGCTATTTGAAAAATGGATTTTCTTCCAGAAACTTCTCGAAGGCTAAAATCTTCTGCGGTATGCGCTTGATCATATCTAACCTGTCAACTCCCAGCATCACCTGAAATGAGTTTTAAACAATTACATTTCAATTCAGAAGTTAAATTCTAATAAAATATTGGTCCTACCTTCCTCCCAGAGAATCTCTCCCTCATATCTTTTATGAGATTATGCACACGTCGAAGCTCTAATGCCTGAGTGAATCGATCTGAGTCGATCCCGATTGGAAACCTGGAATAATTGAAAAATTAAACACCGGATATGAATATAGATAAAAAGTCAACTCTTACAGCAGCAACCCGAGTTAATTTTCCCTGAAATTCGAGTGCACGCGCTGACAAAGTGCCTCGAGTAATCATATGTATGAAATCTGCAAGAACATACTGATTAATACAGAAAAAAACATAATGATTAATACAGAATGATTAACTACATCGGCAGTAAGAACAGATCTCAACAACTCAGATCTTGAAGGGAGCGTTCCGTAGATCTCAGAAGAGGGGAATGGAGTGTGGAGGAACCATCCGACCTTCATATTTGGATCACACTTTCTTAGGCATTCCGGGAGGAACATGAGATGATAATCATGGCACCATACGATATCTCCCGCAGCTGCCTATCCTCTCCCTTTCTCTCCCTTTCTCTCTCCTGCCCTCCCTCTCCCGCAGCTGCCTATCTTGAATACCCAGAAGTAGATTTCGAGAGATTGCGGTTTTTGCGGTTCGTCACGTAAAATCGGAAAACAAAAATAGGAAAACAGAAATCGGAAACGAAAATAGGAAAACAGAAAATGACAACTCCGGAAATAGGAAATCGGAAAAGAAATCTGAAATAGAGAAAATCAGAAATAGGAAATCGGAAAAGAGAGAGAGAGGTCGAAACGAAAAACGAAAATCAAAAAAATTAAAAACGAAATCTGAAATAGAGAAAATCAGAAATACGAAATCGGAAACCCCGAAAACACGAAATCGGAAACCGAAATTGGAAACCCAAACCGAAATCGGAAACCTCGCACGAAATCACAAATTTTTGCGAGTACCAAGCACGAAATCGGAAACCGAAAATCGGGAGAGAGAGAGAGAGAGAGATAAAACTACCGTCTTCTGGAGGAGGTCGCGAGGACCTTCTTCTTCAGGAGGTTGCAAGGAGAGAGAAAGTCGGGGAGAGAGAAAAAGAAAGAGTGAGGGAGAGAGAAAAGAAGAGAGAAAGCTATCGGTATATACTAATGTAACCATCATTAAAATTCGTATAATAATGTATATATAAGCTATCATTAAAATTGATGATGTATGTATACAAAGGGGTAAAAACGGAAGAAAAAAGAGCTTCGCCACACGGAAAAACCTATTCTATTATGTATATACTAGTATCTACCCGATCTGAAACAGATCGGGAGATCAAAATCGGCTCAAAAAATTTAACGGCGGATGAAAACGAAAATCTAAAAACGCATACTTCTGGAGAGAAAGAGAGCTAGAGAGAGAAAGTTGGGAATACCAGTATTTCTCAAGTCCATAGAGATTGCCCTTCTTGTAAAACTCAAGAGCTAGCTGCTCAAAGTCCTTGTAAACATCTTCGTTGAATTGCTTCTCCAGCCCATAGCTGAACTCAAAGAACACTTAAAAATAATCTCCAAAAACAGAAAATCAAAGACCATTCGAGACCGCGATACCTGTAGAATCTGAAGAGGCATTCGATCCCGTAATTATAGTTGGATTTCGCGTCTTCAAGAGCTAGCCTACGAAAATCATTGTACATCGAAGAAACAAACATATCTCGCAGAAAAAATGACCAAAATCTATAGAGCGTGTTCATTTCCTGCATTAAAACAATTGAATCGATTTATTTATTTCTTAATTTAATTAGTTGTTTCTTTCAATGAGTGTCACCTCGCTACAGCCAACTCCCAGCTTTCTTCCGTTCATTTAAACAACGTTTGTAGAACTTCAGTACGTGATTTGCTTCAAAAAAATCATAGAAAACCCTTAATTTTCATCCCACAAAATACATTAAAAATCACGAAAATATCCTTACTTCTGCTGCTTGAAGCCGTTTTCCTCCAATAGCTGATGAGCGGGATGCTGAAATGGAGGGATCGATGAGGGGAGAGAGCCCACAGGTGGACTCCCAACCGAAAGCACTCCCCGTGGAGATCCACTCAACTTGGGAAAAATGTCTATATACAGAAATCATTCCAAAGTTACGTGACGAAATCCTAAAATATCATCTTATATATTCATTATCTATGTGATTTTAAAAAATATTCGCAAATAACGGGGATTTAAAAAATGCACATATATCATTTGGGGACTTGTCGGACTGCAAGTGATCTTCCCTCTTGGATTAAAAAAAATGCACATAAATCATTTTAAATTAGAACACAGAAGAGGGAGCTATCCTAAAGACCCATCTCGATCGCCTATCCTGAAGACCCATCTCGATCTCGTCCCGCCCTCCCTCCCTCTCTCTCCCTCCCTCTCTCCCTTTCTCTCTCCTGCCATCCCTCTCCCGCAGCTGCCTATCCTGAATACCCATCTCGAAGGAGATTTCACCCAGAAGTAGATTTCGAGAGATTACGTATTTGCAGTTCGTCGACAGAAATCGGAAAACGAAAATAGGAAAACAGAAATCGGAAACGAAAATAGGAAAACAGAAAATGAAAACTCCGGAAATAGGAAATCGGAAAAGAAATCTGAAATAGAGAAAATCAGAAATAGGAAATCGGAAAAGAGAGAGAGAGGTCGAAACGAAAAACGAAAATCGAAAAAATTAAAAACGAAATCTGAAATAGAGAAAATCAGAAATACGAAATCGGAAACCTCGCACGAAATTGGAAACCGAAATCAAAAATTTTTGCGAGTACCAAGCACGAAATCGGAAACCGAAAATCGGAGAGAGAGAGAGAGAGAAACCTACCGTCTTCTTGAGGAGGTTTCGAGGACCTTCTTCAGGAGGTTGCGAGGAGAGAGAAAGTCGGGGAGAGAGAAAAAGAAAGAGTGAGGGAGAGAGAAAAGAAGAGAGAAAGCTATCGGTATATACTAATGTAACCATCATTAAAATTCGTATAATAATGTATATATAAGCTATCATTCAAATTCATGTATGTATAGAGGGGTAAAAACGGAAGAAAAAAGAGCTTCGCCACAGGGAAAAACCTATTCTGTTATGTAATACTAGTATCTACCCGATCTGAAACAGATCGGGAGATGCAAAGATTTTTGCTTTGTTCAGCTGAAACATCTAACGAAATAGGAGACCGCATGATTAATAGAGAAACCGCATGATTAACACGATAGTTGATGGGATCAATCGGGTCGTCGTCCGCGCTGCTTCTTCCTCCGCCGCCGCCTTGAGCCCTTGCGATTTGGCACCGCGCTACAGCCTTTAGCCGCGTCGGTCGTCAATGATGCCGCCATCTGCCTCATCCCGCGGCAGGCGGCGTTTAGAAGGGAGGTTGGTGGCTGCTGACGATCTCGTTGGCCACCATCGTTGGGATCATCACGCAGCCGCTCCCGATCGGTAGCAGCGGCCTAAAAAATGTTCATTTGTTAAAAAAACTGGGAGGATGATTCTACTATATTCATTAAAACCTAAAAAATAAATCAGAGTTTTATCGCATGAATAACACGATAGTTTATGGGATCAATCGGGTCATTGTTTGCGCTGCCACCTCTCGCCGCCGTCTTCGCGCGCTGACGGCGCCACGCTGCAGCCTTTAGCCGCGCCGGTCGACAATGATGCCGCCATCTGCCTAATCACAATGACAGCGCCACGCAACCGCTCCCGCTCGGTAGCAGCGGCCTACAAAAATGATTATTTTTGTGAAAAAGTGGCAGGATGATTCTACTATAGTCATTAAAACCTAAAAAATAAATCAGAGTTTAACCGACATGAATAACACGATAGTTTATTCAATCAATCGGGTCATTGTTTGCGCTGCCACCTCCGCCGCCGTCTTCAGCCGCTGCAACGGCGCCACGCTGCAGCCTTTTAGTCGCGCCAGTCGACAATGATGTCGCCATCCGCCTCGTCACAATGACAGATGCCACGCAACCGCTCCCGCTCGAGCAGCGTGCCTAAAAATGATTATTTTTGTGAAAAATTGGCAAGATGATTCTACTATATTCATTAAAACCTAAAAATAAATCAGATTCCCCGAGACACCAATTTTTCAACCCCGAAAACACGAAAAGCCCGAGCTTGAAAATATGTCGGAAACCTCGCACGAAAATGGAAAAACGGAGAAAAACGAAATGTGAGGAGAGAGAGAGAGATTTCCGAGTACCAAAAAAATTTAAAAAGCGAAATTTAAAAATCGGAAACCGAAATTTAAAATTGGAGTACTTACCTCGAATCGAAACCGAAAATCACGAAAATCACATAATGAAAAATTAAAGACAAAATCAGAGAAACGGATAATAAAAAAAATAAAAATCAATAAATCCAAAAACAAAAAATAGGAAAATTGTAAAATGAAATCGGAAACCGAAATCGGAAAGAGAAACGGATACTAAAAAATGAAAATGAATAAAACGAAAAATTTAAAAATTGAAATTTAAAAACCGAAATAGGAAAGATATTGGAAAAACGAAAATCATAAAAACGAAAATCAATAAAACGAAAAACAGAAAAAAGGAAAATCGTAAAATGAAGAAAACGGAAATCAGAGTAATGAAAGACAAAAATTAGAGAAATGGATAATAAAAATCATAAAAAAACGAAAAAAACAGAAAATAGGAAAAATCGGAAAGAGAAAAAGAAAATCAAGAGAAATGAAAATCAATAAAACGAAAACTCAATAAAAACGAAAAATTTAAAAAAACTGAAATTTAAAAACCGAATAAGTAAAGAAATTGGAAAAATGAAAATCATAAAAACAGAAATCAATAAAACGGAAATGAGAGAAATGAAAGACAAAATCAGAGAAACGGATAATGAAAAAAATAAAAATGAATAAAACGGAAAACAAAAAATAGGAAAATCGGAAAGAGAAACCGAAATCGGAAAGAGAAACGGAAATGAAGAGAAACGAAAATCATAAAAACGAAAATCAGTAAAATGAAAATTTTAAAAACTGAAATTTAAAAACCGAAATCGGAAAGAAATTGGAAAAACGAAAATAGGAAACCGAAATAGGAAAGAAATTGGAAAAACAAAAATCATAAAAACGAAAACAGAAAAAAGGAAAATCGAGAGAAATCAGATAAATGAAAGACAAAATCATAGAAACAGAAATCAATAAAACGAAAATCGGGAGATGAAAATATTATCCCTCTCCCCCCCTCCCTCCCTCTCTCTCCCACCCTCCCTCCCTCTCTCTCTCTCTCTCTCTCTCTCCTGCCGTCTCTCTCCCCCTCCCTCTCTCTCCCTCCCTCCCTCTCTCTCCCGCCCTCCCTCTCTTTATCATGCACTACAATCGGTCTTCTCTTGATCCTCATCCCTTTCCACACCCCAAGAATATTTGTTGGGTAGTGAGAGAAAGGGCCTTAAAAAGAGGCGTGATTCAGAGTTAGGGAGAGAATGAGTTGGGAATAGGAAAAGATAATGAGAGTTTGAAAAAGAGTGAGCGAAAGTGATTCAATAAGAGAGAGAGTGGGAGAGGATGAGATAGATAAAAAGATAGAAGGATATATAAAAAAATACATCCTTCTATATAGCTAGAGCTATGGATATATATATATATATATATATATATATATAAATCGATAGTTAGAATTTTATATATATAATATATAAAATTCGTTGAATTGGACAGACTTCTGCACTCTAATCAAGCGGGAGATCTCTCTCGCTACACGGAATCTTCCTTCGAAAAAGAAGGAATAACGCGTAGCTCCATTGCTCCTGCCCTCCCTCCATCGCTCTCTCCGTCTCTCTCCTGCCCTCCCTCCCTCCCTCTCTCTCCCGCTCGCCCTCTCTTTCCCTCCGATTCAGCCTCCTCACAGCGGCTATCATCTTTTCCGCCGGCTTCTGAGCTCTCTAAAATAGAAGTCCAAGAAGACTTGCGCTGCCGCGGAGCAGCATCTCTGCCAGGTGGACCCGCCGCGTCTTCTCGATGACGCTCTCGAGAAAATCAATGGACGATCGGAAAAAATCAATGGAGTTGCCGGAGGTTGTAGGCCGAGAGAGTCGGGGAGAGAGAAAAAGAAAGAGTGGGGGATGAAAATCGGAAAACGAAAATCAATAAGAACGGAAATCAATAAGAACGAAAATCAAGAGAAACAAAAATCAATAAGAACGAAAATCGAAAATCGATGAGAACGAAAATCAAGAGAAACAAAAATCAATAAGAACGAAAATCGGAAATCGATAAGAACGAAAATCGGAAATCAATAAGAACGAAAATCGGAAATCGAAAAACGGAAATCGGAAAATGGAAAAACAAAAATCAAGAGAAACGAAGATCGGGAGATGAAAATCGGAAAGAGAAACGGAAATCAATAAGAACGACAATCGGAAATCGATAAGAACGAAAATCGGAAATCAATAAGAACGAAAATCGGAAATCGAAAAACGGAAATCGGGAAATGGAAAAACAAAAATCAAGACAAACGAAGATCGGGAGATGAAAATCGGAAAGAGAAACCGAAATCGGAAAGAGAAACCGAAATCGGAAAGAGAAACGGAAATCAATAAGAACGAAAATCAAGAGAAACGAAAATCAATAAGAGCGAAAATCGGAAATCGATAAGAACGAAAATCGGAAATCAATAAGAACGAAAATCGGAAATCGAAAAACGGAAAAAGGAAAATGGAAAAAGGAAAATGGAAAATGGAAACTGTCGGGGAGAGAGAGAGAGAGAGAGAGAGAGAAACCTACCTTCTTCTTGAGGAGGTCTTGAGGACCTTCTTCTTCAGGAGGTTGCGAGGACCTTCTTCAGGAGGTTGCGAGGAGAGAGAAAGTCGGGGAGAGAGAAAAAGAAAGAGTGAGGGAGAGAGAAAAGAAGAGAGAAAGCTATCGGTATAATATTCGTATAATATGTACTAATGTAACCATCATTAAAATTCGTATAATAATGTATATATAAGCTATCATTGAAATTGATGTAGGTATACACAGGGGTAAAAACAGAAGAAAAAAGAGCTTCGCTGAAACAGATCGGGAGATGCAAAGATTTTTGCTTTGTTCAGCTGAAACATGTAACGAAATAGGAAACCGCATGATTAATAGAGAAACCGCATGATTAACACAATAGTTGATGGGATCAATCGGGTCGTTGTCCGCGCTACTTCCTCCGCCGCAGCCTTGAGCCCTTGCGATTTGGCACCGCGCTGCAGCCTTTAGCCGCGTCGGTCAACAATGATGCCGCCATCTGCCTCATCCCGCGGCAGGCGGCGTCTAGAAGGGAGGTTGGTGGCTGCTGACGATCTCGTTGGCCACCATCGTTGGGATCATCACGCAGCCGCTCCCGATCGGTAGCAGCGGCCTAAAAAATGTTCATTTGTTAAAAAAACTAGGAGGATGATTCTACTATATTCATTAAAACCTAAAAAATAAATCAGAGTTTAATCGCATGAATAACACGATGGTTTATGGGATCAATCGGGTCATTGTTTGCGCTGCCACCTCCGCCGCCGTCTTCAGCCGCTGCAACGGCGCCACGCTGCAGCCTTTAGCCGCGCCGGTCGACAATGATGCCGCCATCTGCCTCGTCACAATGACAGTGCCACGCAACCGCTCCCGCTCGGTAGCAGCGGCCTAAAAAAATGATTATTTTTGTGAAAAAGTGGCAGGATGATTCTACTATATTCATTAAAACCTAAAAAATAAATCAGATTCCCCGAGACACCAATTCTCAACCCCGAAAACACGAAAACTGAGCTTGAAAATATGTCGGAAACCTCGCACGAAATGGAAAACGGAGAAAAACGAAATGTGAGAGAGAGAGAGAGAGATTTTCGAGTACCAAAAAAATTTAAAAAGCGAAATTTAAAAAAATCAGAAACCGAAAATTTAAAAATCGGAGTACTTACCTCGGAATCAGAAACCGAAGTCACGAAAATCACATAATGAAAAATTAAAGACAAAATCAGAGAAACGGATAATAAAAAAAATAAACGAAAATAAAAATAGGAAAATTGTAAAATGAAAACGGAAACCGAAATCGGAAAGAGAAACGGATACTAAAAAATGAAAATGAATAAAACGAAAAATTTAAAAATTGAAATTTAAAAACCGAAATAGGAAAGATATTGGAAAAACGAAAATCATAAAAACGAAAAACAGAAAAAAGGAAAATCGTAAAATGAAGAAAACGGAAATCAGAGTAATGAAAGACAAAATCAGAGAAACGGATAATAAAAAAAATCATAAAAATGAAAAACAGAAAATAGGAAAATCGGAAAGAGAAAATAAAATCAAGAGAAACGAAAATCAATCAAACGAAACTCAATAAAACGAAAAATTTAAAAACTGAAATTTAAAAACCGAATAAGTAAAGAAAGTGGAAAAACGAAAATCATAAAAACAGAAATCAATAAAACGGAAATGAGAGAAATGAAAGACAAAATCAGAGAAACGGATAATAAAAAAAATAAAAATGAATAAAACGGAAAACAAAAAATAGGAAAATCGGTAAGAGAAACCGAAATCGGAAAGAGAAACGGAAATAAAGAGAAACGAAAATCATAAAAACGAAAATCAGTAAAATGAAAATTTTAAAAACTGAAATTTAAAAACCGAAATCGGAAAGAAATTGGAAAAACGAAAATAGGAAACCGAAATAGGAAAGAAATTGGAAAAACGAAAATCATAAAAACGAAAACAGAAAGAAGGAAAATCGAGAGAAATCAGAGATATGAAAGACGAAATCATAGAAACAGAAATCAATAAAACGAAAATCGGGAGATGAAAAGATTATCCCTCTCTCCCCCTCCCTCCCTCTCTCTCCCACCCTCCCTCTCTCTCGCTCTCTCTCTCTCTCTCCCGCCCTCTCTTTCCCCCTCCCTCTCTCTCCCTCCCTCCCTCTCTCTCCCGCCCTCCCACTCTTTATCATGCACTACAATCGGTCTTCTCTTGATCCTCATCCCTTTCCACACCCCAAGAATATTTGTTGGGTAGTGAGAGAAAGGGCCTTAAAAAGAGGCGTGATTCAGAGTTAGGGAGAGAATGAGTTGGGAATAGGAAAAGATAATGAGAGTTTGAAAAAGAGTGAGCGAAAGTGATTCAATAAGAGAGAGAGTGGGAGAGGATGAGATAGATAAAAAGATAGAAGGATATATAAAAAAATACATCCTTCCATATAGCTAGAGCTATGGATATATATATATATATATATATAAATTGATAGTTAGAATTTTATATATATAATATATAAAATTCGTTGAATTGGACAGCTTCTGCACTCTAATCAAGCCGGGAGATCTCTCTGCTACACCGGAATCTTCCTTCAGAAAAGAAGGAATAACGCGTAGCTCCGTTGCTCCTGCCCTCCCTCCATCGCTCTCTCCGTCTCTCTCCTGCCCTCCCTCCCTCCCTCTCTCTCCCGCTCGCCCTCTCTTTCCCTCCGATTCAGCCTCCTCACAGCGGCTATCATCTTTTCCGCCGGCTTCTGAGCTCTCTAAAATAGAAGTCCCAGAAGACTTGCGCTGCCGCGGAGCAGCATCTCTGCCAGGTGGACCCACCGCGTCTTCTCGATGACGCTCTCGAGAAAATCAATGGACGATCGGAAAAAATCAATGGAGTTGCCGGAGGTTGTAGGCCGAGAGAGTCGGGGAGAGAGAAAAAGAAAGAGTGGGGGATGAAAATCGGAAAACGAAAATCAATAAGAACGAAAATCAAGAGAAACAAAAATCAATAAGAACGAAAAACGGAAATCGGAAAATGGAAAAACAAAAATCAAGAGAAACGAAGATCGGGAGATGAAAATCGGAAAGAGAAACCGAAATCGGAAAGAGAAACGGAAATCAATAAGAACGAAAATCGGAAATCGATAAGAACGAAAAACGAAAATCAATAAGAACGAAAATCGGAAATCGAAAAACGGAAAGAGAAACGGAAATCAATAAGAACGAAAATCAAGAGAAACGAAAATCGATAAGAACGAAAATCGGAAATCAATAAGAACGAAAATCGGGAAATGGAAAAACAAAATTCAAGACAAACGAAGATTGGGAGATGAAAATCGGAAAGAGAAACTGAAATCGGAAAGAGAAACGGAAATCAATAAGAACGAAAATCAAGAGAAACGAAAATCAATAAGAACGAAAATCGGTAATCGATAAGAACGAAAATCGGAAATCAATAAGAACGAAAATCGGAAATCGAAAAACGGAAAAAGGAAAATGGAAAAAGGAAAATGGAAACTGTCGGAGAGAGAGAGAGAGAGAGGAGAGAGAGAGAGAGAAACCTACCTTCTTCTTGAGAGGTCTTGAGGACCTTCTTCTTCAGGAGGTTGTGAGGAGAGAGAAAGTCGGGGAGAGAGAAAAAGAAAGAGTGAGGGAGAGAGAAAAGAAGAGAGAAAGCTATCGGTATGTACTAATGTAACCATCGCTAAAATTCGTATAATAATGTATATATAAGCTATCATTGAAATTGATGTAGGTATACACAGGGGTAAAAACGAAAGAAAAAAGAGCTTCGCCACACTGAAAAACCTATTCTATTATGTATATAGAATATAGAAAGATGAGCCAATGCAAAAAAAGCTCCTGACGGCAATTCGTGCAATATGAACTAATGGACGAAAGCTGAAGTAGACTGGATGCTTATTTCGGGCCACACTCCCGCTGCTCGACAACGACCACACTCTCGCTGCTCGACAACGACCACACTCTCGCTGCTTTTAGGCCCTTACTTTCGCTGCCGAATACCCATCCAGGCATCTCCACCTCTAACCCCAAAACAGACCAGAAATCTAGAAATCGCCGGAGACGAAGACTACGAGCTCACAAAGAAAAGCTAAGTTTTTATTTTACATTACTATTCTGGACGATATCACCCGTTGTCCTAGGACGTGTCCGGGCAACGGCCAGTCGACTCACTATCCGAGTCCATCCGCCGGCTGTACTTTACTTCTGGCGTCTTAGTTCATCCTGGCTCACGAATACCCCGTGGAAGCCAAACGGCACCCGTCGCGGCAACTCCACCTCCGCCACCACCTCCAAGTTTGGCGACTTGGTCTCCATTACTATGAACTTGGACTTATCCCCGCGCACGTCATGGACGAACGTCAACAGGAATCCATCGTCCTCGTCCCAATGGTCTCCCTCCCCGCGGGGAACGAAGACCGGCTCCCCTCCGAAGACCTCCGCGCCAAACATCCTAGTGGCGACGACACAGTCCACCCTCTTCTCCGCGAGCTCCAAATCGAGCTTGGCCACACCCGAAATTTTCGGGGGTTGATTAGAGACGCCAGAGTAGACGTAGCGGGCCTTCTTTCCCGAGTACATTGGATTCACCGCGGCGAATCCGAGACCCATCGCTGAGAGAATTGTCCTTACTACCGTTCCCCCCTTCAGGTCGATCCGCACCATCTCCAGGAAGCCGTGAACGAGTTCTACCCTCTCAGCTATGTGCTCCATGTTAGCGAAGCAGGAGCCCACCAGCACCACCTCTCCATTGTCATCCCTCTCCTCCCACGCGTTGCACACGTGCAACGGGTAGAAGCCGGGCACGTCGAACCACCGCATTTCTGATCCCGAAGCGGCATCCCGGGGAATCACTCCTACCCTTGCGGACTTTTTTGGGTCGAACGTAATGAAATGGCCGTTGTTGAACAGCATACCCAGAGGGTCCACGACCATCTGTATCTCCGGAATAACGGAGTAGTTCTTCGTGATGGCGAAATCGTGGAAGACGTAGGGCCTCGGTACGGACCATACGGGGACGCTCAGTTTCGCGTTCCTGCGCTCGTCGTAGCAGTGAAGCGTAAGAAACGGGGGAACGAGGCCATAACTCATGGCGAAGAGCTCGCCAGTGAACGGATCGTGCTTATAGTGGACTGAAGATCCTTTAGGCAGCCTTCTCCCGATATTATTCCTCTCGGAACTCAGCTCTCCGGTTTCAGGCGACAGATGGACGGTGAACGGTCGATCGGTCTCTCCGTGCACGAAGATCTTGTCCCAAAAGAAGGAGACGCTCGTGCTCGCTGAAGTCATGCCCTCGATTCGGTCTTTCTGCCCGGAGAGAATCCTCATGGAGAATATGACAAGCCTGGCCGCGCCTTCGAGACCCCGAAGGCCGAATATCTTGGAGATCGAAGGCGCCGTAGTTCTGCTGTACCGGCTGCACAGGACTGCTCCCGAGCCGTCTGACTGGAGGAGAAGAGAGTGGAGCATTCCGTCGCCATCGAAGAGATGATGCGAACCGGAGGGGCGCTGACGTGGATTGGGGCCGTTGCGTACGTAAGCCCCGCCTCGGAGGCACTCTGGCACTGCCCCCTTGACTACCGGGCAAGCAGTCGCCGGGAGCTCCTCCACGGGAGCGAAGATTCCAACCAAGAGTTGCTCCGGATCGACCGACTTCGATAGGGAGCCCCGGCAAAAGTGGTTGTCGACGGCGTCCTCCAGGAGATCGCACAGGGACTGAAACCACGACCGGCTCGTACGCCGTCCCATTGTTTCCTTCCCGCTCGTAACGCTGGAAAGCTTTGGGAGCATCGGACGATTTCCTGCCAACTGAAGGGAAAGAAGGAATTTGCTGTAATTCATTCCTCGGTATCGTTCTACAGCTCTTTCGGCGCCGATTCGCGGCGGGAGAAGGCAGCCTTGACAAAACTAAGCAGCTATGCATGATCGAACTTCTCTCTCTTCTACGGCGCTGTGAATTCTAATGTTTGAATAATTTATCATCCTCTAATCTTAAAATGGAGCCATTTCTGATATTTGAGAGTTCTCACGCTAAATGATAACCCCACCATCTAAATACATCCTACCCATGTCCATGATCATGCACCGCAGGTTCTTAGCATGTCAATCGCTTTCTTTTACCCGTTTACTAGATTTTTTTTACCGGTCAATCGCTTTCTTTGAATAATTTATCATTCTCTTATCTTAAAATTTATTCAAAGAAAGCGATTGACCTGTAAAAAAATCTAGTAAACGGGTCAAAGAAAGCGACTGACATGCTAAGAACCTCCGGTGAATGATCAAAGACATGGGTAGGATGTATTTAGATGGTGGGGTTGTCATTTCGCGTGAGAACTCTCAAATATCAGAAATGGTTCCATCTGCCTTTTTAAAAGGCAAAGAAATGGTTGTCATTCAACACGATAATTCTAAAACATAAGTTATATTCATGGATCATTTATCATATTTAAGTACTGATAAAGGCTGTAACAATCAGAATATCAATTTGTATATGGCTGAAAGTGATGAAAATATGACTAAGTCTAATCATGCATCATTTCTTAAATTTTGATTATATTATAAGACTATCCTCATATGATTTCTTCGAAGCCAAATGATTGAATTCTCACACTTTTATGAGTTATGTGGATGCAAAGACTTAGGTGAAGTTTAATGGGAGCATAGTTGCAAGATGAGCTAGAGGAGAAAAAGAAAATCAATACTCTACCTCTTTAAGAGGAAATAAGTCAAGCTTTTCCATATTTTTTAAGAGGCTAGTCAAACTGCTCACCTTTTTATTGCTCAAGCCATTCCACCTCTTTTAGAGGTCAGTCAAACCTTTTGATGCAAGACAGGGCAGTCCATTTTAGAGGTCAGTCAAAATGAGAATATCCATTTCTATAGGGTTGAATGTGACAAAAATATGACTAAGTCATGTTATGCATCATTTCTTACATTTTCATTATATTATGAGACTAACCCCTATTTGATTTCTTGGAAGTCAAATGGTTGAATTCTCACACTTTTTATGAGTTATGTAGATGCAAAGGACTTAGGTGAATTTCAATTAGAGCATGGATGCAAACTATCTACAAGGAGAAGAATAAAATGATGACTCCATCTTTTTACTTGGTTGGTCAACCTTTTCTACCTTTTTAGGAGGTTAATCCAACCTTTCCACCTTTTTAGGGGGATGGTCAAGCATTTCCACCTTTTTAAGAGGTGAGTCAAGCCATTCCACACTTTTAGGAGGTCAGTCAAACATTTACACTTTTTTAGGACGTCAGTCAAACCTTTCCACATTTTTAGAAGGTTAGTCAAACATTTTCATCATTTTAGAAGGTTGGTCAAACCTTTCCACCTTTTTAAGAGGTTAATCAAGCCATTCCGCCCTTTTAGGAGGTCAGTCAAACCTTTCCACTTTTTTAGGACGTCAGTCAAACCTTTCCACCTTTTTAGCAGGTTAGTCAAATATTTTGACCTTTTTAGAAGGTTAGTCAAACCTTTCCACCTTTTAAGGAGGTTAGTAAACCACCTTCTTATGGGGAGTCAACCCATTTCACCTATTTAGGAGACTAGTCACTCCATTTCTCTTGGAAGTCAATGATAGTCAAAGTGATTCTAGAGAAGTGAACGGTGGTCATAGGCATTATTGAAGGGACAAAGAGGTCAAATTTCTTCTCTTTTTTTTATTATTAATCAATTTCGATCTTTCCTATTTTTTAGGAATGATCCATATTTTTAGGAAGAGAAAGAGGTAAGCCCACCTCCTTAGTAAAGTGATAAGGTTGCCACCTCTTAGAGAGTGGTCAACCCACTCTCTAAGGAAGTTGTTGTGGGGCTCACCTCCTTAAAAGGGGCTCTCCCACTTCTTTAGGAGGTGATTATGGTCGTGGTTTATGGATTTAATCTCAATCATTCATTTGGTTGCACCGAAAAAGACTAAATCTCCGCCATTGATTCAAAGGAACCTCTAAACCTAAAATTATAAAAGAATCATCTTCTTTTTTTTCTTTTTTTGGCTCTCTCTTAGGATCAGGCTACCAGAAGGAAAAAGAGAAGCTTAGGCCCAATATTAGCATTCTTTGGTGTTCAAGTTTGATGTAGAGGCAAGATCAAGTGGAGGATCGAGATCGTAACGAGTCAAGCATCACCCGGCCTAGGACTGGCATAAAAAACGGGGCTTGTGTGAGGATTTGGATCTGATTTTCTCTTATAATCCCTCCATGGATAGTGTAGAACCTATTTCCCTTTTTATATTTTAGATTTTTTTCTCTTTTATTTAAACAATATCTCATCATTGCCCAATTTTCCGATTACCCGATTTCTTGATTTTTCACCATTCTTCTATCATCTTCCATTCTATCATTCTTATTTCTCTATTCCATCATTTCATTCTTAATATTTTCATCATTATTTATTATATAATATTTATATATATTTTATAATTTTGTTCATACCATATTCCATATCTTTGTCCTCCCATATTTCTCCAAAAATCTCGTCTACCATTATTTTTCCCTATAGTAGTATCTCTTCTCCCTAAAATCACTAATCTTATTACCTAGGCTCCCTGAGGATTCTACCCTTACTTTACCATTATAAAAAGTGAGGAATTATAAATATTGTTGCATGAAATCGATTTTAAACAACAACTAAAAATATCCCCAAATCGAGTTCATCAACTATCCTATCCATTCAAGGATCACTTAGGTGGATTAGGAGACAACTACTCTATAGTAATAACACACATCTATACTGAGAAGAATCAGGCGAGTCTCAATGGTTGAGACAAGAAGAAGAAGAGTCTCTAGAGCAAGAAGACCAAGAGTTGCAGAAGGGCACAATTTCACTTTGCCTGAGGTGAGCAATATAGTCGAAGCAGTTGTGACACAAGTTGCAGGGACACACGATCTCAGGAGGAGATCGGCTCAAGGGAGAAGGGGCGTTCGGTAGCTAAGGAGGTCAAGACCAAGAGGGTAATACCGCAAGATAAAGTAAAAGTGAGAGTTAGGGTCGTCGTTGGGGGCGAATACTATATTTGTGTAAACTGTCATTCTACAACTCGATTGTGGGGAGTACAAACAAGGATTTTAGTTGGTAAGATTGGAGGCTCCGAGGCCATAGTACTCGGGACTGGAGTAAGGGACATTAGTGATAGATTCTAAGGTCGATAACTTTCTGAAATTTTGATCAAAACATCAAATGCAGCGGAATTCATTGAATCAGATATTCAAAACATTGAGGCACCAAGAACAGATGATCCTATCATCTAATATATATGAGAAAACATACTTACAGGTTTCCTTGAAAGAGTTCTTGAAGCTATTCAAGTGTCTAGCCTCTAGCAGTATCCATATATAGATTAATTAATCAACAATTCATTTAACCCAATCGATAAGTTGAGTTGCCAGCCCGTTGGGTGCCAAGGTACACCACGTACACTAGGAGATATGGAGTATATAAGAACTCACTTATGGAACCTTCCCGTCATTGATTACCATGTATGTATAATCTTTCATCCACATTAGACTCATGAATGACTTAGGATATGGTCAATTGTCAAACCCTAATCGGTCACTCAAGTTATTACTGATGTGTGTAGAAATCATCGGGAACTCCTTGTCCGATATTTCTACTACCTTGGCCAAGGCTTTCATCGCATCTCATTCCTTTGAGTCAATCTCCTCAAATACCGAGGGTAGATGATCCCATCTTGATCACACAATCATCTTCGTGGACTTCATATCATATCCAATATATGACGTTTTAGATATCCCGTGGCTAGGGATTCGTAAGTCATAATCAAAACATGATCATCCATCTACAAGATGTCTTTGGTGTCTCAAGTTAAAGGACCACATACACAACCATGACATGAATCAACCTAATTGACAGTTAGGTATAATACCATTCAAGGATTCATACAGATCAATTCAGTGAACTCTTTCTCCAAAGAGCACCCATTATCTATCCTAAGTGTCTCCACACCAATGGCTATAGGATCAGCCATACTCATCATATGAGATGGATTAGATAGTGCTATTCTTTACAGATAATTCGATGTCATTCTCGAATATCCCACGAATAAGAATGTTTAAAACATATGTTTAAAGACTAGTGATCACTATATTATGATCTCATCATAATTCACTTAGTCATTGCACATGCTTATGGACCTCATTGTAAACATCACACAAGAATAACAATGAATAAATTTCATTTCAATGAACATAAACAAGATACATGAAAGTGTGATTGGCTTATAGGCCACATAATATCCATCAATCTCCTACTTGGTCTAAAGCCAATTGCCCTTGTGCAACATCCCCATAGTTGTGCAATGACGCTCAAAGACTTCTTGAGCTAAAGGCTTAGTTAGTGGATCTGCAACATTGTCGGTCGATGGAACTCTTTCCACTACTACATCTCCTCTGGCAATGATCTCCCTAATCAAGTGAAAGCGCCTCAGAATGAACTTAGACTTCTGATGAGACCTTGGCTCTTTCGCTTGTACTATTGCACCATTGTTGTCACACAATAAAGGAATAGGGTCTGATATCGTAGGGACAACGCCAAGGTCTGTGATGAACTTCTTCAACCAGACTGGTGGCGTACGACCCCCGTCGCCACCAAGGCATGACACTACGGCGCCGGAGGAGCCGACACCCACGCGCGTCCAGCCCCCTCGACAGGCGAAGACGAAGGATGCCGACTTTCACTACACTAAGTGAGGACTTCATCTCGCCACCACAGACTTCATCAGGCTCGCGCACGCGGGGATTTATCGTTCTACCCTTTCCTTTATTTCACACTTTTGTAGCCCGCACGTGTGTAAGCGGGCCTTTGCATATCTTCTTCTCTCTCTTTTAGGCCTTGGGGGTGGGTTCCCTTCGTTTCGGGGCCCTAGCCTAAGGCCCTTTCCCTTTGTGAACCTTATTTCTTTTCTATGAGCATGGGTGTGGGTTGTGGGCCTCAAGTGGGCCCTTTCCTCTCTTGGCCCACCATGGGCTCTATAAGAGGGGAAGGGACCCCCCCACAAACCCTAGCCGTCATTTGAGAAAGAAAAGGAGTTTCCTCTCGAGTGGCTGCTCAAGGAAGGTGAGGGAAGGGGTCCAACCGCCGACGTCGCCGCCGCCGCCGCCGCCGCACCACCCGTGCCGCCGCTGCCGCCGCCACCTCCGCCGCCACCCCTTGCTCTGGCCCCCAGTATCGACTCGCTGCCGCCTCTGCTGCGCCTCGCTACCGCCGCGCCCTAGCTGCTACAGCCGCCGCTCGTGATCCGCCGCCGCCGCTCATCGCGCTCGCCGCTGCCGCGCTCAACCGCCGCTGCCGCCAGCGCCGCAGCGCGCCGCCGCGCTTCGCGCCGCCGCGACTGCCGCCGCCGCGCTTCAGCGCCGCTGCCGCGCTTAGCGCGCCGCTCGCCACTCGCGCTGCCGCGCTCGGCCGCGCTGGGCCAACCACCATCAACGCACCTTGCTGCTATCCCTGCGGCTATCGCGCGATCCTCGATCGCCCCGCCGCCGTCTCGATCCGCTGCCGCCGCCTCATAGCCGCCGTAGCCGCCGACCTAGTCCCACCGCAACCGACGCCTGATCCGCGCGCACCGCCGCCTATCGCGTCCACGCTCCACTCGCCGTCTCGCTTGTTCACGCTGTCACCCCTCGGACGCCGTCCTCGATCGACGCCCACCGCCTCGCTCCCGCTCCGCCCTCGATCTCCCTTCGCCCCGCTTCCGCCGACATCGCCGCTCAACGCCTCCTTCGATCCGCTGCTCTCCACGGCCGCTCAAGCCGCCGCCGCGGATCGCTTTTCCGCCGCTGCCCGCCCTCGTAGTCGACGCCCATCCACCTCGCTGCGACGCGGCGAGCGACGCTCGCCGCGACTCTGCTCCCTTGGTCGTGACCGTCTGCTCTTCCGCTCCATCCACGCTGACTTGCCCCTCCATCAACCGCCGTTGCCGCGTCCGAACCACCTCCTCGCCACGACCGACTGGGCTCGCGCCCCGCAGGTTAGGCACACATCCCCCTCTTTAATTTTGAAGCATTATCTCTTTCAGCATTTCCCGCACTTGTTTCTACCGTCATCGGGCCTAGTTAGGTTGAGTGAGTCTTTGGTTACGGGATTGGGATCGTGGATCCGCCGCCGGTTGACGATCGAGCTCCCACCGACGACTCGAGGTCGCTCTCTCCCCCGCATCGACGAGCCCGGGAGGACTCCCCGACCCATCCTACTCGGAGCATCCCCAGAACTCGAGTGACGACGTGCTCGGGAAGGTTGCTTGCTTGAGTAGGACGTCTAGCCATCATCATATCCATTAGCCACCGTAGGCCATCCCCTTCACTAGTTCCCCATTAGTAATCTTAGCGTCAGCCGAGCTCATCCCTCGGTCCCGGCATCATCTTGGTATCGAGCACAGGCTGTGGTCGCCGACTGCGCTCGCCGCCTCGTTCCATTTCATCTTCCGCATTATTAGTATCATTCATTCATATAGACATTTAGATTTGTTTATCCCGCATTCATCATACATCACACTAGGGATAGCCCCTCTTCCCCACAAACTGGGTACACGCCATGGTAGTCGAGACACGCTCTGCCAGGGCCGTGGTTCGAGAGGTATCCACATCTCCACCTCGGGATCCTAGGGGTCCCACGGGCATCCCGATGCCCGACGGCGGGATGGAAGGTGTTCGCCTTCCTCCTCCGCCTCCGGTTCGCATTGGATTAGGCGGTCCGACCTCTCCGAGGCCGGACCCACCTAGTCCTCACTCGTCCGATGGACGGTCTACACGTGCTCACTCCCCCTCCGCTCGATCACGACGACAGCGCCCCGGAAAGGCCCCAGCGATGACTACCGACGATCGGCCTTCCACCAGCCAGCCTCGACGCGGAGGACGTGACCGACCCCGATCGCCTTCCGTAGGCGAACCCTACCTATCCACGGCAGATCTTCACCGCACGGTGAATGCCGTACTAGAGCAGATGGGAGTCCCGATCCCATCCACTTCGGGCCGCCTGGCCCCACAGCGACACCCGCTTGGGCCTGAGCGCCCCACGGGCGACGTTCGAGTGCTCGATGAGTTGGATCGACGACCCAGCCCACGGAGGGGCCCCTACGAGCAGACCCCGCATCCAGACAGGCGATATGATGATCGACCGACTCAGGGTGGTCACTCGAGGGACTACCGCCCGGACGAGTCAGGCCTGAGAGGTGCCCGCCCCTACGATGATCGCTGCGATTATCGAGGTGATCGCGCACCGCAGTCTCCCGCATACGGAGCTCAGGATCATGGGTATCCCGACCGCCGAGCCGATCCACCCCGCCCCGTGATTATTATCACGATGGCGAGTACACCACCGGCGCCGAGGAGACCTGCGTCGCCGCGGAGACTACGACCCCCGACCGGGAGTATTCCCGCCATGATCGTGATATTCCCCGGCCACGCGCCACCGCGCCCGGACTACGCCGACCCCTACGATCGGGAGTACGACCACCGGCATTACCCCAGCCCGCCACGTCGTCAGCACGACGATCGAGACTTCCACGACCGACGTGATGACCCCGATCGTCGTCGTGAGGACCATCGCATTCGTATGCAGAAGAGCGTGAGGGTTGAGGTCCCTGTCTTTGACGGTTCTCGAGAACCCAAAGACTTCATTGATTGGGAGTCCAGCATGAACTCCTACTTCCGCTGGTATCGCATGGACACCGACCTCTGCGTCGAGTACGCAGAGATGAGACTTGGCGGACAGGCCAAGATCTTTTGGGAGAACGAGTACTTAGCCGCCGAGAGGCGAGGGCTCCCGATCACTACCTGGGCCGAGATGGTTCAGAAGCTGCGGAACAAGTATGTTCCGCGACAGACGAGGCGACACTCTTCCTATCATGGCTTGACCTCCGACAGGCAAGTCACCCGTTCGGGACTACATACGTACCTTTGAGGAGTGTCTGATGAGGTGTCGGTTCGTGGAGGACCCACGGATCGTCA
The DNA here is from genome assembly GCA_024174645.1 of Lemna minuta. Classification (NCBI taxonomy): domain Eukaryota; kingdom Viridiplantae; phylum Streptophyta; class Magnoliopsida; order Alismatales; family Araceae; genus Lemna; species Lemna minuta. The sequence continues at coordinate 3,223,983 of CM044101.1, read as the reverse complement.
TTGGTCTCTTCACACACGGGCTTACTCACCCGTCTTCGAATGAGGTGCTCAAGAGCTGCCCTTCCGAAGTTGACGAGGCCTACCGCATCGTGGAGCACATGGAGAGACTCGGGAGACGACGCCCCGGTGACGACGACCACTCCGACCGCCCCGGCCCCGTTCACCCGCTCCACGACGACTACCACCCCATCCCAGCCTCGACTCGGTGGCGGGAACAGCCGGACTACCCCCGACCACCTCGTGGGATCTGCCCCACCCCCGGTCCGTGACGACCGATTCGTCCCCTCCGCACGACCGCCGCCGCCCTCCGCCCATCACTTGTTTCAAGTGTCGTGGCAAGGGACACCGAGCCAGCCCAGTGCTCGTCTTCAAACCTGCTCATCGGGTTAGAGGACGATGCCCGTGACTATACAAAGTGGATGACTGACGACTTGGGGGGGATGACATCTACGTTGCCGACGATGGGCTAGAGGAGGAGTGCCCGGATCCGCACGTCATTGGCTACATCAAGATCACCAGGCAGCTTCCTCCCACTCTCCCACGGCACCCCACGGATCTACTGTGAGTCAGCATCGCCGTGCCGAGCCCCAAGCAGCAGCACTCCCCGTGTCCCGCCACCACCCGGACACGATCACCGGGCACGACTCCCCGTCCCGCGAGGACCCGTGCCGCATCCGCAGCGGCACCCGGGGACCTCCTCCCCGACCGCAGCCAGCGGGGATTCCACCACCGACCCCCGATCCAAGAGCCGATTGCGCACTTCGCACTTCGATCTTCTACACTTATGTGAAGATCAATGGGCAAGTGTGCAAGTTGATCGTCGATAGCGGCAGCTATGCGCCAACGCCGTGTCGACACGATGATTCCACGGCTTGGGCTATCGACTCACCCGCACCCGACACCCTACGATGTGTCTTGGATCGATACGACGTCTCTTCCGGTGAGACTCCGAGTAGGGTGCCTCTGCGGATCAGCACTTATGACGATATAGTGCTCGTGATGTTATCCCGATGAAAATCGGGAGCATCATACTTGGGCGACTCCCGGTTATACGACCACGACGTCCAACTGGCAGGAAGGGCAAACACTTGCACCTTCATGCACCGTGGCCGGAGAGTCGTATGGGTCCCCTACACCGCCCGACCTATGGCTCGGCGCCTACCGCCTCCTCGCGTTGGACTCATGGTGGTTCGAGGTCCGGAGTTTCAGCGGAGTATCCGGACGAGACTCACGTACACCCTGGGCCTGCTTTTTGCCTTAGCTCTCGATGTCCCCACCGGAGCAGAGCCACCTACACATTACCCGAGGCTGAGCCGATCCTAGCGGAGTTCGGAGACGTATTCCCCGAGGACCTGCCCGGCGAGTTGCCGCCGATGCGCCATATCCAGCACGCGATCGATCTCGTGCCGGGCGCTTCACTCCCAAACCTGCCCCACTATCGGATGGAGCCCGCACGCTACGAGGAGCTGTGGCGACAGGTTCAGGAGTTGTTGGCGAAGGGCCTCATTCAGGAGAGCCTTAGCCCCTGCGCGGTACCTGCCCTTCTCGCGCCAAAGAAGGATGGTACCTGGCGCATGTGTTGTGATAGCCGTGCTATCAACAGGATCACGGTCAAGTACCGTTTTCCGATCCCGCGCCTGCAGGACTTATTCGACATGATGGCAGGATCCACGGTCTTCTCAAAGATTGATTTGAGAAGCGGATACCATCAGGTTCGGATTCGCCCTGGAGATGAGTGGAAGACCGCCTTTAAGATAAAGGATGGTCTTTACGAGTGGCGAGTCATGCCGTTCGGTCTCTCGAACGCGCCTAGTACCTTCCAGAGGCTGATGAATGAGGTCTTGCGCCCGTTCATTGGCAAATTTGTCGTCGTCTACTTCGACGACATACTTATTTACAGCCGCAGTCGAGAGGATCACCTCCACCATCTACGCGAGGTCTGCGATGCACTTCGACGGGAGAAGCTTTACGCTCACCCCAAGAAGTGCTACTTCTTCACGACCGAGGTTTCCTTCCTAGGATTCATCGTGTCAGCTCGCGGCGTGTCTGCTGATCCGGAGAAGGTACGAGCTATTTCGTCATGGCCACGACCTTCCACCATCCACGACATCAGGAGCTTCATTGACTCGGCGACGTTCTATCGCCGATTCGTCCCGTAACTTTAGTTCTCGTGACGGCACCGATCACGATTGCCTCAGGCTGGAGACATTCCAAAGGGACTCGAGGCAGCCGAGCTGGCCTTCGCCGATTGAAGGCCTTGATGACCCAAGCACCGGTCCTACGGTTACCCGACTTCGGGAAGGTGTTTGAGGTCGCTTGCGACGCTTCCGCGCCGGCATTGGGGGGGTGTCCCGAGCCGGATGGCCACCCCGTTGAGTTCTTCAGCGAGAAGCTGAATGACGCCGACTCCCGTACTCCACGTACGATAAGGAGTTCTATGCCGTCATTCAGTGCTTTTGCGACACCGGCGCCATTATCTCCCTGTCCAAGGAGTTTGTGCTCTTTTCGGACCACGAGGCCCCTAAAGTACCTCCACTCGCAGCGAAGTTGAGCGACGTACACGCACGATGGGTGGAGTATCTGCAGGACTACACGTTCGTCATCCGCCACAAGAAGGGCAAGGATAATGTGGTCGCGGACGCGTTGAGCCGCCGGGCGCATCTCCTCACTTTAGTGAGGGTGCAGGTTACCGGGTTTGAGTCCGTAAAGGACTTATATTCGACGTGCCCAGATTTCGGCCCCATAGTCCAGGCCCTTGAGCTTGGCACCAGTCATGAGCACCGTGACTACCTTCGGACAGAGGGTTACCTATTCTTCAGGAATAGGTTGTGCGTACCACGCACATCGCTCCGGGATCAGCTCACTTGGGAGTGCCATTCCGGAGGTCTTGCCGGCCACTTCGGCCGAGACAAGACGATTACGGCAGTAGAACATCAGTTCTATTGGCCGAGTTTGAAGCGCGATGTTGGGAACATCGTTGCTCGCGTGCAGGTGTGCGCCTTCGCCAAGCAAGTCAAGAAGAATGCTGGCCTCTACACACCGCTTCCAGTTCCGACGCGACCATGGGACGACGTGAGCATGGATTTCGTGCTCGGACTACCTCGCACGGTTCGCCACCATGATTCTATCATGGTGGTAGTGGATCGCTTTTCGAAGATGGCCCATTTCGTGCCATGTTCGAAGACCTCTGATGCCACGCGAGTGGCCCAGTTGTATTTCCGGGAGGTAGTTCGTTTACATGGGCTACCCAAGTCCATCGTCTCGGATCGCGATGTCCGCTTCACGAGCCACTTCTGGCGGACGCTGTGGAGCATGTTGGGGACCAAGCTAAAGTTCTCGACGGCGTACCACCCTCAGACCGACGGCCAGACGGAGGTCGTCAATCGGAGTCTAGGAAACTTGCTCCGATCTTTGGTGGGGGATAACCTCACCACCTGGGATCTAGTCATCCCGCGTGCCGAGTTTGCGTATAACGCCTCGGCGAACCGCACCACTGGCATGAGCCCGTTCGAGGTTGCCCATGGCTTAGTACCCCGCAAACCTCTAGATTTAGCGCCAGTAGATCCCCACATTAGAGCCTCAGAGGATGGAGTTGCATTTGCACAGCATGTGAGTGAGTTGCATAAATACATTCATGATAGGATCACTCAGCAGTAATGCAGCAGACAAGCAGTGCCGCCGACTCGCATCGTCGTCACCGGAGTTTCGAGGTGGGTGACCAGGTGATGGTTCGGTTGAGACCTCGAGAGATACTCTCCGTGCACGGCTACGAAGCTTCATGCTCGTAGCGCGGGCCCGTTCCGGTCCCCGTCTCGCGTGGGCGAGAACGCCTACGTCGCTCGGCATTCCTCCCTCGTGGGGAATCAGCTCGACCTTCAACGTGGCGGACTTGGCCACTTATTCAGCTCTACCACTTCATGATCAGCCTTCCGACCCAGGCCCCTTCTCAGAGAGCGAGTTTGCCCCGCAGTCCACTCCCCCGGTACTACCACCCGATTGGCATGAGCAGGTAGAGGAGGTACTGCAGGAGATAATTGACTTCACAGGGGATGGTGCTTCGCGGAGGTTTTTCGTGCGTTGGCAGGGACGCCCGGCAGAGGATGACGCATGGATCACGGAGGATGACTTGCCACGCCTACGACCGGACCTGCTCGAGCCGCTGCCCGACTCACCCGCTAACTCGACGGAGTCGAGTTCTTCCGACCCCGGGAGGATTGGTGGCGTACGACCCCCGTCGCCACCAAGGCATGACACTACGGCGCCGGAGGAGCCGACACCCACGCGCGACCAGCCCCCTCGACAGGCGAAGACGAAGGATGCCGACTTTCACTACACTAAGTGAGGACTTCATCTCGCCACCACATACTTCATCAGGCTCGCGCGCGCGGGGATTTATCGTTCTACCCTTTCCTTTATTTCGCACTTTTGTAGCCCGCACGTGTTTAAGCGGGCCTTTGCATATCTTCTTCTCTCTCTTTTAGGCCTTGGGGGTGGGTTCCCTTCGTTTCGGGGCCCTAGCCTAAGGCCCTTTCCCTTTGTGAACCTTATTTCTTTTCTATGAGCATGGGTGTGGGTTGTGGGCCTCAAGTGGGCCCTTTCCTCTCTTGGCCCACCATGGGCTCTATAAGAGGGGAAGGGACCCCCCCACAAACCCTAGCCGTCATTTGAGAAAGAAAAAGGAGTTTCCTCTCGAGTGGCTGCTCAAGGAAGGTGAGGGAAGGGGTCCAACCGCCGACGTCGCCGCCGCCGCCGCCGCACCACCCGTGCCGCCGCTGCCGCCGCCACCTCCGCCGCCACCCCTTGCCCTGGCCCCGTATCGACCCGCTGCCGCCCCTGCTGCGCTACCGCTCGCGCGCCAGCTGCTACGGCCGCCGCGCGCCGCCCATCATCGCCGCCGCCATCGCGCCTCAACCGCCGCCGTCGCAGCGCCCGGTAGCGCCGCCGCGCAGCTGCCGCGCCGCCCGCTCGCTGCCGTCGCGCCCTTCGCCGTCGCCGCGCGCGCAACCACCATCAACGCACCTTGCTGCCATCCTCGCGGCCATCGTCGCCGATCTCGATCGTCTGCCCGGCTGCTCTCGATCCGCTGCTGCCGCCGCCTCATAGCCGCCGTAGCCGCCGACCTGAGTCCGCCGCAACCGACGCCTCGATCCGCGCCGCCGCCGCCTCCATCGCGCCTCCATCGCCTCCACTCGTCGTCTCGCTTGTTCACGCCCGTCACCCCCGGGACGCCGTCCTGATCGACGCCCAAATCGCCTCTGCTCCCCGCTCTGCCCTGATCTCCCTTCGCCCTGCTCCGCCGACATCGCCGCTCAACGCCTCCTTCGATCCGCTGCTCTCCACGGTCGCCTCAAGCCGCCGCCGCGGATCACATTCCGGCCGCCGTCCGCCCCAGGGTCGACGCCCATCCACCCCGCCTACGTCGCGGCTCGCGTTGCTCGCCGCGACCTCTGCCCCTTGGTCGTGACCGTCTGCTCTTCCGCTCCATCCACGCTGACTCGCCCCTCCATCAACCGCCGTTGCCGCGTCCGAACCACCTCCCTCGCCACGACCGACCGGGCTCGCGCCCCGCAGGTTAGGCACACATCCCCCCCCCTCTTTAATTTGAAGCATTATCTCTTTCAGTACTTCCCGCACTTGTTTCTACCGTCATCGGGCCTAGTTAGGTTGAGTGAGTCTTGGTTACGGGATTGGGATCGTGGATCCGGCCGCCGGGTTGACGATCGAGCTCCCACCGACGACTCGAGGTCGCTCTCTCCCCTGCATCGACGAGCCCGGGAGGACTCCCGACCCATCCTACTCGGAGCATCCCAGGAACTCAGTGACGACGTGCCGGGAAGGTTGCTTGCTTGAGTAGGACGTCTAGCCATCATCATATCCATTAGCCACCGTAGGCCATCCCTTCACTAGTTCCCCCATTAGTAATCTTAGCGTCAGGCCGAGCTCATCCCTCGGTCCGGCATCACAGACTACTTCCTTGGTGGCACCACTCGCAACAATATATTCAGCCTCTGTTGTCGAATCTGCAGCAGTGGGCTGCTTGGAACTCGTCCAAGACACTGCTCCCCCATTCAAAGTGAATAGGAATCTAGATGTAGATCTACTATCATCTGGGTTTGACTGAAAACTCGAGTCAGTGTAACCTTGGAGCTTAAGCTCCTCTCCTCCATATACCAAAAATAAATCCTTAGTCCTTCTCAAGTACTTAAAGATGCACTTCACGGCTTCCTAATGACTCTCACCTGGGTTACCCTAACATCTGCTTGTAACACTTAGAGCAAATGTCACGTCTGGTCTTGTACATAGCATAGCGTACATGATGGATCCAATCGCCGATGCATTCGAGATCTTTTCCATCAATCCTCTATTTTCAGGCGTCTTAGTTGAATGCTCCTTAGATATCTGAACTCCATGTCTCATCGATATGAAACCTCTCTTGGAGTTCTCCATGCCAAACCTTTTGACAATGGTGTCTATATACATGGATTGGGATAAGCCAAGCAACCTCCTCGATCTATCTCTACAAATACGTATTCATAGTACGTAGGTTGCTTCTCCCAAATCCTTCATGTAGAAGTTCTTTGACAGCCACGCCTTCACTGATGATAACATACCTACATCATTCCCAATGAGTAGGATGTCATCCACATAAAGGACAAGAAAAGTGATCGCGCTCCCACTGATCTTCTTATACACACAAGGTTTGTCTTCATTCTTAATGAAGTCATAAGATCTGATCGCCTCATCAAATCTCATATTCCAATTCCTAGAAACTTGCTTCAATCCATAAATGGATCTCTGCAACCTGCTGATAACATGCTAATTAGATATGATAATACATGATTATTAATGTATATTAAGGCATAAAAGATTTCATTCCTATGCATGGTATCATATTTATGAGTATTTATATATCATTGTATGAAAAGTCATTATAATCTCAAAATACTTTAATTTAGGGTTAATTATGATGAATTAAAGATAAATAATTTTACAACCCATCTTTACTTGAGATTATAAGTGGTTTGCTTCTCAACGAACATCTTTCAACCCCCACAACATATTTTTGTTTGTCATCTCTGGCTCCCTCAGAAAATTTCATTTACTTTCGCTTTGATCTAATTTTGGAGCAAGGTCATTCCAGAGTCTGATCAGGTTAGCATTAGCCAGTCTGATTCATCGCACATGCTGATTTTTAAAATCACTTTGCATGTTACAACCTCAGATAAACATTCATTTAATTATCTTTTACCATCATCTCCGCCATCTACCCTATCCATCACCATCCACCTCATTTGAGAGTATAATTATCATAAGTGGTACCTTCTTTGTTTTCAAAATTGACTTTGTTTATCTGCATATTTACTTTTAACCACAACATTTCTTTAGAAATAATATCTTTTTTTCCTTCAGCCACCTCACACGATGCATTCCAAAGATAGGAATCCTTTTGAATTGCACTCTTTATAGGAGGAAAGCGAGTTGAGGGGAATTCTAAAACATTAAGTAGCCTCCATTTTGAGGGAAGTAGTGATGTATCTATGGAGAGGGTAAGGAATTACATCCGCTCATAAGAGAGTGAGTATCTTTTCATCACCATAGCATCATACCTTAGATATGCTCACCTTGATTACAATTGAGAATTAGACTCGAGCATTAGCCGATGAGCACTACCCTAATATGCACTAAAGAAGTCAAACTAGAGATGGAATCGAGATCATTATGGCCTACACTAGGAGGAAAACGTAATCATACATTCATACGCTTCACTTTTTAGTAGTAAGACCAAAGAATGAAAGGACTTTCTAGAGAGATTATATAGTAAATTTCTGAGAGACTAGCAATCATTTAAGTTGGGGAGTGTGATAACATGCTAATTAGACATGATAATACATTATTATTGATGCATATTAAGGCATAAAAGCTTTCATTCCTCTGTATGTTCTCATATTTATGAGTATTTATCTATCATTCTAAGAAAAAGTCATTCTAATCTCAAACTACTTTAATAGAGGGTTAATTATAATGAATTAAAGATAAATAATTTTAGAAACCCATATTTACTTGAGATTATAAGTGTTTTTAAAAAAGTTAAAAATAAGAGAAATCATTTTTATAAACATTCATTTAATTTTCTAAAGTTCAAATCTTAAAGAAATGAACGTATTTTTAAAATAGAAATTAAAACTCTTGTTATTTATTAAATTTGACTTTTTATCATGATAGATAATTAAATTTCTGACCAAATGAAAGAAATTTCGATTAATTTGGAGTTATATTTTAAAAGTTATGAATTTTCTAATTTTTAGGGATTTTTCCGAATTTTTTTTGAATTTTTCTGAATTTTTAATGAATTTCAAAGGATTTTCAGGAATTAAAAATCCAATTTTCTAATTAAAACTCGATTATTCAAATATTTTATAAAACACAGGTGACGTGGCGTAATCAGAGCCGTTCGATCGCGTCGCGATCGAACGGTCGATGCGGGCGATGACGTGGCAGCGTGTGGAGCGTCTGATCGCACGTGAAATATCAACCATCGATCTTCACTTAATCGATGGGAACACGTGGCAAAATCAGGGTTCACTGGATCGTCTTAATCTCGACTGTTGATTCTGAGAGTTATAACGGTTGAGATTAAATCGACAGAAAATGCATCTGAGGCATCCCATCGCGATCCAATGGATGTGTTTCGATGCGTTTTATAACGCGCGGCGATGCGGCTTCATCTCGAGCGTCGAATCGCGATCCAACGGCCACGACTTAATGGTAATGATTCGCGATCATGTGTTTCATGAGAGCTGTTGATCCGTTTAATCAGACAGTTACGCCCAAATCTCCTATAAATTGAGATGTTCTTCGCATTTGTAAAGCATTCGAGAGCAATTCAATCAAATTGAACTAATTAGACACCAAATCTCTTGAATCTCTTGATCCCAATCGCTTCTAAACTCATTTCTACGTCCGCGGAGTGTTTAAGATCAAAATTTGGATGATCGGCGAGGAAGAAATTGATGCTTAAACTTCACGATCGTGATTTTTGGATTTTTGATAAAAAGCCTTGATTCTGGCGATTAATTGGATCAATTCGATCGCAATCTTGGGTTAGAGATCGTGTTTTATCCTAATCTATCATCTCTTACCATTTAATTTCTGTTTAGATTAGTAATTTCAAGTTAATTTTGTTTTATTTTTGTTAATTTCATTCTTCCGATTTTCAGAAATTACCCCTCACTTTGATCTTCAATTACTCTGCAAAATCAAAGTCAAATTCGATGATTTTTTATTCCGTGGAATCCTCTTGAAGTTCTCTTTCATAAAATATCATTTTTCCCAATTTCTATCATCGATTCATTGTCCGATTTGATCGAATTCGAAGAGTTCATCAGAAATTTCCCTAATTCCCTGTGGATTCGACCTATATTTACCATTATACCCCCTCAATTCGAGTTATTTTCATCAAATTGGTAAGTTTGGACTTTATTTTAACACGAGAGCGTATGCAATTGATGACCTTGCGGTCTCGTTCCGTCACATGTCTAGATGTATAGATAGTCTTCAAGTTAAGGTCCGTTAAGGCCTAATATCCGTGGTGTAAGGTTTGCAAAAGGCTTCACAAAACTCATGGCATACATTGTCACAAGCTCATCATACTATGCTATAAAATGAAGGGGATCATCATATTATATATTTGTTTATCTTCACCAAAAGACTTACTAGTAAGTTTTTTTACTTATTGACAGTATTGGCATGATCAAAAGCCTATTCTTTAGCTTGACGGGGAATGAGGATGGTAGTCTATCTTTTTTGCTTTTTTTTCTTATACATAGGTTATTAGACATTGTTTTGTACATCTTATTGGGCCTATTTATCTCTATAACCTATGGCTTTCTCTCTTCTCCCCCCAGGAGATAGACCCTCATTTTATTCACCTTCTTCCATCTTAGGGACAGTATTTCAATTTGTTATTAGGACAAGCTCCACAATGTTTCGAAGGTCATAAATGATAATTATCTGATAAGCTACTTTGACTATGATTTTTCTTAGAGAGTGAAAGCCTGTCAGGAAATGTATTTAGGGATCCAAGCACCAGATCAAGTGAGAGTGAGGTAAAGGAAAGGAGGACACGCAAACCAAAGCGTCAAAAAAAGAGACAAGTGCAATTTTTTAATATGTAGATCAAATGAGAGTGAGAGAAAGGAGGGGAGAACAAGCAATCCAAGGCAACCAAAAAAGAAAAAAATATATATCTTCATCTAAACAGAAAGAAATTGCATTTCGGAGTGAGATAATTGGTTAGGTCTAGTAAGGAAAGTTTTCATTATGACGCACAAACTGGCCACGACAGGGTATTTTCTTAGGTTTAGTTCTAGGTTGTTTCTGCAAAACGAGGTTGAACCAAGATAGGTTAGTTTATTGCTCATCAGAAAAAAAAAATAATGCAAAAAAAAGGGTCTGAATATCTCAAGGAATGGTTAAGTAATGCAGGAGAAGAAGCCTAATATCTCACGGAATGGTTAAGTAATGCAGGAGAAGAAGCTGAATATATAAAGGAATGGTTAAGTAATTCAGGAGAAGAAGCTGAAAATCTTAATGCCCTTCATTTCTTAAATATTTGTGATCTAAATAGAATTTGGGCGTCCGTGGAAAATGCTGAACAGTGGATTTGAAACAGTGACACTCGCTCAGGTTCCATCCACACAAGACCCTTGGCTTCCTCGCAGACCTTCACAAAAATTAAATTTCGTATTCCTCGCAGTTCTCTCTCAAGCTCTCAGATTGCGATGGACGGGGCGATGACTTCGAATAATTCTAAAAGCTTTAAATTCTGCATGAGTTCGTCTAAATTTCAGTCTCTCTGGTGGAGTTCGAGACTGGGCAGGGCGACAGGATGCCGTCGGCAGCAAGGAACCGTTGACGACGACAGCTGTAGAAAAATAGACCCGTCACGCGGTGTCTCTTCACTCGGGTAAGTCCATCCGTCTTCTTCTACACGTTATGACGGTCAAGTCTCATCTGGGCCAGCCCGTAGAACGTTTCAACAAAGTTTCCTCCGCGTTCCTCCGCGATAAATAGAACAAGGCATAGGAGTATTCACTCGACCAGCCAGCTCTGTACTCTCCTTTCTTTATCTTCCACGACATGGGTTCTGCCACCAAAACCCGACTGCTCGTGCTCTGGTTCACCTTGGGCTTTATGCTCTCCCTGCCATGGCAGGCCCACGGAGGAGAGATTGCTATTTACTGGGGTCAGGGAAATGACGCCAGCGAGGGCACTCTCGCACAGACCTGCGAAACTGGTAGGTACAACTACGTCATACTCAGCTTCCTCAACCAATTCGGCAGCGGCCAGTCCCCCCAGCTGAACCTCGCCGGCCACTGCGATCCCCCCTCCGGCGGTTGCACCGTTATAAGCAACGACATTCGTGCCTGCCAAGCTAACGGCGTCAAAGTTCTCCTCTCTATTGGCGGCGCAGTGGGCAGCTACGACCTTTCTTCTCCAGACGACGCCCAGCAGGTTGCCGACTACCTCTGGAACAACTTCCTCGGAGGGCAGTCCGGATCTAGGCCTCTCGGAGACGCCTCGCTGGACGGTATCGACTTCGACATAGAGCAGGGCTCCGGCCAGTATTACGAGGAGCTTGGACGGTCGCTCAAGGGCTTTGGGCAGACGGTGCTGCTGTCCGCCGCGCCTCAGTGCCCCTTCCCCGACCGGCTCCTTGGGTCAGCCATTAGCTCGGGAATCTTCGACTTTGTGTGGGTGCAGTTCTACAACAACCTCCAGTGCCAGTACGCTAACGGAGACGCCAGCGGGCTCATAGCGGCGTGGCAGAATAACTGGGCCAGCGTCCCTGCGGGGAAGGTATTTTTGGGTCTGCCAGCCAGCCCGGACGCGGCACCCAGCGGCGGTTTCATTCCGCCGCCGGCGCTCATCTCGGAGGTGCTACCGACGATCAGCTCTTCTCCCAAGTACGGAGGCGTTATGCTGTGGAGCAAGCAGTACGATGACGTTACAGGATATAGTGCGGCCATCCGTGGCAGCGTATGAGTCCGGGCAGTTTGTGTTAACATGAATGTAGTTTAGCGTGCCACCAATAAGATCAGTTGCTGAGTCAATGGCATGACTTGCGTACTAGTTTCCGATCAAATCGGCGAAATTGCTCATGGAAAACTAGAGGAACAATACTATCATATCTAAGGAAGCCACGCTATCAACTATCAAGCATTCGATCTGCTCGTGGAAATTTTGTTTTTGTCTTCAAAATCAGGTTCATAGCCTTTCATTTTGTTAAATTTCGAACAACCACCGCAACATTTTGCACGTATTAATTTCTTCTCGGGACGACTGATTTGCACGTATCTTCACCGATTCAAGCTGTGTGCGATTATTTCTATTACGTTTTCTATTACGATCATTTTCTTATTCGAGCAATCCAAGCTTTGGATTTTTAGGAAAGGAAGAGAGAGAGAAGGGATGGACAAAGAGAGAGAAGGGAAATCGGCAGGAAGGGGGTGGGCGACTAAGGTGAGAGAGAGAGTTTGTGGGTGGGAGACTAAGGTGAGAAGAGAGATGGGAAGAGAGATAGTCCTCAATAGGGTAGGGCGGTCCCGGTCAACCGTAGCTGCAGAAGATCAAATACCTCAAATCCAGCTTGCCCGAAGGATCCGCAGAAAGATGCACTTCTTTCTGCGCCTTCTATAATGTAGCTGATCTATAACGAGTATGTTTTCTGGGCATGAAGATGTGATTCGAGTTGCTAGTTTAGGGATGAGAGACTGTAATGGTATCTCCTTTTCTCGCATTCGCACAATTAAATAATCGACTAACATTTTGTGCATTTACGCTTAACTATAATATTAAGACATCGGTGATTATATAATTCCAACACTTGTTTCGTATAATTATTCAATAATTACTACCAGTAAATTCACAGAGAATAATCAGTACAAGCTGCAAATATGAATTTCAAATGCAGTAATATGTAAATCTTCAAGAGCAATATGTAAAATTTCAAATGCAGAATTTCCTTTTACTCTGTGGGAAATTCGCTGGGCCCCACTATTCCTCTACGTGTCGGTACAACTGAACCTCTCTTTCTCCCCTTCTATGCAAAGAGGAATACGGACGGAGGGTTTTGGGAAGAAGAGATTCGGTAGAGGACGGTGGAGCTGAGATGGATGGTGGCCCGTGCTCGGGCTGCCGGCTTTTGTGGTACAGGTTTTTGCTCTCCTTCCCTTATCTTATTCCCCTCTTTCTCTGTAGCCTTAGCCCCCGATGAAGACATTTTTTTTCTCATCGACAGCCATCTTGTCTTCTCTCTCTCCCTCTCTCTCTCTCTCTTTCTCTCTCTCCCCGACGAAATCAATATCAATAATTGAAAGGAGTAAATCATTATCATTTGGAGAACCCAGAAAAGCCGCATCTCGATCAGATGTCGCAATGGATGAATTTGCTCAAAGTCTTAGAGTAAATCAACGACGTCCCCATCCTGTCAGCGTTTATGTCAACAATCAGTACCTTCCTGATAGATAGAGGCAGCCGGTTTTTTTTTCTTTTTAACGGCTAGAAATAGAAATTCTGAAGTCGTTTCAGTGCGAGAGACGTCAGGGAGAGAGAGAGAGAGAGAGACCGGGCGTACGATGCGGCTCTTTCGGTGGCCTCTTTTGTACCAGTGAGCTCTTCACTTCGTGCTGGCTGCTGGGCATAAGCTGAGAGATTGGGGGGAGAGCACAGAGCAGAGGTAGAGAGAGAGGAGGAGGTAGCCCTCATAATTATTGTAATCTGATTACAACAATTTGCACTTCAAATATGAAAAGGAAAATGATTCTCATTTTATTCTAAAATAATTCAGTATTTTATAATATTATTTTTTTGCTGTTGTGATCATTATGATTGATGAATTCAGTATCCAGTTTCTATACCTAAGTATTAAATATCATTGTTTATTATTATGGTTTTGATATTAAATTTCCATTCTATTGATATGCATTATAGTAATATCCATTATGGATGGCCCACATTAGTTTATAATTATTTTTCCTTTTAAATCCTAATTTTAAATCTAATTTTTAACCTGTGTTTTAGATTATCATCAATGGAATCAATTGGAGATGAGGTACATTTTATTTTACATTGATCTCAAAAAATATATGATCATAGCTTACTAATGCTATATTTTTTTCTTTTAGATTGAATCAAACAATGTATCAACATTTGTTTCTACAAGTGCTACAGCTAAAAGTTCTTCACAACAAAGAAAAGCCTCACCAATCTTCATACATTTCATGAAGATCACGGACGATGATGTAGTTGCAAAATTTTTAAGGTAGCTACCCCATCGAAAGAGATAAAAGTGATGAGGGATAGAAGTAGTAGCACTATCAAGTTATGGAATCACTTGGAAAGGTTTCATGTTGAGATTTATATGCAACTAAGGCCATCAAATGCTCCTAATACTTTAACAGACTATTTCTCAAAGACTTCGAAATTTTCAGGCAGGACTTCAGAGCAGACAAAGAAAGAGTGTATAGATTTAATTGTTAAGATAGATGCACCTTTTACGCTACTTTATCATCCTCAATTTAAAAAAATTTGCAACTACTGAGTACAAGGTGAAGTAGGGATTCCTAGCCGCTATTCCAAACGAAGAGGGATGGAGAAACTATTTGAAGATGAAAGGGATAAGGTAAGAGAATTACTTCAACCAATTGAAAAGGTGATCCTTACAACAGACACTTGGACAACTAAAAATAATGTGGTAATATTTGGGATCACAATATATTGGAATGATGATATGTGGAGACTTGATGAACAAGTTCTCGTCGTTGAGGAGTTGGGTGTATCACATCAAGGGATAATTTTATCAGAGGTGGTGCATCGTGTGTTAGAAGAGTATGATCTCACTCAAAAGGTAAGTAAACATGAATTTTACCTTCCTTGTTTTTAATTTTAAATCTATAAACATGATTTTTTTGCTAGGTTTTTGCTATCACAACAGAAAATTCTAGCAATAACAAGACAATGGCTGCAAGCTTCGAAAATTTATTACGTGAGAGTGGATCGACATTCACCAAGCAATTCCATGTGCCATGTATGGCTCATGTTCTCAACCTAGCTGTTCAAGGAGGCTTGTAGGAGTTGGGTAATTTATCATTGACTTCATTATGTTCAGAAAGTGAGGGTGATGAAGAGGGTGAAGAAGATGACATAGAAGTTACTTCACAAAGACCATTTGGAGCAATTCTTCATCGACTTCGAAAACTTGTTCTTGTGGCAAATAGCACACCACAAAGAATTCATCAGTACAAGGAATTATGTCAGCGGTATAAAATATCAAATAAAAACTTATTAACCATAGATGTCCCCACTAGGTGAAATTCGACATATGTCATGATTACAACAACATGGGACGAGGAAGGTGTTGAATGCAATGGCAAAAACTTGTTTTAAAGATGGTAAAGGAATTTATTTAATCATGTCGGAAGAGTGGGATCTTCTTAAGATTTTTGTAGATGAACTTCTAGCTTTTAAGGAAGCCACCGAGATATTTTCTCAATCAAAGGCCATTACATCGTCTAATATTACTTCTATTTTTTATCTTTTGTTAAATCAGTTGAACATATCAATTATTGCCTTAGGTAATCCTTCTCAAGGTGTGATGGGAAGACCAATGAGCATAGAGCAGTCAATGGCACTAAAAGGAGCATATACTGTGATGAAAACAAAGTTACTTAAATACGAGCCACAAGTAAAAAGAAAGCCAATCTTTCCTATTGCTACAATGCTAGATCCATCTTTGAAATTTGAATATATTCCAACTGATGAGCAAGAGTATATCACAAAGACTTTGAAGTATTTGCTTCAATTGATGCCTGCCCCGCCAATATCAAGTGCTTTCTCACAAAGTGAGCCATTATCCAATACTTCTACAACTTGTTCGAAAATGATGGTTGAATTGATGAAGCGTAAAAGGAAGAAGAACATAAATATCTTATTAAAAAAACCAATATCTAATGAAATATTTGATTATTTGCATGACTCTCAAGTTGAATGTTCTCATCTTGATGCTATACAATGGTGGTGTAAGATTGGGTCTGAAAAATATCCACGACTTGCAATGTTAGCAAAGAGATTTCTCTCAGTTTATGCTTCGAGCTCTCCATCATAACGTCTTTTCTCATCAAGATGGGGGATCGTAACATACAAAAGGGGGAAATTATTTGCAAAAACTATATCTATTTTGATGACCTTAAAATTGTGGGGTAAAAAGAATGAAGAAGATACTGATGAAGAAGAATTTGGTGAAGATACAAACTAATTTTCATGTTATTATGCTTTCTTCTTATTTGTTTCAAATCAGTAAGTATCATCGGTAAGGTTTCTAACTATGATTTTTTTATTAATAGACATTGATGTACTTATCTCTTTTCAAGTACGCACATCCATGGTCAAGAGAGACCGAAGTTAAGACCGAACCAAACCGTGATCGAGGTGGACCGAGACCGAGACCGAATTCATATTTTGACCGAATGGTGTGCCAAAAACTGGACCGTGACCGGGACCGCCCAACCCTCATTGTAAATTCATAGCATAGTGAAATGGAATGGAGGCTCAAGAACCCATTCCTCTTCTCCCGATCTCTCTACCTTTCTCAAATTTGAGATCTTTGTATGTCAGCTCTCTCTCTCTCTCTCTCTCTCTCTCTCTCCATTGTGATCACACGATCATGATCCAAAGATTGATGTCAAACCAACAGTTTTCTTCCTTAAAAATAGCACTGATATATCCTCTTAAGTTCATCTTATATCAAGCACATACAATTTAATTGGCACTTTCCTCTACTTTGAAGACATTCATGACCATCGACTATCTATCGATACTTAAAATGATCAGATGACCACAACTTAATCTAGTTTAAAATTCCATACAAATACCTCTCTCACTATTTTGACATTCCCATTGATCATTATCCCTTGAAGTTCCAATTGATTGAAGCCTTGTGGATTGGATTGTGTTTTAGACTCCTTGACGCTTATATTGAATGTTTTTAATCAAGATTTTGTTAGTTTGCTACCTGAATCCAAAGCTTTGTTCAATGGTGGCATCTGAGCATGGGATGAAAAGCCCTTGATCTAAAAATTAATTGAATCAATTTCTTAGCATTTTTTAGCTAATTAAGACATTTAGTTTTAGGTTAATTTTATAAGGTTATATTAATTAAACAAAATTAAACCATTTCTCTCTCACCATTTGCAATTTGTCTCTCTAACTTCTCTCTATGATTTATCCTTTGATTTACATCCATTTAACTCCCAATTCAATTCCTTGGAAAGATCTACTTGTATACATTCTAAATATACCAAATTTATCACCTTTATCATCTAGTTTGATAGAATTCTAAGATATCTCACAATCAACCCCAATTCTCGTGGATTCAACACTTATTCACAAATCATACTAAAATTAATCATCATTTAAGAGAGTTGAACTATTTACTATAGACCCATGATCGCGTGTTATTTACGACCCCACAATTTTGGCTTGTCAATCACCAAAGAGAAAATACACGTTTTAAAAAACAAACACAAACTAGATTGTTTTTCTATGTTCTCTTCTTCTACTTTAAAATTACATTCAAGTATTTTTTTAAAAATTTAAGAGTGAGAGAGAGATCTTCTGCCTTCTTATTTTTTATTTTAAAATGAGTAATGAAGAACCTAATTTATATTTTTCTTGATAAGAGCATAAAAAAAATTTAAGCACTCATAAATTGCTCTTATTTAATTCTTCTAAACTCTTGAACATTCCATCAAACCAACCATCTCGTGATTTAGTATTTTGTACAATATAAGTACATTAAAATAAAACTCCTCTACGTGACTTTTGTTTTCTTAATTTTAGTAACACATGAACAAAAAATGAAGGTTATCTAAAAGAAAAGGAACACTGCCTCAAGAGCAAGACTCTCCAAAATATGATTGTTTTCAAGGATTTAGTGGGCAGTTCAAGGCAATCCTTTTTTACCCAAGTTTATGAAGCAATAAAGGGGTGAAGATTCCTGATTGGATGGTGCTTTTTTTTGGGGGGGGATAATGAGTATCTTTCTAATTGTTTTGTAAATTTGTTAATTATATGCTCAAAACTTCACATCACTAATTAGACGGTAAATTTATTGGGGGAGGAGGTATAATTAGTGTCTTTTAGATATTTATATTTTTCTAATTCTTTTATGAATTCGTTAATTATATGTTCAAAACCTCACGTCACTCATACATTGAATTTTTTATACTAGATAGGGTATCCAAACCCCCTACACTAGTTGCAGGAGGAGACAGTCCCCCCAAAGTCACTTCTTATCTTGTTAATCCCCCAGTAATAATTACTAACTGGCCAAGTTAATTGTTATGCGTAAAACTATGGTTGTTGAATGTGAAAATGTGGAAAAAATGTGGAAAAAAATGAAAAAATAGAAAAGATGGATGGGAAATGATTCTAATCTAAGAGTTCATGAGGAAAACATAGTCTAGTAATGATCTCTAATCAAAACATACCTTCTCTTGGACTTGGCGTCTTATATCCAACATGAGAAATGAATAGAAATTATAAGAAACTCACTAAAATGATGTTCCATACACAAAAAATAAGCAATCGTTGACTTCTTGCGAGAGTGAAAAGAATGCATGAGGGAGCGATGAGAAGAGAGGGGGAGAAGGAGAGGGAAAAATTATCTCCATTAAATGCAAGGGCATGCCTAAGGGGGCGAGTGGGGAGAGAGAGGACAGCTGAGGAGGAAGAGAAGAAACAAAATTGCCACGTGAGAGAGGGGATAGGTGAGGTGCGGTGTGATGCAGAAAATGAGAAGAAGGAGAGAGGGAGTGCAAAAGAGAGTGAGAGTGGAGGAGGAGACGTCGCGTCTCCTCGTGCCTCTCCAGCAACAGGATTATTTTCTGTCGTTAGAGAGAGAGAGAGGGAGAGGGAAAGAAGGAAGAAAGGACGACGGTGATGGCGAGAGGGATGTGAAGAGAAGTCTTGCGCGCAATGGAAATCTATCGTGCAAGAGAGAAAGAGGGAGGGATCTCCTCCTCATGTGCTCTTATGCACATAGACGCGCACGCGTAGGATGAGAGATGTTGATCCAGCCGTCCATCTCCAGATAAACGGAGGAGACAATTTTCTTAAGTGAATAAGACAAGACTTAATCGCAGCCACTCTTGTCAAAGAGTTAAAACAGCGATGCTTGCGCCACGTGGACAAACCGTTTACGACCAGTTTTTCTTCTTTTATTTCTTTTTTAACAAGTGTTTATTGTTATGTCTGTGAGAGAGCACGGTATTACGTGAGTGTGTGTGTTTTTTAATTCATCAATTTATAGTGTAATTCTCTTCGTTTCTTGTTCTTGTCAACTCCCCTCTAACTTCGGCATCCAAAGGAACCTTAAATTTTCCAACAAGTGGTATCAGAGCCTTTGGTCTTCAAAGATTATTTGAGGAGATGTCGAAGAGAGGAGGTTTGACTAATCAAGATTCTAACACCGCAATTCAAGAAATTATCCCAAATATTGAAGCAGTGACGACTTCAATCTTCTTATTGACATCCACGAACTGTCATCTTTAGGCAATGAAAATGTAAGTATACCTAGAAGCTCACGGATTATGGGAGGTAATCACCAGAATTGAGACCAACCTAAGAAAAGATCAGCAGGCACTCTCGGCTATTCTAAATTCCATCTCAGAGTCTGTAAGTTTTCAATTGGATGTCAAGAAAACTGCGAAAGAAAATTGGGAGATAATTTGGATACTCCATGTGAGAGTTGATCATGTTTTAAAATACAATCTCTATGATGAGAATTCAAGAATCTTGCAATGAAAAAAGATGAGAAGGTAAGTGACTTCTCTTCATGTTTCACCAAGATCATCTCCAAATTAAGAGATCTGGGAGAGCAACTAGAGGAGAAAGAAGTTGTGGAAAAACTTCTTCGATCAATTACACTAAAGTATGACTCTCCAAGAGTATGATTCTCCTATCAAACTTCTCTTGAACAATTCGGAAACATGAGAGTTTTGAGGGTTGATGAAGTGATCAGGTCTCCAAGAGTAAAAGAATAGAGACTTCAAGAAAGAGAATCGAGGGAAGAAGAGTAGGTCTTACTCACTCGTGCCGTCAATCAGTCTAAGAAAGGCAATCGTGGATCATCCTCAAGAGGAAGAGGAAGAGGCCATGGACACGAAAGACTCTCCATGAATGATAAAGATGAAGAAGAGAGAAAACCATTTGACAAGTCAAAGATTAAGTGTTATAATTGTCAGAAGATGGGTCACTTTGCCGAATGACGAAACGATGTCGTGTGATCATTGAATACACATGATGTCGTGTCAAAACAAAGTCCAAACTTACCAATTTAAAGATACATTCACGAATTGAAGGGTATAATGGTAAATAAGGATCGAATCCACGGAGAATAAGAGAAATTTTTTAGATATCTTTGAAATTCGATCAAATTAGATGACGAATTGTGTTTAGAAATTAGGCATTTTATAATATTAAGAAAGATAACTCAATTGCGAATCCAAGGAATCAAAAATCGAGTGATTTGGATGACAATTCATGAAGTAATCGACGTTTGAAAATGAGAGAAAATATCGATCGTAAAATTTGATTAAAAACCAAAATTAAACTAAAATTAAACTTAATCTACGATTAAAAATGTAAATCTAATGCTAAATGATAAAACATGCAATCTAACCCAAAGTTATGCTCGAAATGATCCAATTAATTTCCGGATTCATGGCTATTCATTCCGCGATTTCGAAGACGAAGATGGCATTTAAGATGTGATTTCTCCTTACTCCCTCGATTAAATTCTGATTTCAAACACTCCTCAGACACGTAAACGAGTCAAGAAGCTTAAGAAATCAAAAGACTCTCATATTGTGGTGTCTTGAAAGTTTGATTTGCTCGAAAATCCAAGAATGATTCTTCGTCGCGAAGAACATTCTAATTTATATAAGAAATTGGGCGTAACCATCGTATGTGTCGGTTCATCGCGATCAACAGCTGAGATCATGCGTCATTTGGTGAATCGATGCGATTAAGTTGCGTCCGTCTGATCTTTGATGGAGCGCTCGGATGAATCCACGTCGCGCGTGAGAGAGAAGGCGTCGCTTCGATTCGTCCGTCGGATCTTCATCTAATGATCACGATTAATCGTGACCGTTATAACTCCCTTGATGAACTACTGAGATTAAACGATATTTAATGGAATCGATGTCTTATAGGATGTTGCCACGTACCCCTTGAGTAAGTAACATCCAACGTACGTGATTAAATCACACGATCAGATGTCTCTCGCGTTGCCACGTCACCTGAAATTAGAATCAAATAAAAATAGTCCCACACGGCATAAATTATAGGATTTTATCGGGTTTATAATGTATACGGATTTAAGGGGTTAGCTTAAATCCGATTATGGATGCTCCTGACCAATTTATAAATCCGTGCACACGTGTCACACACACACACACGCGTGTCACGCACACACGTCACGCACACACGTCACGCACACGTGTCCACGTGTCACACGAACACATGTCCACGCGTTGTCACGTGGCTATGCTCCGCCACATCAGCACGCGGTAATAAAAACCCTTTTTTATTCTTTGTAATTATTTTAAAATAGAAAATAGAGTTAAATAAATTCAGAAAAATTCCAGAAATTTCCAAAAAATTGGAAAAAATCACAACTTTCAAAATACAACTCCAAATTAATTCAAATTTATTTTTTTGGATCAGAAATTGAATTACTATCATTATAAAAAGTCAAAATATTAAAATAACAAGAAAATGAATTTTAATTAAATAAATACACTCATGTATCTTATAAAATTAAATTTATATATATACATGAGTGTTAATAAACATCTTTTCTCTTATCATTTAATCATGAAAACATACTTATGATCTTAGATATAAATAGGATTAAAATCAATGTGTTTACTTATGCACAATTATCTATAAAATGATGTATTTTTAGATCATAACATGAAATTACATAAAATGATAGAAATGTACTTAAAATATGATAACATGCATACAAATGTAATAAGTAATGCCTTTATTTGCATTAATAATCATGTAAATTTATGTAAAAATTGCATGTTATCACCGATGAATGTTATTCAGATAAGAAGAAGAAAGGTAAAGAGGAAAAGATTGATATCACAGAAGAAACCGAAGAAGAGTCGGCATTGATGATGGTCATCTCTGATGAAATATGGAGAACTGCTTCTTCAAGGAAAAAGTGAATCGAATGACAATGGTCTATGGTATCTTGATACAAGTGCCAGCAGCAACATGACAGGTAAGAAATCGTTCTTTCATCAAATAGATGAAAATCAAAGAGGTAAAGTAAACTTCGGAGATGGATCCCTAATTCCATATGAAGACAAAGGTAACATCTATGTTACTTTCAAAAATGGTGAAGAGTTGATAATTTCAAACGTCCTTTACTTACCTGATTTAAAGACTAACATTCTCAGTCTTGTAAAACTAAATGATCAAGGTTGTAAAACTATTCTGAGTTGTGGCTTCCTCACGGTTCATGAAAAATTTTGATAGGCTGCTTACCAAGACAAAGAAAACCGTGGGAAATATGTACAAACTGAAGATCAATATCAATGAGAGATGCAATTTGACTTAGGAAGAAGCAAGCAAAAGCTTGGTTATGGCATAAGAGACTCTGCCATTAGAGTTTTTACACTCTACAAGATATGATAAGGGGAAATCTAGTTAAAGGATTACCTCACTTTCGAAATCCAGATGAGGTATGTGCTCACTACATCTCAGGTAAACACTCAAGAACTCCTTTCTCTACTTCAACTCATAGAGCTTTGAATGTCCTAGAATTAGTACATATGGACATATGTGGACTAGTAAATCCACAAACATTGGGAGGAAAAAGATATTTCTACCTAATTGTGGATGATTTTTTTGAGATACATGTGGGTAGCTTTACTCAAAGAAATTTCAAAAGCTCTAGAACAGTTTAAAAAATTCAAATCTATTGCTGAAGCTGAGAAAGAGGTGAACATAAAATGTGTGAGAAGTGATCACGGAGGAGAATTTCCCTCTGAGGAATTAAAATTATTTTGTGATAAAAGTGGAATTAAAAAGCAACTCACTGCTCCATACACTCCACAACAAAATAGTGTGGTTGAGAGGAAGAACAGCACAATTATGGGTTTAGTGAGGAGTATGATAAAAGAGAAAAATCTTCCTCTGGAACTATGGGGAGAAGCTTTTAGCACTTGTGTATATGTGCTAAATAGATCTTCAACAAAAGGAATAAAAGGGAAGACTCCATATGAGAAATGGAATGGGAGAAAACTGAATGTAAGTCATCTCATGGTTTTCAGATCTATTGTGTTTGTCAAGACTACTAGAAGACTATTGGATAACATGCTAATTAGACATAATAATAGATAATTATTAATGCATATTCAGGCATAAAAGATTTCATTCTTATACATGTTATCATATTTATGAGTATTTATCTATCACTCTATGAAAAACGTCATTATAATCTCAAAATACTTTAATTTAGGGTTAATAATAATGAATTAAAGAAAAATAATTTCATAACCCATCTTTACTTGAGATTATAATTACTTTTTAATGTTAAATAATAAGAGAAATAATTTTATATACATTCATTTAATTTTCTAAGTTTTGAAATCTTAAAGAAATGAATATATTTTTGAAATAGAAATTAAATATCTTGTTATTTATTAAATTTGATTTTCTAGAATGATAGATAATTTCTGATCAAATGAAATAAACTTTGGATTAATTTGGGTTAATATTTTGAAATTTATGAATTTTCTAATTTTTGGGATGTTTTCGGATTTTTTTTTAAATTTCTGTGAATTTTTAATGAATTTTTCATGATTTTTCTGAATTAAAGATTGATTTTTCTATTTAAAAATAGATTTTTCATATTTTTATAAGCATGCAGGTGACATGGCCCAATCTAGAGCGTCCGATCAATCGCGATCGATGATCAAAGGCGGGGGATGACGTGACAACACGTGGAGCGTCTAATCGTGCGATTAAATCGCGATCGTTGATCTTCACTTAACGCAGGAGGTACGTGGCACAATTTGATTCGTCGGAGAATTATTTTAAAATGATTTAATCTCAACTGTTGATTTGAGGAGTTATAGCAGCAGAGATTAAAACCGATAGAAACACATCTAAGTGTCTGATCAAGATCCAACGGCGTGCGTTTGATGCGTTAATTATGACGCGCACCGCATGGTATTGACGGAAAGTTTTTCGTGCAGCCGTTGAATACACACGATCTCATGTCAAAAAAAGTTATAAACTCACCAATTAAAGGATTAAATCACTAATTAACGAGTATAGTGGTGAATAAGGGTCGAATCCACGGCAAAATAAGTTAGAATTTTTTAGATATCTTTGAAATTCGATCAAATTAGATGATGAATTGAGGTGGGAAATTAGGCAATTTAGTATACTAAGAAAGATAACTCTGATACGAATCTAGAGAATCAAAAATCACCTAATTTGGATAGGAATTCGTGGAGAAATCGAGAATTGAAATTGAGATAAAAATCGATCACAAAATTTGATGAAAAACCGAAATTAAAACAAAATTAAACTTAATCTACGATTAAAAATGTAAATCTAATGCTAAATGATGAAAGCTTAGGATGAAAACACGCAATCCAACCCAAAGTCATGCTCGAAATGATCCAATCAATCGCCAGATTCATGGCTTTTCATTCCGCGATTTCAAAGATGAAGTTTGGCGTTCAAGTTGTGATTTCTTCCAATTCCCACGATCAATTTCTGATTTCTTGCACTCGTCAAACGAAAGAATTGAGTCAAGAAGATTTAGAAATCAAAAGATTCTCAGATTGTGGTGTCTAGACAGTTCGATTTGCTCGAAAACCCAAGAATGGTTTTCTGCCGCGAAGAACATTTCAATTTATAAGAGAAATTGGGCGTAACGGTCGGATGCGTCGATTCGATGCGATCAACGGCTGAGATTAAACGCCGTTTGATGAATCGACATGATTAAGTTGCTTCCGTCCGATCGGTGATGGAGCGTCCGGATTAACCCACACCGCGCGTGAGAGAGAAGGCATCATTTCATCTAGTCCATTAGATCTTTATCAAACGATCGCGATAAATCCATGTGTCTATCGGGCGCTTTAAATCTCAACCGTTATAACTCGAGGATGAACGGCTGAGATTAAACGCCTATTCACTTGAATCAGTCGTCTAATCGGATTCTGCCACGTACCCCTGTGAGTAAGTGGCATCCAACGCACCTGATTCAATCACGCGATCGGACTCTCTCATGGCGCCACACCACCTAAAACATAAATAAAATAAACATAGTCCCACACAAAATAAATTATTAGATTTAATCGACTATATAATATACATTGGTTTAACGGGTTAGCTTAAATCCATTAACGGATGCTCTAACCCATTAATTAATCTCGCGCACACATGTCACGCACACGTGTCACGCACACACGCGCCCACGTGGCGCCACATGGCGACACTCTGCCACGTCAGCGCGCAGTATAAAAACATTTTTTTATTCAATTTTTAATTATTTAAAAATAAAAAATAGAGTTAAATAAATTCAAAAAAATTTTAAAAAAATTCCTAAAAATTGGAAAATTCATAACTTTCAAAATATAAAACTCCAAATTAATTCAAATTTGTTTTTTGATCAGAAATTGAATTATCTATCATTATAAAAGGTAAAAATATTAAAATAGTAAGAGAATTATTTTTAACTTAATAAATATACTCATGTATATTATAAAATAAAATTTGGAAAAATACATGAGTGTAAATAAAAATATTTTCTCTTATCATTTAATTATGAAAATATTATTATGATCTTAAATATAAATAGGATTAGAATCACATTGTTTAATTATGCATAATTATCCATAAAATGATATTTTTTATATCATAATATGAAATTACATAAAATGATAGAAACTGTACTTTTAGTGATAACATGCATACAAATGGAACATTTAATGCTTTAAATTACATTTATAATCATGTAAATTCATGTACAAATTGCATGTTATCACACATCATCTCGGTGGTCCATCTGAGATCCAACGACCACGACTTAAGAGAAATTCAATGGAGATCCAACGGCATAGAAATCGTAACGATTCGCATCCGAGCATTTCATCAAAGCCGTTGATTGAAGATGAAATGCCAATGAGACAGTTACGCCCAATTTGCCCTATAAATTGAGATGTTCTTCAACATTGTAAAGCATTACAGGGCAATTCAAATAAATCAAACTGTTTAGACACCAAATCCTTTGAATCCCTTGCTTTCTATCGCTTCTAGATACATTTCCGCTTCCACAAAGTGCTTGAGAGTGAGATTTCATTGAGAGACAAGGAAGAAATCGATGCTTGAACATCAATGTTTGCGTTTTCCAAATTTTGACTAATGGCCTTGAATCCGGTGAATAATTAGATCAATTCGAGATCAATCTTGGGTTAGGGATCGTGTTTCATCCTAATCTATTTTCGTATAACTTTAGATTTCATTTTCGAAATCGTAATTTGAGTCAATTTTAATTTCAATTTTGGTTTTTTGCTATTTTATTTTTTAGAAATTTCTCTCCTGTTCATTTGACGATTTCTCCGCGAAATCAGATCCAAATTCAGTGATTTTTGATTATGTGGATTTGTATTCGAGTCCTCTTTCCAAAAATATCAAATTGCCTAATTTCTATCTACATTTCATTGTCTGATTTGATTAAATTCAAAGAGATCATCATAAATTACCCTAATTCCCTATGGATTTGACCCTTATTCACCACTATACCCTTCAATTCGTGTTTATTTCCTAAAATTGGTGAGTTTGGTATTAATTTTGACTCTTGAGTGTGTGTTTTCAACGACCTCACGGTCTTGATTCGTCACTATCTCATGGAATACAATGAAGCAAAACATAGTAGTGTTATCATCGTGGTAGTGATTGATCATAGTAGGACAATCTAAGGTATTGATTGATCATAGAAACTTAATCACTTATTGAAGTTTAGAGCTATTAATGAAATTTAGAGCTATTTCTAATAAATAGATGTTGCAGCCACAAGACAGTAAATACAAATTTTCAATTGACATGATCTTAATTTGTCTTCTACTTAGAGTTCTCTCTAATGAAAGAAACAAATGCCTCAACTTCTCAATCCAAAGTTTCCTTCGAATTAAAATATTACAAGAAAATGAATCACCTATAAATATCGTATCCGCGGTCAAATGTCTAACTAAAAACATGATTGGAAAATTCATTCAGCTAAAAATTAGTTTTACCCAAAAACTTTGACTGAATCGAGATCTGTTAGATATTTAATATGTTGCAACCTCAAATAAAAAAATTTCAACAGAGCAGATCTCAATTTTTATACCATATAGATTTAGTTCTGATGAAAAAAATGCTTCAAAGTTCTTAGTCAACATTTCCTCCGCATGGAAAAATTAAAAAGACAACGAATCACCTAAATAGAGATCGAGTTTTACAAATCACTAGAATATATATGAGAAAAGTAATTGCAAAGAACAAAAATAAAAATCAAGATAGATTGAACGAGATTAAGATTTAGTTATATGGTGCACTAGAATACATACTAGAAGTAACCGTAAAGAAAATCGAAATCGAGCAAGATAGATTTTAACAAGCTTAAGATTCAATTACAAGGACCAATAGAATGAATACTAAATGAATTAACCGCAAAGAGCAAGCAAAATAGGTTCAACGAGCCTAAGAGTCAATAATACAGTCCCTAAAATATATGAATAAATAACGGCAAAGGAAAACCAGAATTTAGCAAATAGAAATGCGCTTAAGAAATAAGTGAAAATGAAAATTGATAACATGCTATTTATACATGAATTTACATGATTATTAATAGAAATAAAAGCATTAGTTGTTCTAATTGTATGCATGTTATCATATTTTAAGTATATTTCTATCATTTTGTATAAATTCATGTTATGATCTAAAAATACATCAATTTATGGATTATTATACATAATTAAACAATGATATTTTAATCTTATTTATATTTAAGATCATAACTATGTTTTAATGATGAAAATATAAGAGAAAAGGATCTTTATTAACATTCATGTATTTTTATAAGTTCATTTTATAAGATACATGAATGTATTTATTTAATTAAAATTCATTCTCTTAATATTTTAATATTTTGACTTTTTATAATGATAGATTATTCAATTTTTGATCCAACAAAATAAATTTGAACTAATTTGGAGTTGTATTTTGAAAGTTATGATTTTTACAATTTTTAGGAATTTTCTGGAATTTTTTTGAATTTGTTTAAGTGTATTTTCGATTTTAAAAATATTAAAAACAATTAAAAAAAGGGCAAAAAGGGTTTAATTATCGCGCGGGACCCGCGTGGATGCGATGTGGCACGCAAGGCCACGTGGCAGAGCCACGCAAACCCATGTGGGTGCCCGCGTGGCGTAGAGGTGACACGTGTATGCGTGATATATATTTATATATTATATATGGTTATAATAGGTATAAGCATTCCGTTTATCGGAACTCGCTAACCCTCATTTCCGTCACACCTTATATACCCAACGACTCCCTTTAATATTCTCTGTTTGGGACTATGTTCACTCTTATTTTAAGTTTGCAAGACACGTGGCGAAGTGTGAATCATCGGATCAAAGCACGTGGATTATCGCGCGTAGATCGCGTGGACGCAGAGTCCACCAGATCACCATCAGTGCACGTGCCTTAATCTATTTTTAAGTGAAGTAATCGGGACCGTCCATCTCTAGAGTTATAATGGTTGAGATTTGAAGCGACCGATGGACCTCCGATTAAATCACGATCGTTGGATGAAGATCTAACGGATGGATCGAAATGACGCACCTCTTCTTCAAGCGACGTGGAAGCATCTCAACCCTTCATCAACGATCGAATGGACGTGACTTAATCGCACTGTTTTCGATCAAACGACGCTTCATCTTGACTGTTGATCGCGATGAACCACCCTCATCCGACGGTTACGCCTCTTTTGTTCTATAAATAGAACTGTTCTTCGAACGGAAAAGACACCCTTGGATTTTTCGAGTGAAATCGAACTGTTTAGACACCACAATTCAAGCGTCCATCGATTTATTTCTCTTTTTGACACATTTCCGCATCCGAGGAGCATTTGAAATCGAAAATTGATTGAGAGAGGAAGGAGAAATCACATCTTGAACGCCATCTTCGTCTTCGAAATCACGAAATGAATAGCCATGCATCCGTCGATTAATTGGATCATTTCGAAGGCTAATTTGGGTTAGATTGTGTTTTTTCATCTTAATCTTTCATCATTTAACATTAGATTTACATTTTGAATCGTAGATTAAGTTTAATTTCGGTTTTAAATCATTTTCGCGATCTATATTTTCTCTCATTTTTAAACTTCGATTACTCCGCGAATTCTCATCCAAATCACTTGATTTCTGATTTTGTGGATTCGCAATTGAGTTATCTTTCTTAGTATTATAAAATGCCTAATTTCTAAACTCAATTCGTCATCTGATTTGATCGAATTTTAAAGATATCTCTCAAATTTCGCTAATTCTCCGTGGATTCGACCCTTATTTACCATTATACCCTTAAATTCGTGAATTAATCCTTAAATTGGTATGTTTGGACTTTGTTTTGCCACGACATCATGTGTATTCAATTACCATACGAAAACGTTTCGTCAAAAATCAGACTTCAGCAAGATAGATTAGGCGAGCTTAGGATTCTTCCATGGCTTTCCCCTTGGCCAACAGAGAAGCTTCACGATTTTCATCAGTAACCTTGATAGATGCATCTCCCATCTAGTATATTAACGTATGTATTGTTTGCCTATTTTTTAATTATAAGAATTGGATTAAAAACGCAGAGGCACCTTCTGTGGAGAGTCATTGTCAAGTTCAACAGTTTCCCCTCCTAGTTCAATATCAGATTCCACAACGTCCTCATCATCTCATTCCATGTAATTTGTAGATTTCCCGCCGGGAATTTCATTTAAGTCTTCATAAGAGTAGTCTTCATCGTCACTCACGTTGTAACTCCTCTAGATCAAGGAACAACAAGCAAAATGTACGACGTGAGGAGACAATAAAAGATATTGAAAACACAGTAAATTAGAAAATGCATAATCAATGACAACCATAGAAGACGGAGAATTCATGGATTGACTTTTCCTTTATAGAAGACTACGAAGAAAGAATCACTCCCATTTTGTAACGCCTTTGTCAAGTCTCCTGGTTGCCATATGCTGAATAGTAGAGAAGCAGTTGGGGTTTAAATACTTTCGGTTCCCAAAAAGCAAGTGTTTTAATACTTTGAAGAATTGGTGGAGAGGTCGGCGGGGTTCGGTGGCGGTGGGGGTGGCTGTTAGAGAGGATCCAGACGGCGGTGGCAGAGGTGCTGTGGTGGCGAACGACCCCCGTCGCCACCAAGGCATGACACTACGGCGCCGGTGGAGCCGACACCTACGCGCGTCCAGCCCCCTCGACAGGCGAAGACGAAGGATCCTGAGTTTCACTACACCAAGTGAGACCCTCTTCTCGCCACGAGCTCGCGCGCGTAGAGCTATCTTTCCCGTTTTCTCTTTATTATGTTTTATTTAGCCCGCACGTGTTTAAGCGGGCCTTTGCATGTCTTTCTCTCTCTCTTTAGGCCGCCGGCTGGGCTTCCCTCTGTTTCGGGACCCTAGCCTAAGGCCCTTTCCATTTTGTGAACATCTTATTCTATTTCTATGAGTATGGGTGTGGGTTGTGGGCCTCAAGTGGGCCCTTTCCTCTCTTGGCCCGCCAAGGGCTCTATAAGAGGGGAAGGGACCCCCCCACAAACCCTAGCCGTCATTTGAGAAAAAAAGAAGGAAGATCCTCTTCTCGAGTGGCTGCTCATGGAAAGCTAGAGAAGGAGTCCAACCGCCGACGCCGCCGCCGCTGCCGCCGCATCGTACGTGCCGCCGCCGCCGCCGCCGCATCCGCCGCCACTCCTTGCTCTACCTCCGGGTGTGTTGAACGCCGCCGCCTTCGCCGCCGCTTCCGATTCTCTCCCTCCCTGCGATTTTGCCCCTTCCTCCTCCACGGACCGCCACCCCCTTCCCCTCCAATCTTCTCCTCCACCATAACCACCGGCGGAGCTCCAAACCGCTGCCTCCCTTCCTCCCCAGTCCCCGATTTTCCTCCACCGACCACCCAGATCCCGCCGCCGTTGCAATTCGCGGCCTCCACCTTCGCCCCTGCTGCAGCTGACGCCTCGCCCGGTCGCAGCCGCCGTCCCCCCTCCCGATCGCCTCCGCGATCCCTCCGCGAACCTCTGCGCCCCTGTCCGCCACGAAGATTGTCGCCCCCTGCATCCCCGCCACGTTCCGCCGCCTGACGCGCCCGCCTCCTCGCCAGAAACGCCGCCTCGCCGCCTCATCGCCGTGCGCCGCCCCTCTCCCTGCAGCGAAACCCTAAACGGGGAGGAAGACGAAATGGACGATTCCCGCTGAGTCGACTCAGCGGGAACCGGTCCTCCCCCCTCCAGCCGGTCCGAGTCAACCCGGACCGGTCCTGGTCAGATCGGACCGCCCAGGCCGACCCAGCCAGGCCTGCCCAAGCCGCCCAGACCAGACCCGGACTGGCCTTGACCAGACCGGGTCACCCAGGCCCCAAGGTCGACCCAGCCGGGCCGGACCAGACCGCCCAGGCCCGGAACGGCCCCGGCCAGCCGGACCGGCCCAGTCCGGCCCCATCGGCCCAGGCCAACCGGACCGGCCCAAACCGGTCCAGACCGGCCCCAAACCGGTCCAGACCGGCCCAGGACTCCCAACCCGGTCCAGACCGGCCCAGATCGCCCTGAACCGGCCCAGACCACCCCGACTCGGCCCCGGACGCCACCACCCGCCTTCCAACGTCGTCCCGCTCGCCGCGACTCGTCATCGCCCGCCCCGCGCCGATCGTCCCTCCGCGTTCCGTCGCCGATTCGCCCAGCGTCCGACCCCGCTCCCGCGCTCGACGACCTCCCTCGCCCCGACCGACCGGGCTCGCGCCCCGCAGGTTAGCTTCGACCCCTCTTTCAAGTTAATTACTTTTCGAATCATTTCCTTTACTCGTCTCCACCGCCGTCGGACGACGTAGATAGGATAGAGCGGATATAGGATCGAGATCTCTCACGCGTACGTCAGGCTCGGCACTGAGCGTGGGCTGCAGCCTCCTGGCTACTCCACGACGAGCGACTTCCACGCTTCCGGACGTGGATCGAGAGGATCTCACCCTACCCATCATCGCGAGTTTCCCCGGGTCACCCGGAGTCGACTCCGCTGATCGGCACGCTTGCTTGCACCTAGGCTTAGGTTAGAGGTCTCATACTTAGGGTCTAGGATTTGCTTATCCATAGGTTAGGGTTGACCGGCTACCTCCGATCAACCTCAGTCCCATTGATCAGGCACGAGGGGTTTCACCACCGTGTCCTGCATCATGCTGCTGGTGGCCGACTGGCCGAGAGAGCTTGGGAGGAGAATTCCTCCGAGCAACGGCAAGTTTCCTTTGCTCTCTCTCTCTCTCTCTCTCTCTCTCTCTCTCTCTCTCTCTCTCTCTCTCTCTCTCTCTTACTGATCGTCGACCTCGATCGATCGACGATCAGTCAACGATCGATCAGTGCACAGACCCCTTTGATCGATCGAGGCGTCGATCTTTTGACGATCGATCTCAATCGATCATGATCGTCCAACCATAGGCCTATCTAGAAGTGAATTTGAACCAAGCATCTTCTTCAAGAAAAAGGGTATCTCATACCTGTGAGGGTTGACTTGGTCAACTCTCTATTCTAGAAGCTTCTAGAATATTCTAGAGCTTTCTAGAATCTTCTAGATGCTTCTAGAATCTTCTAGATGTTTCTAGAATCTTCTAGATGTTTCTAGAATCTTCTAGAATATTTAATGCTTCTCCTAGAAGCTTGTGGAGTCTTCTAGATTACCCTAGAAGATTATGGAAGCTTGTGGAACTTTCTAGATGTTCTAGAAAGTTATGGACATCTTCTAGAGAGAGAGTCTCTAGAAGCTTCTAAGGAGCTCTATAAAAGGAGGAGCTCACTTCAAGCTTGGGTAACCTAAAAGGAAGCAACTCAAGAGCATCCTAAGGGAGTGAAACCCTATTGAAGGAAGGGTCAAGCTACTTGGATAGTTGGAGAAAAGAGAGAGGGCAACATAGCATCTTTGAAAGAAGCTTTGTGAAGAGGTAACACTAAGTGTGGCTCTTCTTGTTGGTTTTTCCCTTTAGTAAACTTGTTCTCTTTCCTCCTTTTGTCCTAGCTGTTTTGGACCTCTATTGTGAACATTTATTATCCCATTAAAGAAGGTTGTTTTTCTCCAATTTGTTAGTGGGTTTTGTCTAATCTCATCCCTAGACTCTTGGTGGATACTTAGGCTTAGTTGAATACATACTTTAGACTCTTTTATTATAAAGATCCTCAACAATACCTATGCATTGGTGTCTATGTAGATGATCTTCTAATCATTGGAAGTCAAGAGTGTGAGATACTAAAATTCAAGAAGAAGATGCTTGATATGTTTGCCATGAAAAACTTAGGCTTGCTTACCTCCTATTTGGGCATTCAACTCAGCCAATCAGAGGGGGAAATTCAACTTTCTCAAAAGGCGTCTGCATTAAAAATCCTCATGGTCAGACCGAGCTTTGATCATGCTAAAGAGATGAGTAAAGTAAATCCAACCTCCTCCAGAAGTTTGATGGGCTCTTTGAGGTAGCTCACTCTCTCTAGAAATGATTTATTATTCAGCGTTGCTCTTCTTTGTCGTTCTATGAAAACTCAAACTACTGAAAATCTTAAGTGGAAAAGTTTGTATTAGAAGGACATGGTATCAGTGATTACAGTGGAGATGGTGAAGAAAGGAAAAGAATATCTGGTTTCCCTTCTTGGAGAAAAATAGTGACTGAAAATGGCGAAGTTGAGCTTCACCACGTCAAGCATTAATCGTGAGCTCAAGGAGGAGATTGTTGGAGTTTAATCGCGCCGGAAGTTACCTTGGAAGGAAGCATTCGACGAAATGTTTTTTTCTATTTCTTTTTCTCTCCTCCTGCAACTACCATTCTTAAATCATGGCCGTACAAGGTGTTCAACCAGTGCCTGTTAGACTGTGCGGAATAAGCTCAGCAGTGATACGTGAAGCAAGATTCTTCATCCTTGTCCCTCGCTCTCATTCACTCTCTCTGCCTCGATCTTTCTCCTACAAACACTCGCTCTCTATTTCTCTCTCCAAGTTCTCTTTCTTCGTCTCTCTCATTCTCTCTGTCTAAACTCTCGATTGCCCTCTAGGGAATTCCAGATTGTCTTCTCTCTCTCCCTTTTGCTTCCTCTTGCTCCATTTCTCTTACGCTCCATCGCTTAGTCTCTCAATCTTCCCCTCTCTCTTTCACTCTCTCTCAGTCTCCTGTTCTCACTCTCTTCCTTTATTTCTCCCTTTCTCTCGTGTCCGCTCGCTTTCCTTCCCTCGATCTCTCTAATTCTCTCTTGCTTTTTGTCTCTTCTCTCGCTCATACCCTCTTGATTTTTCCCCGCCCGTTCCCTCTCCTGATCTTCTTCGCACTCTCTTCCTATCTCTATAAATCTCTCACATGCCTTCTCTCTCTCTATTGATTTCTCTCGCACTATCTCTTCCTTGCAATCTCTCGTTCACACGATCTCTCTCTTTCGATTTCCCTCGCTCCTTCTATCTCTTTCAATTTCCCTCGCTCCCTCTCTCTAAATTGTTCTCTCGTGCCACACTCTCGCCCGCTCTCGCTCTTTCTCTCCGTCTCTCTTGCAATCTCACTTTCTCTCTCTAAATTCTTCACTCGTACCATGCCCGCTCGCTCTCTGCTTCGCTCTTTCTCTCTCTATCCCTCTCTCGCAATCATTCTCTCTTTTGTTCATCCTCTCTCCCACCGAGCCTCTCTCTCTTGCTCTCGCTCGCTCTCACTTCTCTATCGCGATCTCTCTTTCTCTATCCAAATTTCTCGTTCTCCCTCTTCCATCCTCTCTTTCGATCCCTCGATTTCTCTCTCCCTCTCATTCTCCGTCTTCCATTCTCTCTTTCGATCCCTCGATTTCTCTCCCCCTCTCATTCTCCCTCTTTCTCACGCTCCCTCACTTGTTCTCTCTCTCTTGATTTCCTCGATCTTTCTCTCTCCCTCTTGCTCACTTCCTATCTATTTCTCTCGCTCTCTCCCTCTCGCAGTCTCTCGATCCTTCTCGCTCTTTCCCTCTCTCTTTCTCTCTCTACACTCCTCTCTCATTCGTTCTCTCTCTCTCTCTCTCCCGCTCTCTGCCTCTCGAGCCTTCTCTTTCTCTCCCTCTCTGTCTCTCGAGCCTTCTCTTTCTCTCCCTTTCTGTCTCTCGAGCCTTCTCTTTCTCTCCCTCTCTTTCTCACGCAATCGCTAACCTCTCTCAAAACCAGCACTCATAGTGCACCACATGACATTTAAATGGTGTGAAAAGAATAAAATGTGTTTCGATTGAAATGCGAGATTTAACATCCATGAAAATACTGAATATACTGAAATGACATCAAATTCAAGCATAATAACATATTTGATTATAATCCTCATATAATAGGTTGGATGATGATTGACAAACATTCAATTGAATCCAAGAGAAATGGAGGAAAAATTGAAGGCTAGATGCTGATAACATGCTAAATAGACATGATCATACATGATTATTTATGCCTATTAAGGCATAAAAGATTTCATTCTCATGCATGTTATCATATTTATGAGTGTTTATCTATCATTCTATGAAAAAGTCATTATAATCTCAAAATACTTTAATTTAGGGTTAATTATGATGAATTAAAGATAAGTAATTTTATAATCCATCTTTACTTGAGATTATAATTAGTTGTTAAAGTTAAATAATAAGAGAAATCATTTTATAAACATTCATTTAATTTCTAAGTTTTAAAATCTTAAAGAAATGAATGTATTTTTGAAAAAGAAATTAAACCTCTTGTTATTTATTAAATTTGACTTTTTAGAATGATAGATAATTTAATTTCTGATCAAATAAAAGAAATTTGGATTAATTTGGAGTTATATTTTGAAAGTTATGAATTTTCTAATTTTTAGGGATTTTTTTGAATTTTTAATGAATTTCTAAGGATTTTCTAGAATTAATAGTCTATTTTTCTAATTTGAAATCAATTTTTCATATTATTTATAGCGCACAGGTGACGTGGCGCAATCTGGAGCGTCTGATCGATCGCGATCAATGATCAAGAGCGCGATGCAATGTGGCGCAACGTGGGACGTCCGATCGCGCGATCAAATTGCGATCGTCAATCTTTACTTAAAGCATGGGGGTACATGGCAAGATCTGATTCATCCAATCCGTTTTAATCTCAGCCATTGATGAGGAGGAGTTATAATGGTCGAGATTAAAAATCGACGAAAAACGCATCTAAGCGTCCCATCGCGATCCAATGGCGGACGTTACCTGCGTTTTTATAACGCTTGCAACGTGGCTTTATCTCAACGGTCGATCAAAGATCTAACGGCCATAAATTAATGGTAACAATTCGCATCCGATGCGTTTCATCAGAGTCGTTGATCGCGAATTAAATGACGATCGGATGGTTACGCCCAAATCGCCCTTTAAATTGATATGTTCTTCGAGATTGTAAGGCATTCGAGAGAAATTCAAGTAAATCGAACTATTTAGGCACCAAATCTCTTGAATCTCTTGTTCTTGATCGCTTTTAGACTCATTTCCGCGTCCAGGGAGTGCTTAAGATGAAGATTTCAACGATCTCAGAGGAAGAAATTGACGTTTGAACTCCACGATCGCGATTTTTCGAATTTTGATGAATAGCCTTGATTCTGGCAATTAATTGGATCAATTCGATCGCAATTGTGGATTAGGGATTGTGTTTCATCCTAATCTATCTTCGTATAGCTTTTAATTTTGTTTTAGAATCGTAATTTGATTTAATTTCTCTCTTAATTTCAGATTTCGTGATTTTCAGTTTTCATAAAATTCACTTATGTTCATTCAATGATTTCTCTACGAAATCAAATCAAAATTTAGTAATTTTTGATTCCGTGGATTTGTCTTTGAGTCCTTTTTCTTAAAATATCAATTTTGTCCCATTTCTATCACCGATTCATCATCCGATTTGATCAAATTCGAAGAGATCATCAAGAATTTCCCTAATTCCTTGTGGATTTGACCCATATTTACCATTATACCCCTCAATTCGTAAATTAATATTGAAGTTTGGATTTTATTTTGACTCTTGACCATGTGTTTTCAACGACCACTCGATCTCGATTCGTCAGATGCTTGGCCCCATTTCCAATCACATTTCCCCAAAAATTTATTTTTTTTCCCAATTTTCTTGTAGTTTCTTCTACTGCTTGTTATCTCGTTCAAACTTTCCTTAGCATATGCTGAACTTGGGTAGCTTAATACTTTATTTTCTATATGTATATCAATCTTCCATTTCTAGTCACTGTTACCCCCAAAATCTTCATTAAATTTGAGACAGTCATGAAGAACATTTTAATTAATCCTAATCATTTATGCATTCGACCTTGATTTACCATCATAACGTTTGAAAAAATTCAATTGAGTCACAAAAGTTAATGTTTTGATATCCTGTTATGTTTTTCATTGATCGATTAATCTTGACTCATGAACAAACTCTAATTGTTATATTATTCCATTTCGTAGAATGTGTCGTTGCCATGTGAAAGATTGAACCTCTAAAAAACTTACCTGTTTGCAGTGATCGAGTAATGGAGTTGCATGTTCGTATTTGATATATATGATAGCATTGTGTTATGACATTGACAAAAGGTACTAGGGAAAGTTCTAAGGTTCTTTATTTCATGAAACCCATGTTTTTTCATGAAATGATAAAGCATGCATCTGAATGACACAAGGCCATGGAGGCTCTTGCGATGAACTTAATTAAACTATATAATTCATATGGTTTTTTGTATGAAACACACCAAAAAATTGTGCATTCCATCAATTTTTTTGGTTGTTTGCTCTATCTAGATATCCTGCTCTTTGCCCATGAAGTCATATTTTTTTTACTTATCACATAAAATTGACTGTAATGTATTATTCTAAAAATTAAATCCCATGGCATATGTGTCAATCAATTGGACATTTGAGATAATAAAAATAAAAAGTGGTTGTGCTCAAAGGGTAGAGCACATCAAGGTGCAACTATGCTCATTGATAACACACGAATTCATGACTTTAAACTATGCATATTACATGTATACTTAGCTTAAAATGAACATATTTGCGTGTTATCATGATTAAAATTGCTTAATTTGCCTTCATTATGATTTTTTGATAATTCCTAATTTTTTTAATATTTTAATATTTCTTTTAGATTATAAACTCACAAGGAAATAAATTTTTAAGACAAAATACATTTTTTCTGGATTTTATAAATGATTTAAATGAATTTTAGAGTACTTTGAGTATGTATTTATAATTATTCTAATAAATTTCTGCATATTTATCAGCGTCAGGGGCATAAAATGTAATTATCTGATATTATTAGACCAATGTTTGGGCATATCTTCTTAGTTTTCTCAGGTTTCTACATAGAATATTATTGTCAGGGAGTAAAATGTAATTTTAATTTACATTTTAGAGGTTGCTGGGCATAAATGCAATAATCTGCTATGAAAAGGTAAATAAGACAGTGCCCACTAGATCGCGACACATGTCGCACTCTGGGTGCACCGTCATAGTTGACTGAGTGGAATAAGAGAACGGCGTGACGCTCTCTTATTCGCTCTAGAAAGGGAATATGAGGCAAAATAAATCGTTGCAGATTCCCCTAACTTGCCTTTTGTATTATATTATTTGTTTATTTACCTGCGCAAGTGACATGGCGAAGATCTGGCGGTTGGCTTGATGGTGACGTGGCGCGATCTCATGGATTAGCTGATTAAGAAGGAAATCTAGCTGTTGACGCATAAGACCATCAGATCAACGGCCAGAAACACCCCGAATTGAAATATTGATATCTTTTGATCTAGACGTCCGATTGAGCTGAAATTTTGATGGCAGACTATCTCACCTTACTCTTTCATTCGTACGGTTGAATTTTATGTCATATCCCTGGAAACCCCAAAAATTATTCTTGTTTGGTTGAAAACCCTAAACTCTTAAAAGTCCTCCTTCTATTTTGAATTTTCTTGTCTTTTGGCTCTCTCTTGACACCAGGTCACCAGCAAGAAGAGGGGAGAAGCTTAAGTCCAAGCTGGGCATTGTGGGATGCCCAAGTTTGCTCTGGAGAAGGAGATCAAGCGGAGCTCAACATTGTAGCGGATAACGCACCACCCGGCCTAGGATTGGCACCAAAACGGGGTTTGTGTGAGGATTCTGATGAGAGATTTACTTGTAAGCTTTTTCATGGATAATGTAGGTAGATTTGCTTTGCTCAAATCATAGGTTAAGTCATTTTATCTTCATAAACCCTACCAAAATTATCAATCCTTGTCTAATCTCATAATCTCCCATTCCATTCCTCTCATCCATTCATTTCATCATCATCCCATCTCTCTACCATCCATTCATCACCTTTCCTAAAATAGAAATCTCCCTATATAATCCTTACTCCCATATCCACCATCTCACCTCTTCATTTTCCACAAAACAAAACCAGCTCGGATCCTATCTCACCCCTTAAGATGTTCGATGAAATGCCTCTATGGAATAAACTCCTCTACGAATCTCTAAAAATTATTAAAAAAACATTTCTTCTCACCTAACTATAATTACCATAGCCTCTATTCTATCTAGGTCAAGCCTCTAATTCTATAGAATCAATCTTCTAATCTCTAATATCCCTACTATAAGTATCCCTTCCCACTTCTACCTTAGTCACCAAACCTCATTACTTCACTCACTTGCTTGAAGCAGAAGATTACAAGATTACTCTTGGGTGCTTTGCCAACCAGCCAACAACTCCTTCGTATAGCGGAGCAAACCCTCCTACAATGGTACAAAAGAGTACGAAGTGACTCTGTATCGTTGTCATTGCCCTGCCATGTTCTTTCTCAGTCCTTCTTCCACAGGCGCGTTAAGCTTATTCAGGTCAAGTCGGGGCCTTGGCCATCAACTTGCGTCTCAATGGCATGGCTTAAGATCTGAACTGGGCGAAAACTTCAACGAATTTCCTTCAAAATTTCAATTTCTGATGAGTCCAGAGAATGGTTTTTTGAGCTCGCTCAAATATCCCGAGGAAATGGGACGCAGAGGGAATCAAGGATAAAATCGTCGCGGGCCCCAACCTTGACGAGGGAAATCCGGATAATCTCGGCCGTTCGTCGCTGCTTCGAGTCGTCTCTTCGCGCCACTTGCTGCAATCCGTACTCTCAGTTTCCAACACGAAACGTGGCGCCGAACGGAGCAGCATGAACGGCCCCTCCGTGTCTGGACTCTCGATACGTGCACTGCGGAAGAGTCGGCGTGGAGGAGCAGAGAAGCGTCATCAGCAGACGAAGGACACGAGTCCACGCTGCCAACTCTTTCAATGCGAGGAGATCGTGCAGTTGGGATTCTACCCCGGACTACGTCTCTCTCTCTTCCATGGATGCTGCTGTGCGTAAGCAAGAAAGACACGGAACTTTGCTCACTGTAACGTTGCATATGCATTCATTTAATGCACTTGCATATTTATTTATGCCCGATGATTGTGATATTTAAATATTTTACACCGAGAGAAAAAGACTTTTCTATTTTTTTATCTTAGGTATTATCTCTTCTTGACCGGTTCTAGCTAATGTCAACGGGCACGTTGTTTGACTCTTTGACCGGAGGGCCGGATCAAGATCAGGATCAGCTTAAGCGCCTCGTTGGAAGAGGTTAGTGTAGTTGTGTCTGAGGGAACACGGGAACGGAAGCAGACGCGGGTGAAAGGTACGGCAGGGCGGCGCCGTCTTTCTTAACTTTCTCTTTCTATATCTAGCGGAGAGTGTTTCTCTCTCCGTGACGGAGAGAAGACGGGGGAATAGGTCGGAACACTCGAAGTCCGTGACATCACGGGGCACGGGCAAAGACGTTTGCTTTGTTTTATTTTATCATTCTCTTCACACTGCGATGATGCCCGCTCTTGTCACACTTCTTTGTCCTCAACTGGATTGAATGGGGGGGGCGAGATCCGCCCTCCTCCTACCTGTCGAGGATGTGAAAGAAATAGACGGATTTAGAGAGAGAGAAGAGTTGAGTTCTTCGGCCAAGAGACACGGAAGAAAGGGAGAAGGAAAGGATCGGCGGTGACGAGCATGCTGATTTGTTCCTTGATCAGAAGACTGGTGCTTGGTTTGATTTTCGCTTGTTGATTCCAGCTCTCTGCAAGGAGATGAGAGAGAGAAAGCCCAAGTCAATTACCTAAAGCTCCAAAAGTGAGGCACCGGTTTCCTTTTTCTGAGATTTCTCTGGTTTTCTGTTCGAATTCCTCTGGGTTCTTCCCGCTGGATCTCGAACGGGGCTGGAATCTCTGAAAAAGATTTCTTTCTTGCTTCGGTTATTTGGGTTTCTCTCTCTATCCTATCTCCGGTCTTTACTTCCTTTTGGGGATTTCTCTCGGGGGGTGTATAAACCAGTACCCCAGTTTTTCCAGGGTTTCTCGCTAGAGTTTTCGGGAGATCATATTATTCTCTGCTGGGCAGGAAGATCAGAGAAGTTTATGATCTCAGAGAGAGAGATACAGTAATCTTTATCTTAATCCCATGTCGTTCCGGAGTATACTGTCCGATGTAAGGACCAGTTTGGGGAGTTTCTCGAGAAGGAGAGGAGCGGAAGTCAGAATCTCGGGAGTATCGGAGAATCATCGGGGCAAGGTTCAGGTCGCAGCCGATGAGTTTTCCGGCGAGTTCCTAGCTACCCAGGAGAGTAGGTGGGCAGGGCTCCCGCCGGAGCTACTACGAGATGTGATCAAACGGCTGGAAGAGAGCGAAAGTTGTTGGCCGGGAAGAAAGCACGTTGTGGCTTGCGCGGCGGTGTGCATGGCGTGGAGAGAGATGTGCAAGGAGATTGTTTCGGGACCGGAGTTCTGCGGCAAGCTCACTTTCCCTGTCTCCTTGAAGCAGGTTTCTCTTTCTCTCTCTCTAAAAAATCGCTGACGGTGATGTTAAGGTGTTTCTGAGATTGGTCTTGGATTGCAGCCTGGTCCTCGAGAGGGAACGATTCAATGCTTCATCAAGAGGGACAAGTCAAGATCTAGATATCACCTCTTTCTCTGCCTTAGCCCTGGTGAGCAAAGTTTTCGCCCTCTCTCTTTCTCTCTCTATATTTTGTATCTCTGTATTGCACCTCTTTTTCTGCCATATCCGTGGTAGCTTGATGAGCAGAAGTTGTTGAACCCTCTCCCTATCTCCTCCCTCTAGACCATTATCTTTAACTGCCTCGCCTCCGTTGAGCGAAACCCTCTCTCTGGAAATCACTTCTTTCTTTCTCTCCACATCCATGGCGAGCGAAACCCCCTCACTCTCTATAGAACCATATCTTTTTTCTGTCTCGGCCCTGGCGAGCGAAGTCTTCTCTCCTTTCCTGCATAGAGATCTTAGACTGTCGATAGCCTCTCTTTTCTCTTCCTCAGCCCTGGTGACTGCCACTCCCTCTCTCTCTCTGTGCACCGTCTGTTTCTCTTCCTCTAAAACTGTTCTTTTGCTGCGCCAGCCTTGCTCGCCGAAAATGGCAAGTTCCTCCTCTCCGCCAAGCGCGTCTCGGGAGCTTCCCGCACGGAATACATCATCTCCTTGGACGCAGACGACATCTCTCGTTCCAGCGACTCCTACATCGGCAAACTACGGTCTCTCTCTCCTCTCTCTTTCTCTCTCATCCCTCAAAACCCAACGACCACTTGAACTCTCTGTCTTTCCTCTCTCGCAGATCAAACTTCCTGGGCACCAAGTTCATCATGTACGACACCCATCCCCCGTACGGCGCGGCAGCCGCCAGGCTTCCTTCCGGCGGCCGCGTTAGCCGGCGGTTCTACTCAAAAGTTGCTCCCAAAGTACCGGCAGGGAGTTACGCCATAGCTCAAGTGACGTACGAGCTCAACGTGCTCGGTAAACGTGGTCCGCGGCGAATGCACTGCACCATGAACTCTATTCCCGCCTCGGCTCTTGATGTCGGCGGTAGGGTCCCGGCGGCCCCGGAAAAAATCGTTTCCCGCTCTCTTGAGGACTCTTTCCGGAGTGTTGCACTCTCAAAGGACTTCGGCAGCTCGCGATTTTCCGACTGCGGGGGAGAGATGGAGGGAGAAGAGGAGGGAGGAGAGACAGAGAAGAGAGGGCCGCTGGTGCTCAAGAATAAGGCGCCGAGGTGGCATGAGCAGCTTCAGTGCTGGTGCTTGAACTTCCGTGGTAGGGTTACCGTCGCTTCCGTCAAGAATTTCCAGCTTATCGCTGACGGGCAGGCGACTGCGGCGCAAGCAGGATCATCATCGGAGCACGATAAGATAATTCTACAGTTCGGGAAGGTGGGGAAGGATACTTTCACAATGGATTATCGGTACCCGCTGTCTGCTTTCCAGGCTTTTGCTATCTGTTTGAGTAGCTTTGATACGAAGTTGGCCTGCGAGTAGAGAGAGGAGGTTCCCCTGAAAAGCTCTGTTTTTCTTGTAAGAATTCAAGAGATTATTCTCTGGTGTGGGCATGGTTTCGCCGTGATTGAAGGCGGAATGTTGGCCTCTCTCTCTATGCTAGTCCGTGCATCTTCAGTTTTCTGATGCGGGGAATTCCAGCAT
Organism: Lemna minuta; assembly: GCA_024174645.1. NCBI lineage: Eukaryota > Viridiplantae > Streptophyta > Magnoliopsida > Alismatales > Araceae > Lemna > Lemna minuta. The sequence continues at coordinate 3,180,113 of CM044101.1, read as the reverse complement.
GAGAGAGATTTCTGATGCTGAACTATCTTTCCAGTTAAATCAACATTTCTGTCAATTAAATCAATACGTCTGATTTCTATGTACATATTTCTAATGAACTAGCCGGGGAATATAGCCATCGGTAGAATGCGAGCACGAAGAACAATTCTGAGTAATAAATTTCTTCTTCCCTGCGATATATTCTCATGAAGTGGGCCCAGAATAGCTTGAGCTTGAGAGCTCATGAAACAAGAAGCCCGTTTTAGTCGACTTTTTGCTCGAAACGCCCGTCTGTGTTTTCTCTTCCGTCGCTCAGCCAGAGGAGAAAGATGTTAGTGGCGAGGAAACTACGGAAGGCAAACATTCCTCCCGAACTAATCCAAGACCCGACACCCGGCAGTCTCCAACCAACTCGACTTGCCGTACACGTGAGCAAATTTCTTAGCATTAATCCCCGTTCTTCGTATCCTATCTCTCTCTCTCTAAAGAACTTTATTTACAGACTAATGGCGACTCGAGCTGCGTTTACGTCGCATCTGGATGCCGTGTTTATAGATTCGAGGTGTGCTTTCTTATAACTGCAAATACTTCCCTGTTTCTTACAACTGCAAGATAAGCTTTTTTTTGTTTGGATTCCGCATCGAAACCCGCATATGATTATGGATATCTAATTCACTATTTATTCGTAGATATCGATTGAGGGCGCATCTCCTGGTATAGGAAAGGATGGTCTCATGATTCCTGCTCTAACCCAGGCAAGAAATTTAGCTGTTTATTAGATATCCAAGTTTTAATTACAGTTTCATTTGAAGATTTCACAATCGCACGTGGTGGATCGATGCCCTCATCATTCGGAAATTCAAAGTGTGACCCTGGCTGAAGGAGATGGTAATCGCCATATTTGAATCATTTATCCCAATTTCATGATTAATGACGCAACAAATATACTGATGGTTTTTATGTTTGATGCAGGAGCATCGTGCAAGATGATGGGAACGGTAGATTGTTTCGGTCAAGTCATTATATCAGGATTTGATTCAACTGGTGAAGGTCATTATTTCATGACTTAATTTCTTTATAGGTTCATTTCCTATGCACACTACCTTTATTTTCTATGGTACTATACTTTTCAGATGCCAATTGTAGTTCATATTCCCTATCACCTCGCGGTTATGGTGTGGGGGAAGGTAGCTGGGCAGGCATCTGCTTTAATCCCGGTAACTCATCGATGGTAATTAGGACTTTGTTCAAGGAATTCTCTCTCTCGTTTCTTTCTGTCTCCCTCCTTAATGCTCTCCAGACGATTAGTTTCTCACTAGAAATTTGCTTTTGAATTTTCTCAGGCAGCAATTGTCCATAGTTTCTGCAAAAGTATCGATATTTACGATCAAGACATTCACCTTCAAAGTTATCAAACGTGGGTTTTGCTATCTTTCTCTCTCTAAAGTTATCTGCACTGACTCTCTTACGAGCTAAGGCTATGGTACCCAAGTTCTTCGTTTGTCCGTAATTTCTGCAAAAAGTACCTGTTATTTGCAATTAATAAATTCATATCCCGAGTAATGTAGCGGGTTATTTTGGTATTTATCTCTGTAAAGATATTCGCAATGACTTTCTTCTTGATCCGTAAACCATCAGCTAGTTGACTTTTGTGTAACTTATAATCTCTCTTGGAAGCCTATTTAATCTCTCTTCAGTGAATGAAAATATCTTTTTGCCTAATTTCCAAAGCAGTGGGGTTTCTTCCCACTGCCCTGTCTTACTCTTGTTCCTCGGGTTTTATCTAAATTCTTCAATAGTTTCTGCAAAGAGTATTGATATTTACAGTCAAGAAATGTTAACTCCTGATTTATCGAATGTGAATTTGTGGTCTTTTCTCTCTCAAGTTGTCTGCCATTGTCTTTCGTCTGTGTTCAGGCTATGGTATCCAAATTCTTCAACTTTCTTACAAGCTTCTGTGCTAGCAGTTGGCGAAGGTAGCCAGGTCGGGAAAATACATTTGTATTGTCATTTAACTTAATGCTCGATCCAGATGTAATTTTTCCAGTTTTAAGCCAGCTAACGCTATGGGACATGAGATGTGGCGGGTGTGTACAAAAAGTCAATGGGTCCGTCGGAGATCTGATTTATGCTGTCAGTGGTTCTTTGGCCGGGAGTGTGGCGGTTGGCGGATCTGACCGGTGCTTTGACCATCTACGATCCCCGAAGGTTGAGTTGATCAGATGATGATCTGTGGAGCAGAAAGATATGAATTTTGGGATTTTTGATTTCTTAAATGCAGGTGGGCGGCTGTGGCGAGATGGGTAGGCTGCTCAAAATATGAGGTTGCAGGTTTTCTCTTATTCCGTGTGATTATTTGAAGAGATAGGGTTTTCATGTTTGTGCAATGCCTTATCATCTCTCTTTCTACACACCTGCCTTTATTTCTATACATGTGTATATACATCATGATCTTTCTTTTTATCTGGCTCAATATCCATATCACTCTATCTCTCTCTGTATATTTCTTATGCCAAGAACCGGTCTCTCACTTAACCCTAATCCCTTTACAGGATTCGGTATGAAGTGAATACTCACTTATACATGCAAAAGAAGAGAGGAAGAATTAGAACAGTGGAAGTTGATCTTTTTCACTAGATACACAGAACAGATTAGGGTTTTTCTCGAACGGCTAATTACAACAGTAAAATACACTTAGGTAATGACACATATACCCCTGTTCTTCTAACAATATTTATATACCTAAATATCCATAGAGATATTCATACATCTTTCTTTTGTGCTCTTCATGATGATCTCCCACTCTCTCTATCTATATCTTATCTCTCTCTCTTACCATCTTTCTATCTCTCCTTTTATTTCCTACTCTACATGCAGATAACGGGTCTCTCATTCTCCTCCTTGGATCCAGATTATATCTATGTGCAAGGTGTTGATTATGAGGTAAAGACGCCCTTCCCTTTTTATATAGCTTTTTCTGCTATGGCATCTGCAAGCTGGTCTTGAAATGAACCTTCCTGGCGAGTATTTTACTGTTTCAGGTTTTCTGTGGTCAATGGAGAGAGAACAGGAAAGTCTTCTCATTCAGAGGGGACTCCAATTGGCTCGGATTTGGCAAGGTCAACGATCATTTGGTCAATTCCAAATCTTTCTAGATCCTCTGGTCATCGGTTCTGGCTGCAGGATTCAAAATCTGACGTAGTGGCTGGATGGTGCGATTCTGGAAGCATCTTTGTGGCCGACGCAGTGTGCCGTTAGATACTGCAGACAAAGTCAACGCCCCCGACGATTTCACCCAGAAAGAAGTGACTCCGAACTTGACTGGGAAAAGTAAAGATTGACTTCTATGGGATCAGACTTTTAAGGTTTCCCTGCTGACGGAGGGAAGCGTTGACTTGTAAGGATCAGACTTTTAAGCTGGAAACAGACTTTTTCTAATTTATCTGAAAAAAGTCAAAAATCTGCGGCGCAAGGTTTGAACGTATTTTGCTCCTCCGTGGAGAGGAATCAGAAAAAAGACGGTCTTGTTTCAGTGCCAGCTGGTTCTCTCTCCCTCTCTCTGTCTCTAGCCAATGGCCGTCTCTTTAGAAACTCTCTGCTTGACTGCTTGGCTGCCAGCTGGTCTCTCTCTTCGTTTTGATATTCGGCATACTGAATCTCTGGCGCAGCTTTTCAATTACGATCTCCAGCTGTTGCCTGCGATGACAGGACCGATCTCATCACACGTGGACGGCTCCGATTTTCTTCTAGAAACCCGCCTACCCTTGCCAGCCCAGCCCAAGAGATCTCTTCTGTCTACAACTCCACTCGCCTCCCTCCCTCGCAACACCTCCATCTCTCCCTCTTCTCCATCTTCCTCTTCGTCTAGGGTTCTTCCTTCTTCAATCCTCCAGATCTTCATCATCGCCACCGAGGATCTCCTTCTTCTTTGAGTTTTTTTCCTTTCTCATCTTGTTCGTACTCTCGGTCTTCTTCTCGGGTATGACAGAGAAAGATATCGAGGATCAGGAGCCAAACGCCTTCCAGAAAAGAGTCTCCGATCTCTTCTACGAACTTTTCTACGACAAAGATCAACTCCTCTCCTTGAGCTGGACTCGCCACCTCCTCCAGTCCTTCCTCCGCTGCCAGGAAGATTTCCTTCTCGCCGTCCGATCTCACCGCTCGGAGGCATCTGCGCCGTCCGTCGATCGTCTATCGGCGGATTTCCGCGACAGAAGTGTCAAAGTTCTCGACGCATGTAACGCCGCCATCAGCGGAATCGAACGGCTGAAGCGGCGCCGCGATCTTGTCGAGATCGTCCGCGTGGCGCTTGCTGGGCCGAGAAGGCAGCTGCGACGAGCTAAGAGGGCTCTTTCCGAGCTCGCTGAGGAGAGAGAGGAAGCCAGGCCCGTGCTGACATGGCATCGCCACTCTCGGTCCCACTCGTGGGGCGGCGTCTCCACGAAGCAGCCTCTGGTTGACGGCGGAGGGATGGCTGCGGCGCTCGCGCTGATGACCTGGCTGATGGGGTTCGTGGGGTGGGCTCTAGCTGCGCTGGCTGGACACCACGTGTCATTCCACGTCGCATCTCCTAGGGGCGTCCCCTGGGCGGCGCTGCTGCAGGAGCGGTTGGCGGCGGAGGCCAAGAGGCGGCGGGGCTCCAGCGGCGGGATACTGAACGAGTCCCAGAGGATAAACACGTGCGTGATCCGACTCGCTGAGCTGGCAGAACTGGACCAATGTCATCTGGCAGAGAGAGAGAACGAAATGGCAGAGTTTGTGGCCGAGCTGGCAGAGGTCAACGACTCAACGAGAGACGAGCTGGAGCCGTTGGAGCGGTTGGTGAGACAAACTTTCCACGGGATCGTCCGGACCAGGGAAGAAACACTCATATAAATCGATTTTCTCGTCGTTGACTTTTATCCGTTAAATTATCAGAAGCAAATCTCAAAAATTTTCATCCGGGTGACGACTAGCTAGTAGCTACCTACTATGATTTACAGTGAGAAATGAAATAAATTACTTACAAAATCAGTGTTGACTGCGGAAGAGTCAACGGAAGAGCTCGGGGAAAGACCACATGAGGAAGCGGGCGAAGAGGTCGGTTTCCAGGAACTCGATATGGGCGGCGCGGCCTATGATTGTGTTAAGGTTGCGGCCATGGGAGGAGTCGAAGCTGACGTCACAGCGCATGAATGTTCGTTTCTCCCATGTCGGGGCTCGGATTTGGTCAAGACACTCGTTGAGCATCTCAAGGAAGATGAGGGCTTTCTTGGAGTTGTCCGACGACGATGCAGGGGAGAGCTCGATCCTCGCTGAATGGTAGGGAACGTAGCCGTCCTGGATGAAATTGGTCAACGGGACAGGGCCCAATGGGTCAACCATCCTGATCATGTAAAAATTCTCCTCTCTCTCTACCTCCCCATCTATGTTGCAGCAACCAATGTCATCTTCCATCTTACCACCAGAACCTTGAGTACTTTCCAAATCCCACCCTAATCAAGGATCTCTCCTCTCTCTCTCTCTCTACCACCAAGCACCTTCCAGATTTACCATCTCCCCTCTAGTATTTTTTCATCCCACCGCCCCAAAATCGAAAAAACAATCAAAATATTTGATAAAATACCTGCGGAGACGACAGCAGCACAATGTTCTCAAAATAATGCAACGTTTTCTTCTGAAAATTACCCATAAAGTGCCACTTGAGTAAAGCGAAAAACATGCAATTCATTTTATTACGATTCCTGGGTACCTTGCAGAGCTTGTAAAAGAAAGTATTCTGGAAATCTGGATCGTCAGTGAATGTCAGCTGATGAATACACTGCGCCCCCTTCAATTTCTTAAGAATCCACAACCCCGAGTTGAACAGCGAGTTCGAACTATACCAATACCCTAAATGTGGCCCAGATAGAGACATATACGTTTGCAAGTACCCAAGATAAGGCTCCATAGTAGTCTCTGAAACGCCAGTGAGAATAAATTTATATTTTAATTTCTAAAACATTAAATTATAAGATTATTGAGGTTCCAAAAAATTAAATGAAAGTTCAGGAACCTGTTAGGGCGCTTCTTATGATAATGTTTCCGATTGAGTGGCCCACAAAGCTCAGTTTGATCCCCTTGCATCCCCCCGTTCTTGAATATTTGTCAACCTTCTTTCGGATGAAAGCATTGACTTCTTCCGCCAACCTGTTGCCCATCTCTCTAAAGTCTCCAGAGGTCTTTTCCTCGTTTGATTCTGACATGAGGCATTCAGCCGTAGGATCTATTAATAGCCATTGATTCCGGACCAGTCTCAGATCAAGATGGTGTCCCTGTTTCACATATTAAATTTCTAAAATTTTCTTTATTTTGAAATAAGAATTTGAAATTTCACAATGCAAGTTAGCATGATAAGATGGCCGTACCTGGAATCCATGCACAAAGACCACCACTTTCAACAGACGGCTGTTATTGTGGGCCCCACTAACAGACTGCTTTAAGAATGTCTTCTCTCCAGCTCCTTTAGGAGATATTGCCAATGAGGCACGTCCAGAAGCATGCATACTGAAATCGAGGACATGCCGTTCGACATGAATAACAGGAACATGCGATGGATCACCAAAGATGTACATATCCTGAATCGAGCTGCTGTTAATCTGCAACAGTAAAGACTTTTTGAGATAAAGCTGAAGAAAAGAAAAAATTTCTCTCTTTGAAAATGTCTTACCTTCATCTGTGCAATGGTCTTCCGATGAAGATCAGTACGGGTGATCGCCATCTGCACCGGCTGTATCCATAACAACAAAGGCTTTGAAATGCATGTTATAATTTTCAGTTTACAGGTAAATTTTGAATAAACTTACATCTTCACTCAACCTTCGACCCATGGAAGATTTTCCCAACACATTATGGAGAGATGATTCATCAGTGCTACTCCTCAGATATCGATGAGGAACATCCAAGATCGAGTGGATCATCCATATTGACCATTCTGCTTTTCTATCAGCGCCCCAAACATCATGGAGGTGCTCCAAAATTTTGGTTCTATAGCTCCTGGAGAGCAAATTCAAAAAACTATTCAGATGAGGATAATACAGCTGGAATGAAAAGGGATAACGGCCTGAGGGGTTAGAAATGAAGTGCTCTAGTTTATTCAGGAGGGGAATGTCTTACATAAGCATACTAAGACTACAAATTACCAAAATATCAACTCATGACCAAGTACCCTCAACTATAACTTTAATTTAATGAAAATAAAAACAGGATAAGAAAAAAATGAATGAGAAAAGAGATGATATGCTTGATAGGAATAAAAGTAGGTTACCTGTGAAACTTCAGGAATGTGTTCCACAGAAATGAAATATGGTTACCCACATGGTTAAAAACATCAAGCAGCTCTTCATCCGATGATGAATGAATAATCATATCACTTGCATAATCTACAGAACCATTTGATCTCTGCAAAGAGCAACCAAATGAATAACATGAATCTCTAATTCAATCACAACTTCATCAAGACAAAAATTTAGATCAAGCACCTCCATTTTTTTAGCACCATAATCGTCTTCAAAAACTTGGGAATCTGATAAATCATCAATTTTGTGACCAATAGCCTTGCTGATGTTTACAAGCTCCTTAAGTAGTACACCCCGCGCTGTAGCCAGTGATTGGATGAGATCAAGTATGCTTGAGCCTGAATGAAATGATCGGTTCCATGCCTACAAATTCAAATTTAAACGCATCTTAGACACATAAAGACATTTTCAGGTGTCAGCGGAAAGGAATAAGGAAGAAATCATAAGAACCAGTTTACCACTTTACAAGAAAAATAAGATAGCAAAAACTTACAAAGAAATGACAAAATTTAAAGATTGTAATAATGGAGGAGATAAAAACTTCAAATCAAATCATAAAATCTGCTGATATAACCATAGAAGGAATAGCAGACAGTAACCGGGGCTCAAAGCTAATTATTGTACAACACAGTTATTGGTACGACCCTGAATGCGGTCAACAATGGATGATGAATAAAGACCAATATAGTTGACATTTGAGGATAGTTGTAAGGGCATTCCTTTCATTTCCCTGATAGCAAGCGTGACTGCTTCAAAACAATAGTGGGGATGTCAAGAGGACATATGATAGAGGATCAAATCAGATCTTCATGAATTAAATCTGGACACAACATACCCATATAGTTCCTCTACTTACTTTTGGAGATGGAGGAACCATGTAAGAGGGCTTAACCCCAAAGGTGGGCACTTAACATCACCCAATGGGTTTAGAGTTGTGGTTACAGCGTGAAAACAGAAAGAGAAGCTGGCAGGAGGCAGATATAAAGGGAAAAAATGGGGAGGCATCTCCAACAGTCAACGACCATTTTGGTCAACTGGAGAACTCCAAGGGCAAGAGGCTGTATGTGGCTATGATGCTAGTGAAAGTGTGGGATCCGTCTGACTGAAAGGGAGCAGATCTAGAAATCCAGGTAAGTGGTGCAACATCCTGAGTTTCTTTTTCTTGAACCTCAATTTTGCCCTATAAGTTTAACACATACCTTGTCCAGTCTGCTAATCTTCAATCCAGAACCTCCTTCATTGGCACGAAAACTGCTGAAAATTTCCCTTCTCCAGTAAATAACAGAATAATGAGGGCATTCAGGAATAAGGAATAAGCCAACAACTAGAGTTCACAACACAAACCTTGATACCTTCTGTGGTGGAGAGCGGGTAATGGCTTTCAAGAGAACAGTGTGTATACTTAGATCCAGAAGAACTGTGTGAAAAGAATCAAAATGAACGGGACAGTAGGAGTGCAATCCCAAAAAGTGCCTTGGGGGTATCCGGAATTCATGCATCGAAGCAGGAGCAGTGTCAATAGATAAGGGCATTTCATGCCTGCGATGGAGAAGCCCAAAAACGAAAGAGTGAAGGATTGAGGTCTTTCAAGAGTTAAAAAACATAAAAACAACGGAAAATGCCATACCCGTTCTCTAAGGCCTGGGCGTACATCAGATCGAATCGCAAAATCACTCCAGAAGTGGGCATGATCTGAAAGTTCAAATTTCAAGTGATTGGATGAAAATATATATTTATAAAACACAAAATGACGATTCATTAGAAACAACTCACCTCTTCCATTCGTAGAGCCAGGTTAAAAGAGATCATAACGGAGAGAGAAACATCCTGCCTAGCGTACTTTATTTTAAATGGTTGCGTAGAAAAACTGTGATCTGCGTCATCGATTCTCCAAACGCCAGCAATGCTATCTGACATTGACCCCGGAACTACACGCATACAACATGCCACACATGATCATATGTAAATAAAGCCCGAGAAAGAACACTTACATACATTTTTCTCGCGTTTCTAGTTAAACAAAAATAGAATGCAGTAATTACCTTCATACTGCACAACTCTGGCAGGAGTAGCAGGTGAGAATCGATTTTGGTCTTCCCACCGCATTGTCACTCTAATTTGATACCACCTGTTAAATGCCAAAAAGGTCCAAATTTCCGTTCTAAAAAACCGAACAATTAGAATTGTAAAATGTTACCCTTGTTGGAAGAGATCCAGGTTATGGAACCTGTGGATGTAAACCGCGACTTCATGGACAGTCTCCGACATGGACGGCGGCTCAAAATGGATTCGCGTCGACTGCTTCTCATTAATCAGTCCCTTGGAAGATCCTGTCCCTCCTTTAAAGCCGGCGGCGGACTTTATTCGCCGGAGCATAGGCGATCAAAAAGATTCGCATTCCTGCGCAAGAATTTACCTAATTCGGTAAATTCGCGAATTCCTGGGGTTCTCCGCGGCTTCTGCTCGTCCCTTCTCTTCCACTTCCTTCTTCCCGGCGGTGATCGTCTGTCCTCTCGGAGGAGAGAGAGAGTGATGACGGTTGCACCGATCGCTGAATCTCATCCGTCCATTTGACCTCCTCGGTAGTGTGGAGATGATTCCGCATCCTGACCGTTGCTCTTGTCCGCCATTAACTCCAGATGCAGCGACAGAAAGGGGCTTTTGCATAATTTTCCAAATCAGGGCGGACAAACCGCGGTCTGCGAAAATGATTTACAGTTATTAGCTCTGTGGGGCCCGCAATCAAAAAGTAGTTGAATGATGGTACGGTGATAATTAATCTTTTCAAAGGGTTTTATAAAAATTTATTCGTCGCCAGGGGAATAAAAACGTAATACTGCTCGGGAAATGGGTCCTTTGTCAGTTTCCGGACAAAGCCGAACGCATCAGACGCTATGTACCAGCACCTCTTACGATCAGTCGTCGGATGTTATCATTAATCAATATTTCTCTGATCCGACGGCTGGTATTGCCCCAAGTAGAGAGAGAGAGAGATTAGGACGCTGGCGAACAAGGCGTGGCAAGCTACTTATATGAATCCCCTTATCCTACTCCGCGAGACAGGATAAGACAATGCAGGAGTCACGCATCAAACTGTCGACAGAAGGTACCAAGAAGAAGGGTTTAAGGAGGGTTTAAGTTTTCTCTGCCGCCATGAGAGCACGAAATGTGCGGACCTTGATTCTCCGCCTCTCCTCTCCATCACCGCGGAAGGCCGATAGTTATTCGACGTCTTCTTCTCCAGCAAGCTCCCAAAGTTTTCACTCTCATGACAGCAAGAGCGTGAAAGTCGCCGTCTGGTGGGATATCGAGAACTGCTGCATTCCTAACGGTGTCAGCGCATTCCGCGTCCCCCATCGGATAATCTCCGCTCTCCGATCTCATGGAATCCGCGGTCCCATTTCCATTACAGCTTTCGGGGATATTACCCGGCTATCTCGCTCAACACAAGATGGGCTCTGTGCTTCCGGAGTCTGCCTCAATCACGTTCCTAACTGTCAGCTCTCTTTTCCTGCTCCCAATTGGCTGGACTTTATTAAAATTCTACTTTTTAAGTCACAGTTTTAAGTTTGGCAGTTCTCTTTTCCTGCTTCCCATTAGATTGTCCTTACAAAAATTCTGTCGTCAAGTCACAGTTTTCAAGTTTGACTGTTCTCTTTTCTTGCTCTGAATTATCTTGACCTTACAAGAATTTTATCTTTAAACCACAGTTTTAAGTTTGACAGTTCTATTTCCCTACTCCCAACATGCTCGGCCTTATTAAAATTTATGTGTTTAAGACAGGTTGCAAAATTTCCGGTTCCTCTTCCCTTCTCCCAGTAAGCTTGACTTCAAAAGTCCTCTACCTTTTTGCCACGATTTTTAGTTTAGCAGTCCTCTTTACCTACTCCCAATCACCGTGGCTTTAACGGAGTTCTAGTATCTCTACAACACAGTTTTCCTTCCCTACTTCCAATTAACTTGATCTCTAATGCACTCTCCTATCTTTAAGCCACAATTTTATGTTTGACAGGTCTCCTCCCTAATCCCAATTAGCATGATGTTTGGGGGGAAAAATCCTATCTTTAAGCTACAGTTTTGAGTTTGGCAATTCTCCTTCGCTGCTCTCAATTACCTCTACTGTCTTTCACCCACAGTTCTCCTGCCTTTCTCCCAATTAACTTGACCTTGATAAAATTTTCATGGTTTTAATCCTCGATTTCAAATCTCAGGTGGGAAAAACAGCTCTGACAGATCTCTCCTGGCAGATCTCGTCTACTGGGTGGCGCAGAACCCTCCTCCCATCCACTTCTTCCTCATATCTGGTGACGGTGACTTTGCCAACATCCTCCACCGCCTTAGAATGAACAACTATAACATTCTGCTTGCGGGGGGGGAAGCAACTCCCGGCGCTCTCTGCTGTGCGGCGACAATCATGTGGCACTGGAATTCTCTAGCGAAAGGCGAAAATCTCTCTGGAAGGCACTTCAACTATCCTCCTGATGGATCTCACGGATCATGGTATGGCCATTTCAAAGGATCTCTGGAAAATCCTTTCCCTGAAACAGATCAAATCGAGATCTCTCAATCAGAGAAACCGCTTGAACCTGAGGCAGAACCAAGACCATGTCATATCCCCAAAGCTCTTGGGAATGCGATTCGACAGGTACTTGACTCTCACCCTGAAGGAATCAGCATATCAGAGCTTCGATCAGAGCTTAAGAGGAATAATATCGTGGTGGATAAGGATTATTTCGGGCATAAGAAATTCTCTCATCTCCTCTTATCCATGCCAAGTATTCTTAGATTCAGATTCAGTCCTGGTGATCCTCAGCCCTTAGTTCATGGTGTTCATCAGAGCCAAGTTACTAATAACCCTCATCCGATTTTGAAGCCGATTCCTAGAGATGATGGTAAATCATTTACTGTACCCCTGAAAGTTGAAGAAAAACATATTGCTGCCGGAGAGTGTCTACTTCATAAAGGAACAGATGGTAATGTGGTTACTTCTTGTAATGAAGATAATAAGAAATCTGTTGAATCACTCTCCATTAAGCAGGAGGTTACTGCCATAACTAATGGTATTCTTGGCAGGTTGTGGAATAAATTATCTGAGATGAGTGTAAATAAAACCAAAATTACAGGCAATATCGATGCCTCTCATAGCTTTAGCAGTTTTGGGAAATCCTTCATCCAGCCAAAGAAAGAGGAGAGCAAAAAAGAGAAAAAGGATTCTGGATCAGATTCTGAAAAAGATGAAAATAGCCAAAAATCTGGATTCCTTACCCAAGTTTTTAATTGGCTTGGATTTCGTAAAGCTAGTTCCAGAGATTTTGAAGAACATCAAAATGCTGAACATTCTGGTGAAGGACCATCATCTCTGCCTATAATTCATCCCGAGTCTCATAATTTGTTCTTGAAGTCTCACTTCTGGGATTCCATGGAATCATTTCTTGGTACATCAAAAGGGTTCAGATCTCGTTTCAAAGTCGAAAACTAGGTATTCTTTGTCTATTCAGTTTTCCTCTTTGGAGGTTAGTAGCATGGACCATATTTTAATCTTTCTTCCTATTTTGTGGATCAGGGAAGAGCTTATGCGTGGACTTCAAAAAGATGGCCCGCTAGTGCTCACTGCTCTTAAAGAGGGTAGTCTCTATCAATTGGTAAATTTTCTGATTTCTGAAAAGAAATGGGTGGAAGAATCATCAGAAATATATCCTTTCAAGCTCATGTTACCATCTAAAAAATCATGCATCCCAGCACATTCCAACCGGATCAATGGCCTTAGATCTATCTTTTTTGATAGAAACTCTCTGCCCGCTTCAGATCCAACAGACAGCCTCAAAACTCCGAAGGGTATTTCAGAGATAAAGGCCTGGTTCATCAAAATCCATGAAACCACCGACACTCCCCTGCCATCTAGTGAATATGAGAAGCGGTTTGAGGCTGAATTTGGCAAAAAGCTGGAATGCTCATCATATGGGTACTTCACTATGGACGATCTTGTGTTGGCATGTCGCCTTCAATCAGAAACTGATAGCTGTCTCAAGATCTCAAGAGCAGATACGCTTGCTGACTGTGAGAAGCTATTGGTTGACTTTCTAAAGCATCATCCCCATGGCTTCAATATAGGTCTGTTCAGACCTATGTTCTTCAAGAGATATGGTTACATTCTGGACTATCAAACACTTGGGTACCCAAAGCTTGCATCACTTCTTCAGATAATGCCGGGTGTGAAAATAGAATCATCCCTGGTACTACCAGTTGAGCAGAAAGCGATAGAAGAAAGTGGCATTGAGGGAAAAGAACAGGACGATGGAAATGATCAATCTTGGGAAGAACTTGGTCCTTTGTCAGAGGAGAAGAGTTTGAATGGAAAGAATAAGAGCGTGAGTGCTCTTTTGGAGGTTCTAGATGGTTATTATTCAAAACCAAGGGAAGAAGAGGATGAGAAGGTGCCAGGTAAGAGGAAAATCTCATTTGTTGCTGATTCAAGGGAAGAGGACTCTGCCAGCTTACTAGGTAGGGAGAGGAAACTGGGCGACTCTAGATTGAGGAGTAAACTTGATCCCCTTGGAAGTTGAGCATGATTTAGATTTTTGGTAGAAGTTAAAAGATTTTAATTATAGGTAAATAATAGGGCCACTGACTTTCTTATTCTTTGAAGTTTCTTCCTCAATGAAGAGGGGGGAGAGAGAGAGAGAGAGAGAGAATGCATTGGGTTAGTCTCTCAGGTTCTGTTTTGGATCCTTTTAAGTACAGACAATTAGGAGATTGTCTTGGGTCTTGTTCCTACAGGACTTGTCCATAGATTAATGGACTTCGTTTGGCCATAGATGCCTTGGTTTCTCCAAACTTCATCAGTCAATTCCTCATAATGTGTTTCCCTTTCTGATTTTGAGTAATGTAAAAGAGATAAGCACCACCCCACAACCTAAAAGTGTTATGGCCCTGTTCCAAGCTTTGAACCTTTTTATTTTGTTCATTAAACTGATGGTGGATCCTCTAGTTATATCCCCATTCTTAGTTTCATTATGACATTTTCCTTGTTGATAATCGTTCATGTGTATCTTGAGTTTTTCTCAAAGATTGGATCCAAGTTTTGCCTACTATTCATTGTTTTTCTAAGAGAATAGTACCTAACTTGGATCACTTGATACAAATAATGCCCTTGAGTTTTTCCCAAAGTCCATTATAGAAACATAGTGCCTCTCTTGAGATTATCCGCTAAACATTATATCCTCATCTATCTCAATAGAATGGCCTCTGAATATAGGCATCATTATCTACGTGACATGATTCAAACTCTCTTGATTGAAATGGGAGTGCCCCAGTATCTTTGGTACCATGAAATCATCATCACAACCTACCTTCTCAACCCCCTTACTTTCTCCTCTTTTTGGTGAAAATTTTTGACTTTATTGGCTTCACAATGGTACCAATTGTATGTCTACCATCTTGTGTTTTTCCTTCTGTTTCGTTTGTCAACAAAAAATTCTTCTAACCTTTATAAAATTTCCCCTTGAACCCTCCATGTTGGGTTTGTCTGCTACTCTCTTTCAAAGAATGGATAGAATATTTATCTCTTAGGTCGTTGGAAGTCTATTATTTTCGTTGACATTGCATTCTATGAGGATTCTTGTTTTCAATGTTCCACCAATCTTGCATGACTAAGTCCCACCACTCTTATCTCCAATACTTCCTTTACCATTTTGAAGATGATACTTTTGAATCAAAATCACGTATTTTCTTATAAAACAACATCACGGGTCAAAATAAACTCCAAACTTAATTTATTGATGATTAATTTTAATATAATTAGTGAATAGCAATCAAATCCATGAAGGATTTGGGTTGACTTTGATAGATCTCAGAATGTGATTAAATTGGATGATGAAATGAAGTGAGAGATAAAGGAAAGAGATATTTTTAGAAATAAGAAGAGTAGATATTTCTTGTAAATCAAGTCGAGCATCAATTGAATTTAAATCAAATGAGAAATTCAATTGACAAGTTAGAGAGAAAATAGAGAATGATGAGAGAGAAAGTGTCAAAAACATCCATAATAATTAATCTAATATCCAAAAAATCAAACTAATTGCTCCTAAAATATCAGAAATCTCTAATTAGATGTTCTTGACAAAGTCCATAGCTCATAGTGCAGATCCTCTCTCAATTTAGCTCCAAATCTTCATCTTTAGGACTCATTAGAAGCATAAATGAGTCTAGAATCCAAAAACACCAAAAAGATTCAAGGGACAAGGCATCAACAAGGCTCTTACACATGATTTTATCCAAGAATGAAATTCATAGAGGAGAGGAGGTATTTAAGGGAAAATAACTTCCAAATATGCCATAGACATTTGATTTGATTGATGAAATGCGAGCATCTAAAGTGTCCATGTCATCATTTCCATAGTAGAAGATCCACTAATCGCCACCATCTGATCACAAATTTGGCGATTGCAGTTAATCTACGAAGAGAGAGTGATTGGATTTGATCTAGAGCATTCAAAATGTATGACGTAGATTAATAATAGAGATTTTGCCATGTGTGGAGTGGGGCCCACATCTTCGACAAATACAGGAAAGCCACAGATTGAAGGATGTATACATGTTTGATTCATATTTGATTGATGGGTTCATATTTGATTCCTCTAACCAATAGCCCAGATTGAAGGATGTCTTTTCAAAATCATCAACCGCTTCAATCATGCTACGTACCGCTCTTCCTTCTAAGTAATAATTGAAAATAAGTGGGTGATATTAATTTTCTTAATCTGACACTCTAGAAGAGGCCACGTTACCTTCTAAATAAAAGGGAAGTTATCAGTCTCACAAGGAATATATTATAGAGGTTTTAGGTGAAAATGCCATGATATGCATAAATTATGCAAATATGATGATAAAATGCACTAAAATAAAAATAATTCATGCACTTAATGGGAGAATTAGGCATATATTTCTATGTATACATGTTTGTTATTAGATATGATTTTGACCACTCATACCAATTCTCCACTCATGTCACCTGATTCCTAGATCTCCTCCATGAAACTCTCCATTCTATTTTTAAATTTGTTTCTCGTGACCTAATTCATCTCATGTAACAAGCCTTTTTATTTTGGCTTACTTCCAATTTGTGACATGAACCCTAATTACATCTATGAGAAATGAAAGAGGAAATGAATGAGGGGACAAAAGATGACCCAACAACAAACTCAGACCATGATGGTTTTGAGCTAGTAGAAGACTGCATAAGCTAGGCTGCAGAATGGATATCAGCAACATAGAATTGACAATGTATCTCGTCACCTTGGCTCCTCTCTCTCTCTCTCTCTCTCTCTCTCGTTTAGTTCCTAACTCTACATGTTCTTATCATAGGCTTGTGCTTGTCATCAAAGGAAAGTGGCAACTCTCTTTCCCTTAATTCATCCCGCTTTACCTCTTCACCTCTCACCATCTCGCGGTGTCCTCTTGAAAACTAGGTATTGAATTATTAGTTTAATTGAATCTTTTTTGAGATTGCGAGCCCTTATACATTAAAGTGTATGAAGGTAAACAAGTAATAATCGTTATAGACTTGGAATACATCTAGGAGTTTAGATCTTCGATATCAAGCAAAAACCAAATGCAACCATTTTTGCCATAAAAATCTTGCCTTGTTGACGAAACGATTTAGAGCGGTCGTTGAAACACACTATCATCGGTCAAACAAAATTTATAATTCCAAACTTATAATGATTTGAAAAATCAGAAATCAAGTACAACAATCAGATCAGGGTCGAACCATAGAGAGCACGGTTGACGTTTTATCGAAAGAGTTGACTTGGTCAAAGTTAAGTCTAATTAGGGTTTTTAAGAAATAAAAATGATATATAATCAATGAACCTAAAACTAATATATGAGAGAAGGTATTTTAAAATTTTTGAAAAATATTTGGAAAGGAAAAGTCAAAAGTCAAGGTCAAATCATTGACTTTGATTAGTCTTTGACTTTATATAAAATCAGAGAGGAAAGGTGAGAAAATATTACGGAAATTATATTTTCAGAAACTAGAGAGAAATAGGACATTTTTATATAAAGATTGTCATTTTTAGAGAAGAATTGGATTTACTATGATTTATTGAAAGAAAGCTGATTGAAAAAGGAATCCAATGAAACTAAATTCGAAAGAATTGGACTTGAGATCAGAGAGAAATATTTGTTCGGAGATCACCAAAAATCAGCAATGAAATTTGGGCGAAATGACGAAATTTCTGATTCCTAAAATCTAATTACTTATCTAAATCTAACCTAAACTATCTAAATTTCAAGGATTACGAAGTAATCACACTACTAACCGAATTGACACGAAGATTTAGCCTGAAATTGCTTTGATTGCTGAGAATTTCTCCAGTTCCTTCTTCGTTGTGCTTTCGGCGTTCAAGGGGCGATTTCCAAACATTTTCTCGTAATAATTCGTGATTAACTTGCCTCAATCCATGCACGATTGAGTCTAGAACGCAAGAGAATCACAAAGAACTTAAGATCTTCCTCCAAAAATGCTTAATTTATTCACATTTAATCAAAAGTTACAATTTCAAAATAGATAACATTGATTTATAGAAGATTGAATCGTGAAACATCCGAGCCGTCCATTTCGTTGAAGATTGCTAGAACGGCCACGATGCGTCCACATCGCACGCGATAAGTGGACCACGATCCCACAACGCAGGGCTATTTCTCCTTGATTTTCGCCGTCCAATCTTCATCGGAGCGTCCATAGGAAGCCGCGTGTCGCTTGGTCATTCATCGATTGCGAGATTAAATCGCAACCGTTGGATTTCACTAATGAGATTGAGGGTCGCACATTTTTCACGTGTGTATGATCAAGATTTGGTGGACCGAACTCCACCAGATCCACACGGGTCTTTTAGCGCATTTGATTGGATGCTCCACGTCGCATGCAAAAAGGGTGAAACACATTAGTTCCCACACGGAAGAAAACAAGGAAAATTTTGCCTATAAAACGGGAAACAATCTTAAGCATTTGCATCGCCCATTGGGCCTAGTACGCCCCCCCCCTAACCTGACTCATGGGCCCACTATAGCCGTGGGTTCAATAGACAACCTAATTGATGCTTCGCACCACATAGGCGCCCACAGGGGTCCGTGTCGGCTCATGTGGCGCCGCGTTAGCTCCGACGCGGGTCTCATGCTTAATAAACCCCTTTTTGAAATTTTTAGCCTTTAAAACTTCCAAAACAATATTGAAAAATCAAAATAAAATCCAAAAAAATATGTGGACTTGAAAAATTCATAACTTTAAATTTAAATGGCCTTTTTGACTCAAATTTTCTCCATCGGATCACAAATTTCTTTATCTTTAATCCCATGTCATCTGAAATATAAATTTAAACAAGAAAGTATGATGAATTCATAATAATATTAAGTCAATTCCTCAAAGTTGACTTTGATTCTTCCATCAATCTCTTCTTCTAATCTCTTAAAGTCAAAATAAAAATAAAAGAAAATGGTTAATTTAGATTTGTTTGACCTAGCCAAAGGTCAAACATCAATAAAACACATAATTAACCCTAAATAATGTCAAAAATGTGCACTTTAGTAAAATGGCATGCCAATGGAGAAAATTCATAAAACTAAAGGAAAATGGTTATTTTAATCATCTCCTAAAGTCAAAATAAAAATAAAGGAAAATGGTTAATTTAGAGTTTTTTGACCTAGAAAAAGGTGAAACATCAATAAAACACATAATTAACCCTAAATAATGTAAAAATGTGATCTTTAGTAAAATGGCATGCCAATGGAGAAAATTCATAAAACTATGATAACATGCATCATAATTACATAAAATAAACATTAATATCAGTTTCATATGATAATATTTTAAGTTAAATATACATATTATCACTTGTCACTCTAGGATTCACTCTATCCTACGAGATTGTCTAAACCTAGACAACTCTCTTGTTTTCTTGATCAATAATACCCACATTTTCCTCTCCTTGGTGATGAATCAAGACTATCCTCTTCATAATCTTAATATTTCCAATGTCTTCTGTGGAACAAAGAGGAGATTAGCTCAAGGAATTGATGAATTGGAGGAAGAGAAGAGAGAAAATATTAGTGGAACCTCTTGATCCATGTCTTGTCATGTAAGAGTAATTGGGTTTATATAGGGATAAGTAGCTAGATAAAGAGACAAGGAAGATGTAAAGATATTGGAATAAAAATAGACAAGACACTGGGAGAGGGACGACAAACTTATAGGGAAAAGAAGTGGTATAAGGATATAGGATCTAGTGGGTTATCCAAATTTGGGCCTAGCATATCATCCTAACACATTTCTTTATGAAGATTTGACATGAACATGTCAACATGGAACAATCTTCATAGTATGCTACTTTGTACAAGACACTCCAAATTATGGCTTTGAGTAAAGGCCTTGGGAGTGGTTAGCAAAAAATTAATTAGATTATTATCGCACGCACTTAGGTGTGTCATTCTTGTAGTATACTTCAAGGACACTGTAATTATGGATATGTAGTAGAGCCTGACTATTTGAGAATTGAACAACACCTTTTTTTCTTCCGAATTGAGTTTTCCTATCAGCGTAGGAGATTAGTTTTAAGTAAGTAGACCAAAACTCTCACCAATCAACTCCAAACCAATCTTTGAGTTACTACCTCTTCCATTCTAGAGGATGTCAAGAGACATCGACTTAATAGTCATTCATACTAGTAGGGTTGCTAGTATAGTTTATTCATTACCCGTAGGGATCAGACTAACTTGGGGCCTTATATGTTGTTGGTATGCTTCAAGTATGCCCCACAACGAGGACATGTATCAATGATGTAGACATCATATAGTTGAAGCCTATTAAAAAAATGAGAGAAGCAAGTCACTCAAGGCCCTAGTGTAGGTTCAACAGAAAAGGATTCTAGTGTAGGGGCCATTGCATGTGAGATGATCTTGATTCTATCTCTTCTTAAAGAGATGGACATTCTAGTAAGCTCTCCTATACATTTGTAATGTGAAAACTAGACTGCCATATATATTACAAGCAATCTTACTTTACATGAGTTCACCAAGCTCATCAAGGTAGATTGCCACTATGTATGTGACAAGGTCCTCAAGGGCCTTATCATAACCCTACTTGTTTGGGCTTGATAGGGAGTACAAGTGGGTCTATTCATGCACAATGATATTATCGCAACTCCTCTCTTTCTCTCATACAAGGTCTTTATCATCCTATTTAAGGTTAAGAGGCACCTTCTTCCTTGAATTCTCCTTTTTTCTTGGAGTTTCCACAAATGCTATTCTAGTAAGTCACTTAATAAAAAAAGATAAATAAGATTTGAGGTGATTTAGATAGTGAAATAATGAATTTTTGGAAAAATAAGGTGTTTGATGCACTAATGATTTTTATGTGAAGGAAATTAGATATATTACATAGTCTTGTAGACCTCAGTTTTTGTGAATAGGTAAAACACAAATTTTTATCTCTCTTCTTTACCATTGAGTATCTAGGGTTTGAATTTTCTATAAGATGGTTTTGAATTCATATTTATGTTTAGAGGATGGTGACTTTTACCAAAAATCATAAATATGCTATCTTCCTTGTGATATTTTGAATAAATAGATTTGAGTGAATTCATTGCTCAATCACACTAGTTCATTCATAAAAAAAACGGCTATCTCAACAAAATGGTTGATATGATAGAAGTCCATGAAAATAGGGCAGACACAACTCACTCATTTTCAAGCATAGATGATAAAGCAACAATGATATATGTAAGCCAGCATAAGAGACCCAAGGCTGAAATATAGAGCAATTAAAACATTTAAAAAGTTACTTCGGTTGCATGGTAGAATCTTATGCTTGAATAAAATCTCTAATTAACTAAGAGAAAATTCTCATTTAATACCAAAGAACATTATATGATGTTTCATAATATTCCCTCTGCATCAGATTTAGATTCATAGCTTGATGGATATTATATGGCCTATAAGCCAATCACACTTTCATGTCTCTTGTTTATGTTCATTGAAATGAAATTTATTCATTGTCATTCTTGTGTGATGTTTGTAATAAAGTCCATGAGCATGTGCAATGACTAAGTGAATTATGATGAGATCATAATATAGTGATCACTAGTCTTTAAACATATGTTCTAAACATTCCTATTCGTGGGATATTCGAGAAGGACATCGAATTATCCGGAAAGAATAACATTATCTAATAAAACTCATATAATGAGTATAGTTGATTGATAAATCTCAATTTGTCACTTAAATTACACACTAACTAAGGTGAAATCTACTGATTATGATGATTTATACTTGAACATTCAGTTAATTTAAGCAAAACCAGCTTAAAGAGAATTTAATACACTGTTTGAATCTTTCAGTAAATTTCCTAACATGTGCTTGTTTTCTGGATCTTTATGTGTGGAAACCGTGAAGAGATTACAAGTATAATTTCTTCTCGTGGCATTTTTTGTAATTCGTGGAGACTGTTAGGGGATTTTTGCTTTCTACAGGGAGGAATTCAAGGATGTAACTCACGCTCATTGGCGGGGAGAAGATGATGGGACCTCAGGGTAATTACTGGAGTCAGACATGGGGAGCAGGTGGAGGAGAGAGAAGATTCCTGTGCAGAATCCAACGGTTGTGCTAAAAGGATCGTGGCGTTGGAGTGGGGAAAAGTTTCGCGGGGATTTTTTGCGCGCTCCCTCGTTTTGGCGATTTCGAGACAAAAGGGGGGTCGCCCCGATCTCCTGGACTCACTTCGCACATCTGGTTTTCTCCAAAGTAAAAGAGAGGAAGCGAATGGTGGAGTCCATCTTCAGCCACTGCGAATGCTATTGAGGAGTGGGATACTAATCCCGATAGAGAATCGCGAAGAAACGTTGCCTAAGGCCACGACGTGGGGTGACACTGAGGTAAGACATCTCCTCGATCTCTGTCTAAATCCTCGTATTCCTGAGGGATCTTGGGTTCCGAACATACCTAAGATCACGATGTTTCGTTTTCCGAAACATCTCAGAATGTTCGTTACTTTAGAATTTATTGAACGTTTATGAAAGTTTAAATTCGGTGTTGTTTCTATTAACTCCTAAAATATTTCTTTACCTATAATTTCCTGTTGAGAGTAGTTTCCCAACCTGCACCTACAAATCAACTGGCCACTCATTAGATTTTCCCTTTTCCGCAAGTTTTCCATCATAAAAAATCCGAGCGATTAGATTGATCACCTTCCTCCAATCTGACTCAAATCCTATCGCATCGGGTTTGAGTAGAATTAAGAAGGTAAGTTGTTAAGAGTCAACAGTATCGTTAAAATAGATAAATAATAAAAAATAATAAAAATAATAAAAAAGGGTAGTGAAACAAACTGAAGAAATACATTTGCGGTGAAAGTCATCGAGAGATTCCTAATCTCCATGGATTCAACACCCTACTTACCACTGAACTAAGTAGGATTAAAAAAATGTTTTGATTGATTCAAGATTAAACAACGACAACTTCCCAAGTATTTCAGTAAGGAAATTTTGGATCATCAAATGGCGCCATTGCCAGGGATTGGGTATTAATCGTCAGTGACTTTCACTTCAGTCAACTGTATTCCTAACCATTGCAGGAGTGCAGAACGTGGCTCTTGCAGTTTCCCAAGGTCGATTGAGTTTTTATTACATTTTATGGTAGAAAAGACTAGAGCTAAAGTTTATTTCCAAGTAAATCTCAGAACAAGTAGCCAAGAGGAAGACGAGCCAAAATCTATGGCAGAACATCAATATTGGAGAGGGGGTAACCTTTGGACTTTTGGACACTTTTGGACTCAACCAATCCCATGGGGAGCATCAAACAAACCAATGTTAACATCAACATTGGAGAGGGGGTAACCTTTAAATACGACAATGCATTGATTAATTCCTTACCTATATTTGATGGTTCCCCCATTCATGATCCCATAGAATTTTTAGACACATATCATATGGCTTTATCTACTCAGAATATCCCAGGGATTTCTTTAGACGTGTTAAAAATGATGTATTTTCATCTTACATTGAAGCAGAGGGCTAAAGATTGGTATAGAAGCTTGGGAGTAACTTTCAATAATTGGAATGAAATGCAAAATCGTTTCCTTTCTAAATTTTTCCCAGTCTCTAAAACTGTTGCCCTTCGGAAAGAGATATCAAACTTTCAACCTATGGATGAGGAAGCCTTTAGTGAATCCTGGGAAAGATTTAAAGGACTGATTCAAAGATGTCCTCACCACGGATTCGAAAATTCTAGGTTGGCTCAACACTTTTATGAATCACAAAATGATGATAATCGTCATAAGGCTGATCTATCAGCAGGGAGGATCATTTTATGCTGCTTATGAAGATAAGATATTTGATTTGCTTGAAAAAGTAGCTGAAAATGATTTACAGCAAACCACTAGAAGTAACCCTAAGAGAGGAGTGTTTCATGTTTCATCCCTTGAGACAGGTTTGAAGGAGACAAACAAGAAGTTTGACAACATCGCTACGGCATTGGAGAAGGTTCTTCAACTCAAATCCCCCCTTATTAAAGCTAAAATTTGTTCCCTATGTTATAGGAGTGACCATGAAGATGGTGCGTGTCAAGAGGGAGAATATGAGGAGGCACAAGTACACATGGTTGGACAGCCAGGGCAATGGTCAGGCCAAAGAAATCAAGGAAACTTTAAGCAAGGATTCCGCTCTGGATTTCAACCGAAGTCCTCATTTCAATATCAAGCTGCTCCTCAGTTTCAATATCATCCTCAAGCACCATTTCCAGTGCAAGAACATTCCCTGTCACCTGTCCACCAACAGCAGGCTGTCCCACTTCAGAATCAACATAATTCTCCTCAAAGCCTTATGCAAAATTAATCCACTTGATTTCTCTCCGATGGTAACTATGATGAATGCCATGCAGGCTCAGATGCAAGCTCAAATTCAAGCTCAAGTCCAAGCGCTCATGAAGGAAAAGATGGCAGAGGGCATGAAAATACAACCCCAATTACCACACCAAGGCCAAGGGCAAGGTCAACGGCAATTCGAAGTTGGTCAAAGCTCTCAAACAAAAGGTGGAGGAAATGGGCCACCGGCCCAAGGTAAAATTCTTTCTCAACCTTGTATAAATCCTAGAAATATATCATGCATAGAGACTAGAACTATCTCAGTCCCCACTCATGGTAATTTTACATCTCTAAGTTCTCCGATTTCAAGTTTTAACAAGTCTGAATGTTCCAATATAGAGTCCTTGAGCCAATATCCCTTAGATAACCCCTTAATTTCCCTTCCCATAAATTTTACATCAGAAAATCTCGAAAATAGCTCATCTACGACTGATGACCATACCTTACTTCTACACCAAGAGGTTTCCATCAGTTTACCTATACCCACTGATTTAGCACAAGCTCATGCAGTGAAGAAGTCGATGATATCAGATCCTCACGAATGTGTAGGGGAAAGAAAAGTTACATACTACAGCTCGGCAGAGGAAGAGGATCATAGGGAGTCGGAAAAAGAGGAAGAATTGGAAGAGAGAAGGGGATCAAGTGAGAAGGAGGGAAAGTTAGGGCAAAACAGAGAAAAAGAACCAGTACCTAGTAACTATAGTCCTAGTCTACCCTTTACTAAAGCTTTGGGGAGGCTTAAACCTCTCTTAGATGGAAACCCATTATTACACTCCTTTAAGGATACAACAATTACCATACCACTAGATGATGCTATCAAATACATTCCAACCTTCACCATATTAAAATCTGTAATATGGTAAGGACGTTGTAACACTTCCAAGAAAAAAAAAATTAGTTAAGCTATCTGAGAGAATAAGTTCAATTCTGTTGGGGGGATTACCGGAAAAGAAATGTGACCCAGGAGCACATTTAATTACTTGTCAAATTAGTGGAAATAAATTTGAGAAGACCTTATTGGATTCAGGGGCCAGTATCAATCTAATGCCTAAATCCATTTACGATAAGTTTAAATTCGAAGATTTAGAGCCCAGTGGATTGACCTTGCAGATGGCTAATGGATCCACTAGCCTA
Organism: Lemna minuta; assembly: GCA_024174645.1. NCBI lineage: Eukaryota > Viridiplantae > Streptophyta > Magnoliopsida > Alismatales > Araceae > Lemna > Lemna minuta. Next base: position 3,154,772 of record CM044101.1, on the reverse strand, counting down.
GCGTGTGGAATTTTGAAAGATTTAATAGTAACTGTTGAAAATTTTAAATTTCCTATAGATCTTGTAGTGGCAGATGTTTCTGAAAAAGGAGACCCTAGTCACATTACACTTATTTTGGGTAGACCATTCCTCGCCACGGCTAAGGCTATAACTGACTGGGATAAAGGAGAGGTTAAGATTAAGGTGGGAGATGAAGAAATTCAGTTGAGCTTATCTAAGTTGATGAAAAAACCTCAGGCCAGCCTAGTTGATGTTTTCACTTGTGATTTAGAAGAGGAAATAAGGATAGAGGAGGAAGAACTGGTGGAGGAATTAAAAAAACAAGAGAAGGAAGAAGTGGAAAGCGACAATCCTATTCCATTAGCCGGAGACACATATGACCTTAAACCATTGCCTTCATCCCTTAAATATGTTTTCTTAGGGGAGAATAATTCTAAACCTGTTATCATTTCCGCTAATTTAAAGCCTGACCAAGAAATTGGGTTAGTAGAGGTTCTTAGGGCTCATAAAGAGGCATTGGCATGGAGTTTTAGCGATATCAAAGGTATACCATCCAACATATGTGAGCATAGAATTTTTGTAGATGAGAATTCTCGCCCTAGTAGAGAGCCTCAGAGACGTCTCAATCCGCACATGTTAGAAGTTCTAAGAGCAGAAATCATGAAATGGTGGAATGGAGGTGTGATCTATTCCATTACAGATAGCCCTTGGATTAGCCCAGTACACATGGTTCCAAAAAAATCAGGGATCACTGTCACTATAAATGAAAAAGGAGAAGAAGTACCTATGAGAATGACAACTGGATGGCGGGTGTGTATTGACTATAGGCGATTAAATGCAGTCACTAAGAAAGATCACTACCCTCTCCCTTTTATTGATCAGATTTTGGAAAAATTGTCTGGGGAGAATTACTTCTGTTTTTTAGATGGATATTCTGGATATAATCAAGTCAACATTTTTCCAAAGGATCAAGAAAAGACAACCTTCACTTGCCCCATAGGCACTTTTGCTTTTGAACGCATGCCCTTTGGCTTGTGTAATGCACCGGCCACATTTCAACGGTGCATGAATGCCCTCTTTAGCGATTTATTAGGGGACTGTTTAGAAATTTTTATGGACGATTTCTCACTATTTGGCGATGATTTTCAGAGTTTTTTTATCGAATTTAACCAAAGTCCTTCAGATATGCAAAAAAAATCAGTTAGTGCTAAGTTGGGAAAAGTCACATTTTATGGTTCGTGAAGGGATTGTGCTAGGACATAAGATTAGCAAAGATGGGTTAGAGGTGGACAAAGAAAAGGTTGAAGTTATCAAGAACCTCCCGCTGCCCACTAATTTAAAACAATTGAGGGGGTTCTTAGGTCATGCGGGTTTTTATCGCAGATTTATTCAAAATTTTGCTTATCTGTCCAAACCTTTGACAAGTCTACTGGCCAAGGGTATTGATTTTACCTTGCAGGATGAGGCCAAAGAAGCTTTCGGGGCAACAAAAGAGGCGTTAATTAAAGCTCCAATCCTGCAAGCCCTTGATTAGAATCAGCCCTTTGAGCTGATGTGTGACGCCTCAAATTGCGCAGTGGGAGCAGTACTTGGTCAGAGAAGAGACAACAAACCTTTAGTCATCTACTATGCAAGTAAGACATTAGTATATGCACAATTGAATTATACCACCACAGAAAAAGAACTACTCTCCATTGTGTTTGCTTTAGAAAAATTCCGCTCTTATTTATTAGGTAGCAAAGTAATTGTGTTTTCTGATCATTCTACATTAAAATATTTGTTAAAGAAAAAAGAGGCTAAGCCTAGATTGATTAGATGGATTCTACTCTTGCAGGAATTTGATTTAGAAATCATGGGATAAGAAGGGATGTGAAAATGTGGTGGCTGACCACTTATCTCGAATTTCTTTGAATGAAAAGGGAGTTATAAATGATGCATTCCCTGATGAGAATTTATTTCTAATTCAAAAGAATGAACTTCCTAGGTTTGTCCCATATTGTTAACTACCTAGTTTCTAGAAAAATGCCTTATGAATGGACCTCCCAACAAAAGAAGAAATTCCTTTCAGATGTAAGTTTTTATTATTGGGAAGATCCTGAATTGTTCTTCAAGGGACAAGATCAACTCTTGAGGAAATGTGTCCCAGAAGAAGAGCAATTCAAGATTTTAGAATTCTGCCATGATCGTCCAGGGGGAGGGCACTATGCTTCTAAAACCACTGCACAAAAAGTCTTATAAAGTGGATTTTTTTGGCCCACATTATTTAAAGATGCTCATTCTTATTGTCAAGCATGCCTCAACTGTCAAGCATCTGTGAATTTAAATGACAGAGATAAAATGCCACTACAACCAATTCTGGAAGTTGATGTTTTTGACCTATGGGGCATTGACTTTATGGGCCCATTTGTGAATTCATTTGGATTCGTGTACATTCTCATGGCAGTAGACTACGTGTCAAAGTGGGTGGAGGCCATTCCCACTAGGACAAATGAAGGTAAGGTTGTGATTGATTTTCTGGAAAAAATATATTTTCACGTTTTGGATGCCCTAGGGCTATAATTAGCGATAGAGGATCCCATTTTGCTAACGCCATTTTTAGAAAATGTTTGAAAAAGTTTTGGTGTGCAGCATAGAATCACAAATCCGTATCATCCACAAGAAAATGGACAAGTGGAGCTGTGCAACAGAGAAATCAAAAATCTAAAGAAAATAGTCAACCCCCGGGGCAAAGATTGGTCGCAGAAGCTCCATGAAGCACTCTGGGCTTACCGAACAGCTTATAAATCTCCACTAGGTACGTCTCCTTTTCGTTTGATATATGGGAAATCATGTCATCTCCCTGGTAGAGTTGGAACATAAAGCCTTCTGGGCCATTAAAAGGTTAAATTTTGATTTAGACACTGCTGGAAAAAATCGTATGTTACAATTGCATGAGCTTAATGAAATTCGGAATGATGTCTATGAAAACTCCCAAATTTATAAGGACAGAATGAAGCGCTTCCATGATCAAAACATCAGGAGAAGGACGTTCCATGAGGGCCAAAAGGTATGGTTATTTAATTCACGACTTAAACTCTTCCCTGGGAAATTAAGATCAAGGTGGGATGGGCCATTCCTTGTTAAGAAAATATATGAAAATGGATCTATACTCATCCAAGATAAACATGGTAAGGAATTCACAGTGAATGGTCAAAGATTGAAACCGTATCAAGAACACCCCTCCAGGCCTTTACCTATAACCATAGATCTTAATTTTCCCCCCTAACAGTAAACATTGACTGTCGATTGTTTTTATTTTGCTTGAATTTTTTTAGTTTCTTTTGCTGTGAGTTTATAGTTCGCTTGCCTTGGAGTTTTAATTTTTCTTATCAGTCATAGCCTATCCAGCAGCCACACCACTCATGCACTTCACGAGATCAAGATGCAAATGTTAACCGCTTTGGCAACATCAAAACAGGCGCTCAACATCACGAGATCAGAGTTTGCATTCAATTTCCCTTATATTTATGCATTGAGGACCCTGCATACATCTAGTTGGGGGGGGGGGGAGTGAATGGATGACAACCTGCGGAAGTTTTAATTTTTTCATAGTTCTTATTAAGCACTGCCGTGTGAGTTGGGGGATGGGAAATCTTTCATGAAAGAACTTATTACATCAACCCAACCGAGATGAGTCTCTTCACCCTGACATCTCAAAAGACCATGTAGAAAAGTTTTAGTAATCTTCATATTGTATATTCAGGGTATCTAGAAAAATGATGACTCATTTGAAAATCAAAGGGTTGAAGTTCTATGAGCTGGAAGGAAGGGCCGAGCACATACGAACAGTATTTCCCCACCAAATTATAGCCTAACCAACTTAGTAGTTTGGGGTGTTCCTCTAGTAATTCTCACATTAGAATGCTTGGATGCAGTCTTCAAGTTCTTAGCATTGATGTCCAGCCCAACGGCCTTATGTTTAGATATTCCCATAGGTATTCTTTCATTTACTTTTTTCCTATAGGTACCTTAAGCCCAGCTCTTTTAGAAAGCTTAACTCCCGAGTCTTCTATCCCCCTAATTTCTGACATTAAATCTGATCTTTCGCTCTGCATTCCCTCTCTATTTCTTCACTCAAGACTTCAAATACACTCATGCCCAATCTGTCGGAAAATTCTCAAATCATCAGGTGTTAAGTATAATTGTTATTCAATTGCTCTGGAATCTTCGAGTTACATGCTGTCATACCCCCTATGTCCTTAAAAAAATAAAATAAAAAAAAGGGAAAAAAAGGGGAAGAGTCAGAAAAAGAGGATAAGGGGTGTTTTATGTCTGAGGAGATTTATGTATAACTTCAAGAGAATACCGACCATAGGCAGTAATTTGGAGAACATTCATTGATATTTGAAGTCCTTCACCTCTATTCTATCTCCCCCATTTCACTCTAAATCTTGGGAGTAGGCTATCTGAATGTGCTTTACATCCACCATATTGCCTTCCACATGTCTTCTCCCTATTACATTTAGAGTAGATAGGAACCATGGCCCAGTCAAATGTCAAACCTTAATATTTTGTGCTTACATAGGATGAGAAGAATGCAGCTTCACATAAATTGAGTGGGAGTATTAGTGGAGCACCCCCTCTACTTGGTAGCACCTAACGTGAGCGAGAGGTCTTGGTTGCAAGAGGCGTCAGCTCCACATTCATGAATTATGATGAGATCATAATATAGTGATCACTAGTCTTTAGACATATGTTCTAAACATTCCTATTCGTGGGATATTCGAGAAGGACATCGAATTATCCGGAAAGAATAACATTATCTAATACAACTCATATAATGAGTATAGTTGATCCTATAGTCATCGGTGTAGAGACACTAAGGATAGATAGTGGGGCGCTCTTTGGAGAAAAGAGTTCACTGAATTGATCATATGAATCATTGAATGGTATTATGCATAACTGTCAATCAAGTTGATTCATGTCATAGTTGTGTATGTGGTCCTTTGACTTGAGACATTTACGACATTTTGTGGATGGATAATCGCATTTTGATTATGACTTACGAATCCCTAGTCACGGGATATCTAAAACGTCATATATTAGATACGATATGAAGTCCACGAAGATGATCGTGTGATCAAGATGAGATCATCCACCCTTGGTATTTGAGGAGATTGACTCTAGGAATGAGATGCGATAAAATCCTTGGCTAACGTAGTGAAAATATCGAAGAAGAGTTCCCGATGATTTCTAAACACATCAGTACTAACTTGAGTAACCGATTAGGGTTTGACAGTTGACCATACCCTAAGTCATTCTTGAGTCTAATGTGGATGAAGGATTATATATACATGGTAATCGATGACGGTAAGGTTCTATAAATGAGCTCTTACATACTCCATATCTCCTAGTATACGTAGTGTAGCTTGGCACCCAATGGGCTGGCAACTCAACCTATCGATTGGGTTAAATCGATCATTGATTAATTAATCTATCTATAGATATGAATAATTAATTAAGATTGACTAATAAGATCTTATTTGGTCTATAGAGTTATTAACTAGTGAGATATATGGATTTATAGGGTCACATACATAAGGTCTATAGATGTTGGTGGATATAGACATAATTATAAGGGTTTTTATGAAAAAACTTCATATCAAATGTCCATAACTCAAGGTGCATATGCAAGTCTTATGAAAATTCTCTCTATTCTTCTCTTTCTCTCTTGGTGAAGAGCTTTGAAAAAGAGATTCAACCATCCGAAGACCGTGTGTATACCGCTAGAGGCTAGACACTTGAATAGCTTCAAAAACTCCTTCAAGGAAACCTTAGAAATATATTTTCTCATTCATACTAGATGATAGGATCATCTGTTTTTGGTGACTTAATATTTTGAACGTCCGATTCAATGTTTTCCGTTGCATTTGATGTTTTGATCAAAATTTTGAAAAGTTATCAACCTCATATCGCATCATAACTCAAGTAAAATCACGATTTCTGTAGTAATTCTTACAACAGATAGATTGAGAGAATGAAGAATAGAGGGACGATGAAGGGCGGTGGGGAATGGATCCCTACCACCAGGAAGATTAAAATTGGCACGAAAAAATGCATTTAAATGACCCTATAATAGGGCCTCACAATTTTAAATAAAGAAAGAAACAAATAACTTAAATATATTGGTAACTTAAATATCAGATTACAATAATTTCAAAGAGTGTAAAGGTTATTTAGCGAAAGTTTAATGTTCTAGGATCGTCTCCTCGTATAATGCAGAAATATGATTAATTTGGAATCAAGGAGAATGAATTGACCTTTTCCTCCATGGCAGAAGAGCTTTCTCCTCCAATGCTTTGGCACTAGTTTTCTTCAATTCCAAAGAGAAGAAGCTAGTCCGCTTGAGTGTTTCAGACTACATCAAGGCTTTCTTTTAAGGTCCCATTAATTAATCTCTCTTGTTTTTCTCTCATCCAATGCATCCATTGGCTGTCACTTCCTCTTCCCAGGTTGAACTTTGTGGTCTCTTCGGAGGAATGAGTTCTTGGGCCGGGGTACATCGTGGATATCCATCACCTGTATCGTCCGCTGCTTCTTGGCTTTCGTCACGAAAACCCAGAAGCTAAGCTCTCAAGAAGATAGTGCAGACGGGCTGAAAGAGAAAGGGAAAGAAAAGAAAAAGAAGAGAGATGAAGTACCATTTTCAGCTTCCTGATAGTTCTCGTGGAGCCTCCTCCTAGCCGATGCCAACTTCTCTGGATCACCCAGGCTATCCTTGGGTTCCTTGCTTGGTGCAGATCTCTGCTGAGCACAGAAGACTTTCAGAGAGAGCAGAGAGAGATAGAGATAGAGATAGAGAGAGAGATTGGTGCAGATCGGTAGAAATAGATAGATATATTGAGCGAGATAGATAGATAGATACTGAGAGATTGCGGTGCAGATTTGTACAGAGCAGAGAAGACTTTCAGAGACAGAAGAGAGAGTGAGAGAGAGAGAGATAAAGTTTCTTGGACATTCAATAGGGGTTTACAATGAAAAGAGGTGGGGTTGGAGGAGTCGGAGCCTCCTTTCTGAGGGGGGCTACCATTGGCTTTGCTTCTGCCTCCTTGTTGTTCCTTTTTGAGCTCCAGTTCACTTCTGCGAGAGGCACTGATTATTCCAGAAGTGGAAAATGTAAGAATGGTTTGTGGGTCTTCTTCTTACCTCGCTCAGAAGGTTGGATGCTAGGCGATAGGCCAAAATCTGGGATCTGCAATTAAGAAAAGATGGATGAACGAGAGAGAAGTGAATGATGAACTAGAGAGAAACATACAGAGGTGAGGATGAGAGAGAGATATGATGGATGAACAAAAGAGAGAGAAAACATATATATATGTGTGTGTGTGTATGTGTGTCTGTATACATGAGCAGAGAGACAGAGAGACAGAGAGAGAGAAACATATCAGTGCGGAATTAGAGAAAGAGGGAGGAATGTGGAGAGGGAGGGAGCGAGGGGGACAGAGAAATATATGTGTGAGGGATGGATAAGAGAGAGAAAGACATAGGAGAGGGATGATAAAGAGACGTGAGGGATGGACGAGAGAAAAGTTGTACAAAAGGGATGAGCAAGAGTGTGTGCGAGAAAGAGAGAGAGATGTGGGGGATGAACAAAGAGATGTATGAGGGAGAGACAAGCAAGAGCGAGTGTCGGATAGAGAAGTGAGGGATGAACGAGAGAGAGAGAGAGATAGAAATGTGAGTGATGAGTGAGAGTTTGTGTGTATAAGAGAGCTGTAAGTGATGAATAATAGGGAGAAATATATGAGGGATGAGAGAGAGAGGTGTGTAAAAAGATGTGAGGGATGAACAACGAGAGAGACGTAAAAGTGAGGAATGAGCGAGAGGGTATGAGAGAGAGAGAGAGAGATCTCAGGGACGTACAAGAGAAAGAGAGAGAAATGAATGTAAGTGAGTGATGAGCAGGACTGTGTATTTGTTTATGAGAGAGAGAGGTGAGGGATGAACAAGAGAGAAATGTATAAGTGAGGGATGGGAGAGAATGTGTGAGAGAGAGACGTGAGGGATGAATAGAAGACGTGTATACATGTGTTTATATTCTTAGTCTAATCATCTAACGTTATGAAGCTTCTAATTAATTTTATGTTGCAAGAGATTACCTGGTTTTTGTCCCCCCTGGAATCATCATGGATTTGCTCGGAGACTTCACCTTCACCTTCCACTTCAACCAATTTGGAGATAGCATTGTCAGATGTCATCCAAGACTCTCTCTCTCTCTCTCATTCACCTCCATCTTCCTAATTCATCTCTCTCTCTCATTCATCTCTATCTTTCTAATTCATCTCTCTCTCTTATTCATCCAACTCCCTCTGTCTGTGTCTAATTCATCTCTCTTTTCCATCCATCTCAAATGATCCAGTATCTCTATTCTCTATCTAATTTATCTCTCTATTTCTCTCATATGAATCTATCTCTCTCCACCGGGAGAACCAGTCAAGACCTACTTGCTGCCTCGAGGGAGCTTTTCTTGACCCAGTCGTCCACCATTTCCTTCCACTTCCTGCTCAGGATTATAACATCAAGGTCTCTCCATGGAGGATGAAGAGTATGTAATCCTCACCTCACTAGATGCTTCACTAATCTCCGAACTTCGGCCGATTGATGCTTCCGAAGACCATTCACCTGCCTCCCAATATCCGTCGCCTTTGATTCCAGACATATAAGTTCCAAATAAAGGAATCAAGAACCGATTTCACACGTCTGATAGAAAAATTAAGGGCTTTGACGATAAGTTACCTGAAGAATCTTAAATTTTATGTCCATGTCTGCCAGAGCTTGCAACATCTGAACCAGAGATTCCTCGGACTGCAAAAACGAAAAATAAGCCCAGAAAATTTAAACGAATTAAAAAGATTCGATTTTTACCTGATCGGGATCCTCGAGATGCTCCTTAATCGCTAGTATCTTGATCTCCTCGTCCTCCATTTCTTCCTCCGTATCCTCTCCTCCGTCGTCTTCTCTCTCCTGTGATGACGTCATCGATGGTGATGCCCGCTTTCCCTTCTCATCGACGACCCTCGAGTAGAGCTGCTCTACTATACCATCTCTTCTGAGCTTGAGTTCATTTCCGTGGTCTCTAACCGCAACGGAAATCGCAGAATCAATTAGACTCCAAAGATCGACACCCAGGCTATTCAATACCTTGCCGAGAATCTCCTCATCCATCCTCTAATGGGCTCTTCAAATTTTCCCGTTGCTTTCCTCCAGATCAGAGAAATCTATCTTCGGGCTTCGAATATTGGAAATCGAGAAGGCACAGAATAGTGCAACCACAATACACCAACTACCGCAGCTATTCGGAGGTTGGAAAGAATAAAAATCGAGAAAGCTGCCAATTTTCTTCTCTCTTCGGCGATTAATAAATCCCTATTTTTCTCTTCTTCGTTCGCTGCCACTCAAACTTGATTCTTTACCCTCTCTGAGAAGGAGCTTGCAGGCTGGCAGCAGTGAGATGAACAAGAAGGTGAAATTGGAATATTATAATAAACCCCTCAATATATCTTTAATTTTTTAGAATCCCGGAAATATAAATTGGGAATATATTTCATAAATGGGACTTTATCTGCCAATCAGATTGGTAGAATATCTATCTAGGAATATAAAAATATTCTGATGTTGTTGGGCTTGGAGTATGGGCCTTGATGGGCTCAGAGAAAAACCCCAGAAGAAACTACTAATCATCCTTGAGTATACATAAGTATAAGTACTTTGGTGAAGATTCAAATAAATCTGGTTGCCCATCAAAGCCAACGTGGATAAATCTGATTGATTCTGCCATCAAATCAAGAATTTGATCGTCGGAGCGATCTGATCGGCAATTTGATCATGATCGGGTGATTCGATCAAATTTATTAATCACCCAACTATCATCATTGGATCGTTGTTCCCTAGTTTTGAGGCTATTGGGCTTAACTAGTGATATATTCCAAACGAACATCTAAATAAACTATTAATCATCCATTAATGAGCGATTGCATACACTTTTCATCTCTACATCATCATATATGATCATATGTTAGATGACCGATATCAATAATGGATATCAGGTATCATCATCCGACATGTATCCAATTTTTTTCTTCTATTTTTATGTTTAATTCCATCTATAATGATATCCAATACTGTCACCCGTTATGTTATCCTCATCCAGCATCCATCATCCAACATCATCCTCCTTCTTCTAGTATTGTCATCCTAATATCCATCAATTGATACCGATCCCATCGCGCTAGAGTCCAATATCTGATATTCAGCACTAGATGATGGTCTTGGATGATGAAGGTGGTCATAGTAGTCAAACCCTACATCTAGGAAGATGAAATACTTAGATAATGTTGGGCAATTTGACCTAGACAAGGTATATTCTAGGTAACCACTCAATAAACTTTTAATTATCCACCAACCCTGAAAGATTGAAAATTAATTATGTAAACTTGGTAGGTATACTTCAATATGATCTGCAATCAAAGACGGAATATTCCGATGTTGTAGGGCTATTGGGCCTTTAACAGGCTCACACTGATAAGCTGCGTTGATTATATTTCATGGAGTTTCAGATTTCCTTGGACGGTTTCAGCTGTCCTGTTAATTTCGAGCTGAATGAGCGATCCTGGAGGAATTCCGAAGTAGCTTCGAGATCCCCACTAACTGTTGAACATGGCGTCGTCGCGAGTGATGACATCCACCTCCTCGACGAGCTCAGATTCCGCTCGCCGACGATCCGAGAGCATGGACGGTCTGATCCGAGATTTGTGCGTTGGGAAAATGAATGTCGTAGAGAGTGAAAGGTCGGAGATTTCTGGGGATCGGAGAGTTCCAGTTAGTGTTGAGCGAGTGCAGAAGGACGAATTCGAGGCGATCACTCTCGAGGATTTCTTGGCGGTTTCGGAGAATAATTATCAGCAACCGATGGAGAGAGAAAAGAGGAAAACGGTGGTGGATTTTGTGGACGAAGCTGAATTGCAGAAGCAGAAGAGAATGATCAAGAACAGGGAATCGGCTGCTCGATCGAGGGAGAGGAAACAGGTGAGTCATCTTTCGGCCAATTTATTCAGGAAGATTGATGAATTTATCTTGATACGCGGGGAGTTCGCCGACCACGGGTGATCTTCCTTTTTTTATTAAAAAAAAAGGTGTCTTAATTCGACGGTTTGGATTCAGTCTTATATTCAGCAGCTTGAAGCTTTGTTGGCGAAGTTGGAGGAGGAAAACGCCGCTCTCCTCGAAGAGCAGGTTCCCTTCGATTTCCCCGTCATGTGTTATGCTGATTTTGTCAAGAAAAGTACAGTTTCAATGATTGCGTGGGCTGTTTGCAGAAATCATTGCTAGTAAAAAAATTCGACTTGTTTCCTTAATTTTAGATTGGGAAAACATTTCTGATAATGTTCTACCTTTAATTTCCTCATATAATGTTAAGATTCTTTGCTAGCGAGCTGATGTGATTGCAAAACTGCAGGCAGAGAGGAGAAAGGCGAGATTTAAACACGTAAGTTACTTTTTTTCAAGTTCGTTAACTCTCTTTCTCTCTAGTACTAAGCATCATGCTTCATAGGAGATTACTGATGTGACTTTTGGGGGTCTCTGATTTCAGTTAATGAAGAATCTAGTGCCAGTAGAAGAGAGGGAGAAACTGCCGCCTTCGCCCCGGCTGAGGAGGACATGCTCGGGGCAGTTGTAGAGAAACGAAGCGTATCATAGCTTCTTTATAAACTCTTTACAGGCTTGAAGAGCTAAAGCTTTTTCTTTTCCTCCCTCATCAATGGGCAGTGAATATCATGATAAAGAAGGTTTAATCAGATCAACGGGTAAGGAATACGACGAGGCTTTGTCCCCTGAGTGCACATGGTCAACTGATCAGGCCGCTTCGAGCATCCAGTCTACTAGCTGCTCACCACTTTCAGCATTCGTGCCGTTCTTGAGAGAGAGGCAGAGCTAGATACGTGACAGATGTAGAGAGAAACTAGGAAGTAGGGAAGCAGAAAGAGAGTTGGTGGAGCCTGGACTCAGAGACTCAGAGCCTTGACCGTCCAGTCTGAGATGCATGCACGAGAGAGAGAGTGCGCAGGAAGTAGATGGGGAAGAGAGAGAGCGCGGAGGAGTTCGATGAGGAAGAGAGAGAAAGCATAGTGTACTGTACAACTTACATGCAAAATAGAGGGAGAATCGACTTTCGACGGGTGAGTACGTCGTTTGAGTCCGTCACGAGACTTTTAGTTCGACATGACTCAAATGGACCCGACCGCATACCACACGGGTCGACGACGGATCTCGGACCCTACGCCCAAGGAACGCAGGAACCGCGCGAAGAGACTACTCATAGCGAATATCTATGAGATGTTCGCTTTGAATTTCTGATCCATCTCTCGTTCGTCAAAGACCTTGAGTCTCCCATTGACGACAGAGAGAGAGAGAGCACGAAGGAATACGGGAAAGATGGGGGGAGACAAATAGAGGATGGACTTTGAGTCACCTTACGGGTCACCTGGTACTGCCCAGCTGCTCTCTGCAGGCGTACTCTCTCTCTCTCTCTCCCCCTCTTCCCCTCTACGACTGGGCCGCGTGAATCAAACTAAGCCGCACCAGCACCACCTAGCATTGCGACTAGCGTCGGGGCCAGCACCACCTAGCATTGCGACTAGCGTCGGGGCCAGCACCACCTAGCATTGCGACTAGCGTCGGGGCCAGCACCACCTAGGGCTCCGCCACAATCCGCAGATCTCTACGGGCACTGCAGACGGCGGCGATAGGGACTCGTAGCCACCTCTGGGCATTGGTCTCGGGGATCGACCAAACAGCTTGGCAGCCCCGGACCAATTTGCAAACAGGGGGAGGTCTATTTGACCTCTGTTTGGTCCGTCAAATGAATCCAAGCGAGGATAGATAGCTATCCGTCGTTTGATCCCTGACCCGAGCGTTAGTCTGACTCGTCTATTATCTCTCTCTTGTGTAGAATTGGTGGGTGGGGCGAGATACCCAATCTTCGGTCGTCTTTCTCGACCTGCTTCCCCTGGCCTAGCCGTGGAGCGGGCCGAGGGAGGATCGGCGTCGAAAGTGGTCGCCGACCCATAGGAAGGGTGAGTGAAGGTCGCCGGCAGAGGAAGGAACGAAGTCAGTTTCTCTTACCGTCTGAATTTCAATTTCCCCGATTGAGAGGCTTGAAGTTAGATGGGGGGAGGGAGACTGACGACGTTAAGTGAGAGAGAGGGAGGGAAGGAGAGAGGAGAAGTGAGAAGGATTGAGAGAGGAACCGATGCCTGCAGGGGGAGAGAGAGCTGCCGGCTGCCAATGAAGGGAGAGAAAGACCCACAGGAGGGGAGAGAGCCGGCTGGCACTAGAAGGGGAAAGAGACATCTGGCAGGAGCGGAGAAAGAGAGTGGGAGAGAGAAAGCCGGCAGGAGTGGAGAAAAAGAGAGTGGGAGAGAGAGAGAGTGAGGGAGGGAGGGAGAGAAAAGAGAAATCTGAAATCCACTGAGTTAGGATTTTCTCTTTCCTCCCATCTATTCCGCATAATCAAAATATGCTATTATTTTCTTTCCAAAATTCCTGACGAACATCGGGCGACTTTGGGGCGGTGTAAAACTCGCCCCAACGCCACATCGGGCAGACGCCCATCAGCCGCCCGATCGACCTGGATGGCGCCGAAGTGCCGAAGACTTATCGGCGAAGGTTCCGTTTTAAAGTTATTCCGGTCCCATCAGACGTTTTTTTTTCCACGCCAGGTTCTGTCTTCGTCTTTTTCCCTCCAAATCCTGTCTGCTACCCTACACCTTAATCCTTTCCCTTCGTCGTTGTAGATTCGACGGATCTCTCTCTCTATCTAAACCAGCTTCTTAAAAGCAGGAGAAAATCGAGCGCGCGTGGAAGAATAATACAGAGAGAAAGCGAGGCGCGAAGACCATTCTCACTCATGGCTTACTGGCTGCTCCTCTTCCTGCCATTTGGCGCACACACAGTTCTCGCCCACGAGCTTCTCCGTCAGGGAAGACAGCCAACGCTTGACATCGGCGACTTCATCGGTGAGATCTTCTCCACCGTTCTAGTGCTCTCCCACATCTGCTCATCTGTCTCTCTCTCTCTCTCTCTAAATTTTGTATTCTTGCGCAGGCAACGGAAAGCTCGCTTCCAGCTATAGCGGAGAAAGAGTGGAACCCCTGTCTACTGCGGCACCGCCTTCCATCGTCAGCGGTGACGGGGGAGACCTTCTCCCGTCTTTTCCTCATACACACTTTTTACCTCCGGAAGAAAGACGGGCCATCACTGGCGGCGCCGCCATCTGCTTCTCCGAACCCAGATAGAGACGGCATTGCGTTCATCAGTAGCAGCCCTGCGATTTCTCTGCCCTCGGAAGAATCAGAGTCCGCCGACGCTCGTCGTCTGCCGGATTCCGGGAATGGGAACTATGTAAGCAGAACGCATGATAGCCTCCTTTTATTCAGCTTTGCCCTTTTACTTTGCTTTGTTGCTGAACGAGAGTTGGGATGTCGGCTCTGGTGCAGGTTATTGGGAGGGGGATTGGCGTGATAGTGGCCTTCTCGGTGGCCCTGACTCTGGGGAGCGCGTGAAAACTTGCGGCGTTGTGCTTACTGCAAAGAGGGGGAGTAATCAATTCCTTCCCTCAGATCGTTATTTCTTGCACTTTTCGCTGTCACGTCATGAACTTGTGATAAGCACATCACGAAGGTGAAAGGAGAAGGGTCCTTCTGCGTGTACAAGCCCAAAATGCCATAAAAATTATCAGACTGACAAATACAACTCTGTTAATTTTTCAAAAAGAAGAGGCAAGCAAGTGAACAATGGCGTGCTATTGACATTAAAGCCAATTCTTGAGGGATATCATTCTCCTTCACCCCCAAATTTTCATCCAACCTCGGGAAAGATAGAAGTAGAAAACTTTATTTCACCGGAGGAAAAATAACTTCAGAACGATGGATCAAGGAGCTTAACTTTAGCCGCCATGACAGCCGAAGATGACGGCGAAGCTTGATGGATCTTCACTATCCTTCATGTATCGGCTCCTCCTATAGATCAAGGATCTGGAAGACCAGGTGTGCAGCGGTTCATCTGCCCTGGTTGGTGGTTGCATCTTTTGGGCAGGGGATTCATAACCCAGGTGAAAATTCTCATGGACTCATCAAATTAAATCAAATCATTTCGAAGCCTCTTGAAAATCATGTTAATCTTGGGAAGTGGTAGTTTGATGCATGAAAAATAAAAAAAATTGAACACTCAAGAATGAACTTCACTAGATATCATGTCACTCTTCCTGATTTTCACAAAAAGGCAACTTGGAAACTCTAATGGTTATAGCATACTTTCTAGAGAAGAAATGCTAGCTCGGGAACGAAATGGAGGTTCCACAAACTAGTTTTCATTACCTCCAATATTAAAGAAAAAATAAAAGGTTTTCTTGTGATTGTTCTCAAGCTAAATGTCATTGTACTCAAGCTCATTGGCCACCGATGAGGCTTTAAGTGTTCCTTTTAGAGAAGAGGGGATAGAGGATCTTGTGACACACTAGAAAAATGAGGAGGGTTTATCTTGATCTTTAAGGAGTTCCATAATGTATATAGATGAGATTTTCATCCTCATTATTTGAAATTCCAAAGGGCCATGAATTTTCATGCGGACAACACTGATGCATAAATTCGTCACACTTTATTTGGTTTTAATCCAAGAAGCATCTACTTGCTTAAAGAGTGGAATATTTATTTTCTTACTTAATAGAAATCTCTATGTATTCATTTTAATCATCAGTAGATGATTACAAATACCCAAGTTATATCATGTGATTACCCACATTTATTTTGATATTTTTTTCATTTAGATGTTATAAAGACTAGAATTTTCAGAATTCGCATTTTTATTGTCATTTCATCATATTCACTTTTAATAAATTAACATGATGGTAATGTATTGAATACCTTAATTTAATCTATTATTTTTATGTTAATACATGCTAACATTTTTCCTTCATGAATTATATGTTAAAACTTTCTATTATCTTTTTTATTCTACGGTGGCCCCAGGAGGAAGCATCATTTTAAAACAATGTACCTCTCTCTCCACTCTAAGTAAGCTTTAGCTTCTCAAAGATAGAAAGAGATTTGCAACAAAAAGGTAATTAGAAAATTCAAAATTTATCTTGAACGATTTATTTTTCCATGTGGTATTAATATTACTATAAGACTTATAATTCTTACTATTAGATTTCCATGATGAAATCTTCTCGGAGAATTTTCTAGAATCATGGTGAGCTAGTGCAGAGGGCTATTCCAAAGGATGTCAAAAGCCCGTGACGAGGTGTTGTTGGGCAATTGGTGAGCGAGCTGTCATCTTTTTCTTTTAGCAATCCAATTTGGGATTGAGCAGGTTTTAGGGTTCTTTTCCTAGGTTTTGAACTAATCCAAGGTAGAATTGAACCTTGCAATGTCAAAATATCCTGAAAACTTTATCCTGCCTATACATGCACAAGACTTGCATCAATACCAACGAGTTGCGAAGCTCTCGTCCAAATTTTCCTTCCCACGCAACAAAGCTTTTCATCAAGGCATGCCCAAATGTCCTCTAAGGGCCAAGATCTAGGAAAATAGAGCTCACAAGTCTTGTTACCCACAACAACAAGATTCAAATTTTGTACAAGTATGATCAAACTTGTATAGCAGATAGCTAGGTTGCAATTGTGTTTCTTAACCTAGGTTTCTAGGTAAGCGCCCATGGTTTCATCATTTAATCAGATGATCATCCTCCTAGAAGAGTAAAACTAGAAAAAGATTGAGGGAGGAGCCCAAGAATAGGAAGATCAAAAGAAAAGCCTAGGGAGACAATCACTCCTTTTGGTGAAGGATGATCATCATCCAACAAATCTATTGATAAAATTGAGGACTATCCATTTCGAACCATCGATCAAGTCATCTTCCTCAATTTTATCAATAGATTTGTTGGATGATGATCATCTTCCTCCTCCCCTCTCAGCCCCTTTTTTCCAATAAAACATGTGCTAATTACCTTTAAGGTGACATGAGCGCAGATATTTTTTTTGGTAAAAAGGGCCCACAAAATTGGATTGGCTTCCCCTCAAAGGTGCAGTTTCTAAGGAGCCCATGTTTATCCCACGGCGTCGGATAAACAGAGAAAGCGAGATTCCGAGGTCATGGCAGCATCTTCCGCGGTTTCAGGTGCAACATCCTGCAGCTTCTCTCGTCCTGTGAGCTTCGAGCCCTCGAAGCTGCTCCCCGGCAGATTTCTCCGCTGCCCTGCGCCGGATTGTTTCAGATTAAGCCATCAGGATCTCTCCTCGCGACTTCCCCGTCGAACACTTACGGTGGTAATATTCTTTCTTGATTTGACTTTCCTTTTGCTCGCTCTCGTTTTCGTTCTGGTTCCTTTTTCTCACCGGTCGCTTACATGTTCCTTTCATTGAGGAGAATGCGCATTAAGATTTCCTGGTTTCTGCATTTACCCGGATGACCGTCAGCAAAATCGATTTTCTCTCTCCTATACTTTTGTCACCACTCTAGCAAAGTCAGTCCCATATTGAAGGAAGACCGAAATTCAAATTCATGTGCTTTAGCAAAACCGGTTTTCTCTCTTCGCAGTAACATTTTTGCCACCAATCTCTAGAAAAGTTAACTTCATCTATAAGAAAGATAAAAAAAATTTAAAATTCACAGTTTAGTTTTTTCTCTCTAAAGCTTTTGCCATCAATCCATAGCAAATTCAGCTCCATCTTGAAGAGATAAAAATTTGAAATTCATGGGCTCATCCTGATTTCCCCTTTTCAAATTTTCTAATGGACCATCTTTCTCTCCCCTTGCTGCATTTGATATGTTTGGGCTCAATGCTTTGGCTTTCAAACTGAACAGGTGAAAGCGAAGAAGCAGACATTTTCTTCATTTGATGAGTTACTTGAAAATGCAGATAAGCCTGTGCTGGTTGACTTCTATGCTACCTGGTAAGAAACTCTTTCAAGATATGCTGATATCACTTTATATTGCTGCTTTTTGTTTCTTTGGATTCTAGTAAAAAAATGATGCAGGTGTGGTCCTTGCCAATTCATGGTTCCCATTCTGGATGAAGTTAGTACCCAGCTGAAAGACAAGATTATAGTGGCGAAGATAGACACAGAGAAGTACCCAGAAATTGCCAGCCACTATGACGTTGAAGCGCTGCCGACATTCGTCATCTTCCGAGACGGAAAACCCTGCTATCGTTTTGTGAGTAAAATTGATAATTTTTTCACTCTAATATCTCTCAATAGTTCTGAAGGTCCATTCTGGAGCCCATTTTTCTCAACCTGCTCTTCAATTTATTTGCACTTGAGAGGATCTGAATCCTTGTGTTTTGACAGTTTTACTCCTGCCTAGAAATGTTTTGCATCTGTTTCTCCTGTTGTTGATAATAATTCCTTCACTTTCAGGAGGGAGCATTGCCTGCAAAACAATTGATTGAACTCATCGAAGATGTCCTGAAAGGTAGTCAATGAAGGTTACTTAGGCCCATCTGGAGGTTCGTACTGTCAGTTTATATCATTAAGTTTGAACTGGCCTTCATTTATTAATCACTATCTATTTATCCCCCCCTCTTGCTCTCTCTTTCTCAGTATTGCAAATGGACATCGAGCTGACCTGTATCTGATTTGATACAAGAAAGATTGAAAACACTGATCGTAGCAAGTTTACGTTATACTTTCATGTGTTTTTATAATAATGTCTCAACGATAAACAGGTGCCTGCCTCCCGTTGAGAACTTATTGTTTGTCATTGTCATTTGAGGTCACTTTAGCTCAGGAACACCCTTTGAACTCTGTACTGTCCTCATCTTGGAGGATTTGTCGATCTGCCACCTCCATCCCTGTACTTGATTCTAGAGCTATGGAGTTTGCCTTCTCATGAGCAATGCAATGGGTATAAGGATACGTATTTTTGGATTAGGGGAATAAAGATCAACAACATTATAAGGCTTACTGAGATTGGTAGTTTGAAGCTGAAAATTAGCACTCTTCAAATGTCTCTGCTGTTATTGCAGTAATTCTAACTGAATACTTTTTGGGGCATTGGGAATATCTAATAGATTCAAGCTTCTAATGGGCCATGTCTGCACCCATCAAGCCCATGCAGTGAAGCCTCATTGAAGTCACATGGAAATTACAAAGAAGGGGACAAGGGAACCGTTAAAGCCTCTATCTCTCTCTCTCTCCCTTCTTCGACTTCCTCTTCCTCTCCTTGGTTGTTTTTATCTCTTCCGGTGTTCTTACCTCAAATGTGATGTTTTTAAGCTGTTTTTAGTTTGTCCTTCCTTTCCCCCTCCCTTTTCCTTCTGGATTCTTCTCTCCCCCCATTTTTTTTCTTTCAGCTACTTTGTCTGGTTCTCCTCTGTCTAAATTTCTTTCTAGTCTTTTTCTTTCCCTGATCTCTTTCCCTTTCTTACTTTTTCTTTCCATATTTCTTCTTCCTCATCCTCTCTTTCTCCTTCTCAAGATCTCTCTGCCAATTTCTCTTTCTTGGGATCTGTTTTTCTTTCAGATTTCTTCCCTGTTTCCCTCTTTTTATGTGCGTTTTCTCTCCCAATTTTGCTTCTTCCCTCTCTTTCTTTCTCTTTCTATCTCTGTTTCTTTTTTATCTCTCTTTCTCTTTTTCTTTCCTTCTTTCTTTCTCTCCCTCTCTCTCTCTCTCTCTCTCCCTCTTTATGGTCCAGATTTATCTCCTTGAATTTTCTCTCCAAATTTATTCTTTTTTTAATCTGATTCCTTCAATTTTCTCTCTCCTTCATTCTTTCATCTCTCTCTCTCCCCCTCTTTTGCAAACACTTTTTCTCTCTCATCCTTGATTTCTGATGTAAGATAATTTGGAAGAGGTATCTAAATCCTACAATATGAGGGAGGACCTATGAAGTGATATCAGTTAATAATTTAGAGGAAATAATGGATATATTATGATTGACTAGTACTGTAGGTCAATGAATATGAGAGAAGGGTAAAGAGGATAGGTGAGTATAAGAAGAAGGAGAATGTGAGGAATAAGCGCAGAAAGAGGGATCTTAAGATGTATGAGAGGAAGAGTGATATTATTATATTATATAATATGAGATAGCGGATGAGGGAAGAGAGAAAGGATAATAAGAGAAGATTGCGGAAGAGATAGAAGGAGCGGAAATATATGTTATATATTATATTTAGGAAATAGGGAGAGGGGGTGTAAGATGAGAGGAGATCGGGAATGGATGAGAGTGCGTCGGAAAATAATATGGTGACGGGAAGAGATTAGAGAGGACAGAGAGTCGAACGTTGGACTTTAGATTTCGGAATGCGAACTATCATTCACGAAGTAGTTAAGGATGTTACCTGTAGGCGTTGTGAAGTGTATGCTTCGGATTAATCCACGATAAAGTGTATTTCCTCTGTTTGCTTCTTACTGTGAGATGGGTGAAAGAGGACAGAGCGGGAGGGAGAGCAGAAAGAGAGATAGAACTCGGAGAGAGAGGATGCGGGAGAGATTGATGGAGACATGGGGAGAAACACGATGAACACAAAGGGTAAAACGAACCCAGATAGTAACCAAATTTTCATTCAATAATCAATTGCCCCTTTTGTTCTTACAGTTTCCGTTTTATAGGTTCAACATGGAAGTTACAGTGAAGCGTCGTGTCATAGCGGTTATGCATTTTCGCGTGGGCCGAATAACGTTTTCTCACTTTCCGATTCTTGGAAAGGGTGGACCGCGGGACCTTGGTCGTTGATGCTATCGTCATCAGTGGACGGGAGAGTCGTTGGTGTCGTATCATTGATCAAATGCTTACAAGGGCAGCTCGCGCGGAAAATTATCCTCGGAGAAGATATCGTTGACGCTGGTAAGGTAGATCTTCCGCTCGCCGGTGTTGACTTTCGTTATTCCTCACAACGAGGTTTCGCCGTCGTTTTCTGTTGTCACTTTACTCGCACAAGGTAGGGAGAATTCTCGACAATAGATGTGAACGTTAGATTGCAGGAAAATTGTTGTGACGGTGTCCTGTCGTCAGCCGATCCTTCAAGCCGACCCATTCGTCAGAGTTGTGTAGTGAATACCGTGGAAGATTTCTGTCTTTTCACGAGCCTCTGAAGCCAGTTGAAGAGAAGTCCGATCGAGTTTGTGTTGATGCTGCTGAGATTCCACTTTACGTTCTCGTCGGGGAGTTTTATGTTAACGCCATTCTCTGATAGTGATTGATAGATGAGGTACATCGTTGATCTGATTCATCGTGGGATGATTGCAGGTGTTGTTTCAGAGGAGAGGTACGGAGGAGACTGATCTCCTTTGTAGGAGCTGCCTTTATGCTGACTTTCATCATATAAGCCATCTTCAATATTCTGCTTATCCACTCATCGTGAAGATATTATAAACTGGGAGATGGTGAAGACTTCTCCTTGTAATGGTCTTGAACTCTTCTTGATTGAGTTTGTTTGAGAATCTTCTTTCATACCAACTGACTTTATACTAATAGTAGGTAGATCTCTCCTATAATTCCATCTATGGGAGGTTTTCAAAGAGAAAAGGAAATTTAATAAAAAAGGGATTCCTATTGACTTTCTTGAGATCATTACTTTATAACTATACAAGGTTACCTATGATATAGTGGATAGGTTTGGAAAATAGGGAACCTATATCAAGGTAGAAAGTGGTTGACTTGATCCATTCAAGGAATTCTAGGTTTCTAAAGATAAGGATTAAATGTTTGACCAAGTCAATCTTTAGATCAGTATAAAATAGGAGGGAGGGAAGATAATTCCCTTAAGATCTACACTCTCTTTAATTATTTAGAGAGGTCTTCTTCATCCATTTAATGAATGGATAATTTTTCAAGTTGGTGGATAAGGAGGAGGAGGAGGAGGATAGGTTCACTTAGAACCCTTGTGTTCATGTTTTAAAATAATTCTCCATCAATTTCTCTTTCAACTTTCCTCTCTCTCTCTCTCCCTCTTCCTTCTTGCTAGCTTTCTCTCCCTTTTCTCATATCTTTGTCTCTCGTCTGATTTTACTCATTCTATCTATTCTAACCATTCTCACACTCAACTTCTCTACCATTTTCTTTGCTTTACCTCTTTTCCCTAAACTAGTATGGACTAGCCCATGGCACATGCATGGCCTGTGGACTACACGTGTGAAGGCAGTGCAATGTGCATAGATAAAGAGCGCCCATTGGCGATGGGATGGTACTAGAAAGCAGGACGCATGAGCAGGTGATGCTCTAGGGCTATACATGGTGGCCCAAGCAGGTGACCTGAGTGGGCACTGACCATTGTGGCTTGCTGTGCCAGTGTGCAAAGGTCACCTTGCAAGATACAAAGAGTAGTGGTGGGATCCAGTGTAGTGTGAAAACAGTGGCAATAGAAGATCCATATGGCATACATTTTGAAGAAGAAAACTCTCTAACTTAACCTGCACCAAATGACTGAAGCATAGGGGTGGTCTATGCATAAGGCTTGAAGGTAAAAGAAAATAACATAAACTGAATTTTTTTCTTTCTAAATAGAACCTAATAGTAGGAGAACTCTGAGTTCCTGGATCTAGTGAAGGCAATGAGTCATGACCCTCATTGTACTCTTCCCCCTTGTTACTTTTCCCCCTTGAAAAGCGATGGAACAAAATAAGGCCTCAATAATCTCATTAATGGATAAGAGGTTAACTGGAAACATGGCAAAACATAAAGAACATTAGATTAGATTAATATAAGGGAGGACCTTAGATTAGCCACACATTTTCCCACCTTAGGACATGCATGACCATGTGTGATGGAAATATTAGAGGGGTTACGTAAATGATTTAAGCAAGAAAGAAGGGATTGGATACCAGACATATGGGGGGAATCCCTCGAGTCAATTATCCCAAGGTGGAGATGGACTAGTAAGTAGAGCAATACTTGATGCAGAAATAGAGGTATGATGGGAGGAAGGAGTATGTTCTGTATGTCTCTTGTTGTCTCCTCAGACAGTGAAGCTCTTGAGAAATGGTCATGGTTTGAAAGGACAAAGATGACGATATATCAATCTATGTAGTGTAGGTCAAGCCAGATTTCTCACTCATAAACACCTACTGGTGAGAGATATTAAACTTGCTTCCATACACACAAGCCCACTCATCCCAATTTGCCTTGGATGGAGAGATAATGTGCATAGGTGGGAACCACCATCTTGAGCATCCAAGGCATAATTTCTTGAGCATGAATGAGCCACTCCTCAAGTTAAGATTCGGAGGGTTGTCCATGAGGAGTGAGAGATTACCATGACTCTAACAAAAGCAAGAATAACTGGAAAACTATGTAACATAGCTGGTTCCGCCAATTGCCATGCACACGTTATGAAGATGGTGGAAAAATGTGTTCCTTGAAAGATACAGAGAAGGGGTGAGCAGCTATACCACCATAAAAGTAGTAATAATTGGCGATGACGGATGGTGAAAAAGCAACACTAACACACAAAGGAGGTGCAGGCAGAAAATCTAATGGAGAGTCCTTGTTGCAGGACGCGGTTGTGAAAACCCTCGTGCCTGATCAATGGGACTGAGGATGACTGACGATAGTGTGGGCAAACCTAATATACGAGGAGGCGAGTACTAGACCCTAAGCACGAGACCTAACCTAAACCTAAGTACAGGCAGGTGTGCCGATCAGCGAAGTCGACTCCGGGTGACCTTGGGAAGCTTGCGATGATGGATAGGGTGAGACCCTTTTGATCTACATCTGGAGGCGTGGAAGTCGCTCGTCGTGGGGTAGCCGGGAGGCTGCAGCTCATGCTCAGTGTCAGACCTGACGTACGCGTGAGAAGTCTCGAACCTATAGTCGTACTACCCTACCTACGTCGTCCGACGGCGGTGGAGACGAGTAAAGGAAACGCTTCGAAAAGTAATTAACTTGAAAGAGGGGTTGAAGCTAACCTGCAGGGCGGGATGCCCGGTGGGTCGTGGCGTAGTGGAGAGTTGTCCTACACGGCACGGACAGGTGGCGGAAGTGATCCGGGTCAGCAATATCCGATCGCGACGGAAGCTCCAGCACGGATGTGAAGGTAATGTACGCTGGTGGGACACGCGTGCAGGGACAAAGGCATGCAGAGAAGCCTACAGTCACGCGATCTGGGAATGCAGGCATGCAGGCGATTAGTGAGCACACAAGCGCGAACAGCCAGGCGCGCGTGGGCTGGGGGGTGAAAATAGGGAGTGGCAGCAATCGAGAACGGGCCGGCAGAGTGCGGCCTACGGGGAGTGTGAGCGAGGTGGCAATGTCACCAGGGGAAGCGCCCAGGAGTTTGGGGAGGGATCGCTGACGGATCGTTTTCGTGCGTCGTTAAATCACAAAAACGTTGGTCAAACAAAATTTAGAAAAACCGAACTCACAAAGATAAGATATAAAATCAAGTAATAAGTAAGTATCGGGTCGATCCACAGAGAGCAGGGTTGACTTTAATTGCAGAGTTGACTTGGTCAAACTTAGGTTTAAAAGGGGTTTTAAATAAGTTAAAATAAGAAGTAATGAGTGGAAATGATATAAATAAGCTAAATAAGAAATTTTAAGAATTTAATTCTCGGGTTTGACAGAAAAAGTCAAAACTCAAAGTCAAAGTGTTGACTTTGACCGATAGTAGGTGTTATATAAAATCAGAGAACCAAACAGAGTCAGAAGATTACAAAAATTAGATATTTGGAAACTAGAGAAAAAAATGGAATTTATTGATATATAATTCGTGATTTTTGGATAAGAAATGGATTTACTATGAATTATTGAAAATCAAATAGCAGAAAATCCCCGAAATGAACACCTCAGAGGAAATTTTCAAATTGACCGGTCAAATGAAATCCAAATCTTGCAATTTATATGTCAATGGAAATCTAAGAACCAGAGAAATCTAAATAGACCAAAATCGTCGAATTCTGATTTATAAATTGAAAGTAATTGACCCCGAAAGTCAACATTTGACTTCTGATGAAGGATGAACAGTCCTCAGTCAAACATCAAATTGGAGGTCCAAATGAACTCGGAATTTGATGAATTTGCTATCCACGGAAAGCTGATGAAAAGAGAAATCCAATGAAACCAAAATCAAGTGATTTGGAATTATAATCAAAGAGATATCATATTTTCAAAATTAGCAATTTTTCAGACTGAAAATTAGGGAAAATGAAGAACACTAAGAACTAATTTGCAAAATTAAAGATCTAAACCTAATAAAAACTCAAATTACCTCTTGATAATCGATCAAATCTCACTACTAACCCGATTGCCACAAGAATGGGGCCTCAATTCTCGTGGATTGAAGCGAATTTGCTCGGATTCTTCCTCGTGGACGTTCGGAATTCAAGGGAGAAAATTCAATGAAATCAAGAGATTAAATCGTGCTTATCATGCTTCAATGGCTGCGTCTCTACACTCTTGGAAGCAGAGGATCACAAGAACTTAAGACCTTCCTCGAAATTTGCTTAATTTCTTCACGAATCGATCAAAAGTTGAAGAACAAGGGAGAAATACGTGGCTTTTTAAAGGGAAAATTAGCCCAAAATCGTGGGCAATTGAGGCAGTCATGGGAGCGGTTTTGAGAGGTCGTGGGAGCGATTCCTTCGGCGGCTTTGTAGCTCCCGAATTCGCGGTGAATTCTTCCTCAAATTAGCCTCAAAAGAAGCCCCGATCGCACCACGATCGGGCCACGATCGCACCACGATCGGGCCACGATCGTGGGCTGATCTTGATCGCGATCCACCATTGAAAGCCTTCTGAAGATCGTGGAATTGATTCCACGATGAAAGATCCACGATCGCGGCTCGATCGCGCCGCGATCGCCGTTCGATCGGATTGCGATCGTGGTGTTCTTCCACGAGTTTTCTACACCGTCCGATGAAGCTTCAGCTGGATGGACGATCGCGATCCCCTGATCCAGTGCGCCACAATCGTGAGGAGGGTCCACCGCCAGCCGTCCGATCAGTGAGAAGATCGCGATGAAGATTGCGATCGTCCGATGGATCAACGTCCAATGAAGCTGTGATCAAATCGGGATGGCGATCCGACGTACCTGGTGCCTCCATGTGTCATCAAGTAAGCTCTTGATCACGTTTCACTTATGTCCCTTTTTGCAGCACGTGCTTTGATGAAGATCGCGTGGACTGCGGTCCACGCGATCGACACTTCGGGAGAAGATCCAACGCCTGTGCATTCGCCACGTCACCTGCATATTGGAAATGTGTGGGAACATAGTCCCACACGAAAGAAATAAAGAGAAATGAAGCGGTTAAATAGGGGGGGCGCAAATATCAAGTAATTGCGTTACCGCCCCCACTCTCTTACCAGGGCCCACCATACTCGTGGGCCCTCCAGCTGCCAGACCTACCTGCCACGTGGCGCCCCACACGGGCGCCCACGTGGACTCGCGTGGATGCGTGGCCCCCTGCCACGTGGCCGCGCCCTGTGCGCCTCCTGCGCCCCGCGTGGGCCACCCACGGCTCTGCCACGTGGCCTCAGCGCCGCGTCGCACCCGTGCGGTGGTCCCGCGCGCCACGTGTCAGCTCACCCGAAGCTCCCGCTCGCCACATCAGCATCTGCAGGTAAGTATTTTCCCTTTTTCGCGATTTTAATAAGGAAAAAATCAGTTTAAAATTATATAAAAATCGGAAAAAGGCATAAAACTTCAGAAATTCATAATTTAAAATATACAACTCCTTTTTAATCCAAATTTTCTCCATTGGATCACAAAATTCTTTTCTTTTTAATATCATGTCATTTAAAATATATTTTGAAAGAAGAAATCAAGATGATTTAGAATTTTCTTAACTCATTTCTTAATAACTATTCTAAATCATAAGTTCATCTTGATATTATTCTTCAAAACATGCACTAAAGTCAAAATCATTCAATAAAAGAGATTAACTTCTATTAATCTAAACTTAACAAAAGATTAATCATCTATTAAGCATGAAATTATCCCTAATTAATGCATAAATATCGACTTTAGTGAAATGACATACCAATGGAGAAAATTCCTAAAAAGTATGATAACATGCATCACATTCACATAAAATAAGCATGAATATTAGTTAATTAGGATAAGAATTCAAGTTATAAATGCATGTTATCAATCGCGAGGTCGCGGTCAACCTTGGGGGAACTGAGGAGCACACACGACCGAAAGAGATGTCAACACGCGGATAGGCAAGTCCTGTCACGCGTGAACAGATTGCGGTCGGCGCTGCTTTGCAATCAACACACGCGGGAAGTCTTCAATGCAGGTGAAAATCTTGCTCGTGGTCGCGGACAGGGGATCCAGTGGAGGGATGGGTTTTGGCGAGCGAACGACGGGGAGGGGGGGATGTAGAATGCGGGCATCAGGTGGTGATGGGATGACGACCAATGGAAGAGGGGTGCGGCATGTCGATGAGGAGGGTATGGATGAACATCCAGGCAAACTTGTCAGGGGTGATGGTGAATTTTCAAAGACGGTCGGGTGGATTCGACGAGGTGAGGAGGGGAGTCGGATGAGCAACGTAGGGTGGGAAAAGGGAGGCTTTCGGGGTTGATGGAATTCGAGTGGGAAGGTTAGTACGACCGGATGAATTTTGGCTTGATGAGGGGATGGAGGAAGGTTAGGCAGTGGGCGAATTTTCGGCCGGGCGTCGACGCGAACTCAGGAATTGGGGTGTCAACGGGGGTCTAACTGAGTGTCGTGGTGAATTTAGGTAGGGTGCGGCAACGATGAGAGGCGGGCGTCAACGTGGGCTCTGGTAGGGTGTGAGCGCCGAGGATGAGCTCGAGAGAATGAGGGGGAGAGTGGACGGAGGACGTGGGAGAGGGAAAAAGCTGGCAATGGGGTAGAGGTAGTCAAAGTCACGGTGATGGAAAATTTTGGGTCGGAAAGTGGATGATGGAATTTCGGATGGATGACGGGGTGGCGATTTTCGGGTATGACGATTCACGGACGGGGAATAGGAGTGGGCGTCGGGCGTTCACGGGACAAATCCAGATGGGGAAAATTGGGATGGAGGTGGAGTGGCTTTGATGGAAAATTCGAAATGGGACACGGAAATTCGGCAAAATGCTGGAGAACAAAATTGCGGAATGTCGGGATTGAGGGTGTGGTCGAGGAAGAGAGAGTTCGGGTAGGTTTGGATCGGAGAAGGGAAGATCACAGGTGGAGGAGTTGGACGGGCGGTGGGGCTATAGGATGAATCCGAGAGGAGAGGAGGGGATTGGGCGGAGGAGGTCTGGAAGATGGTGATGGGTTGCACGGGAAATTCAGGATCTGCAAGAATGATCTCTGGACAGGGAGAGATTCCGAAATTGGGAAAGAGGTGGAGATCGTGGGTTCAAGTTGGATTTCGGGCGGCACGTGGTATCTAGAAGGGAGGTCAGAATGGGACGGGGAGGGTGTGCAAGTGATGGTGGTGGTGAAGGGGGTGTTCGGGATGGGAGAAATCGGGAAGGTGCGACGGGGGTGTGGGAATCGCAGGAGGGGAAAGTGGATAGGACGACGGAAGCGTCGGAGAGGGAAGGTGGAGATTTCGGTGGTGCGCAGGGGGAGGACGCGGAAGGTGTATGAGGGGAAGTTCTTGCACGGAGCGGTGGAGATGGTGGAGGAACTGCAGAGGAGTTGCAGCAGGGGAGGACGATCGTGGGTTGAAGATGAACGGGAGGAAGTGCGATGGGGGGAAGGGGGAAGATGGCCGGAGATGGGGAGCGGAACGTGGAGGGGAAGATGGAGATGATGGCGGTGCGGCAGTCCGGAGGCAGCGGCGGCGGCAGCTTGAGGACGGCAGCGTCGCGATGACAGTGGAGAAGAACCCGTGGCTGGGGCAAGGACTGATGGCGATCGTTGCGGCAGCGGCGGCGGTTGGACTCCTTCCCCGGCCTTCCTTGAGCAGCCACTTGAGAGGGAGATCACTCCTTTCTTTCTTCAAATGACGGCTAGGGTTTGTGGGGGGGTCCCTTCCCCTCTTATAGAACCCATAATGGGCCAAGAGGGGAAAGGGCCCACTTGAGGCACACAACCCACACGTAACATACTCATAGAAAGAAATAAGGTTCACAAAGAGAAAGGGCTTCACGAATAGGATCCCGAAAAGGGAAGAACCCACCCGGAAGCCTAAAAGGGAGAGGGAAATAAACGAGGACCCACTTAAACACGTGCGGGTCAAAAATTCATAATAAAGAAATAAAGATAAGCGGATAGATCCGCGCGCGCAAAAGGGCTCCTCCGGCGCCGTGGTATCATACTTGGTGGCGACGGGGGTCATACGCCACCAGTCCTTGTTTGATATACTGAAGTAGGACAATAGAATCAGACACAAAATTCAACGAACCAAATTAGGGTAGTGTGAACCAAGTAAGCATGTGGACAAGTTGTTGCTGGTTAGGAGGTCGCAAAGTGTTAGTAGGGTATGGATGATGACAAGGCGTTAGAAAGGTGTTTAATAACATGCATTTTTATGCATTTTACTTCTTATTCTTCGATAATTTTTGGAGCATGATCCACGTCATTATTATGCATGTTACAATCGTTTGATGAAATTTTTACACGGTTCATATCATATCATTCATTTGACCTTTTTTTAAGGTCAAATGAATATGATTTAATTGCAAAGAAGCAATGAAGCAAAGAAGTGAGTCTAACACAAAATTTCCCTTTTTCATTAATTTGATATTTTATTTCAGGTGATATGATGTTAAAGAGGGCAAAACAAGGTTCAAAGTGGTGAAAATTTCATCCAAAACAGAGTTTTAAGTTATGAATATTTTAAGTTATGAATATTCATATCTATGAAAAGATATGAATATTTTAAGTTACAAGGGTTTTCCTATAATTTTTCCTATTTTTTTATATCTCTGGATTTTTTTAATGAATTTTCCTATTTTTATGATAAATTTCCTATTTTTAAAGATTTTTTAAAAGAATTTCTTAATCTAATTTTGTCTTGTAATCCCCTTCATGGATATTATAGAACCTATAATCATTTTTATGTAGCAGCATTTCATCATTTCATCACAAAAATAGCATTATAGCATTGTCATCATTTCATCACAAAAATCTCACACATTCATCATTTGCTTATCATCCTCTCAAGAGCACACATTCATCCTACTTATCTCTCCGTTCCATCATTCTCATTCTCTTCTCACTATCATTCTCTCCAAAATATAAATTATAAATATTGAAATCTACATTTAGAATACAATCTACACCATATTCATCATATTTATTTCCCACATTTCTCCATAATCTTCTTCTTAAAAGGACTAATCTTAATACTTTGGATCCTTGAAGATATGCCCCTTAATCTAGTACAACAATATGTAGATTAGGACATGATTGGTTCATGAAAAGGACACTAACCTATTGATCTTATTATTTTCTTAAAAAAGAAAAAGAATTGAATTACTTCTATTTGTAAATTATTTCTTTTATTTATTATCCTGTTGGTGAAATACTTCAACTTCTCCTTGCCATTCTCTTTTCAATTTGACCCCACTTCATTGTCCAATTTACAAAAAAAATTATGAGCAATCAAATCTCATCCTTGTTAACCTATTTCCATGTGAGTCTTAAGGTGACCCATGTGTAAGCTAAATTTTAATCTTGATTTTTAATAGACTTGAGAATGATTTTGATACATAATCTTATGTATTCAAAGATTGAATGATTTACATGTAGAAATCATTTTCCTTGGTGCATGAGAATTCTATGAGCACTGCGTTGATTGTGTGTACATGCTTTGGGAATGACATGAGCCGTATGCTTTGGGGTCGATGCATTACATGGTGTATACAATAACCCACAACGTGGAAGTCACATGCATGTTATATTATGGATTGCAGTTGTTTATGTTTGGTAGATCCTTCTTCTTTAAAATGTCAAACCCAGGGACTAGAAAGGAAAAGAGAGGCACTAGAGATTTGTTGAAGAGCACTGTGATGAGCAAAGGGAAAGAGGGAAAAAAAATTGGTCAAGTTGATGGCATAGGGAGAAATTTGAGAGAGAGACTTGGGGCTATGATACCATGTTATTAGAGAAGGGAGTTCAAATAACAATAGAGAAGCCTCTATACAATTACATAGTGAAACAAGGGCCATAAATTATAGAGAAGAAATTACAAGAATGCAATTGGTCCAACCAAGACCCACTCATTGTCCACTTGTGAACATTTTCCATTCTTCTAATTCCATGATTGGTGAGCAGTGTGATGAATTGGGATCGTATGGTCATTGAAAACACACGGTCAAGAGTCAAAATAAAGTCCAAACTTACCAATTTTAAGATTAAATGACGAATTGAGGGGTATAATGGTAAATAAGGGTCGAATTCCAAGGGAATTAGGAAATTTTTTTAAGATCTCTTCGAATTTGATCAAATTGGATGATGAAATGGTGATAGAAATGGTGATGAAATGTTTATTTTCTATTTTAAGAAAGAGGACTCAAAGACGAATCCACGGAATAAAAAATAACTGAATTTCGATTTAATTTCGCGGAGAAATCATCGAATGAACAGAGGTGAAATTTCCGAAAATAAAGATTGTGAAAAACCGAAATTGAGTATGAAATTGACTCAAATTACGATTCTAATACGAAATCTAAAGCTATACAAAGATAGATTAGGATGAAACACGATCCCTAACCCACAAGCGCTCGAATTGATCCAATTACTCGCCAGAATCAAGGCTATTCATCAAAATTTAGAAAAACGCGATCGTGGAGTTCAAGCGTCAATTTCTTCCTCATCGATCGTCGAAATCTCACTCTCAAGCACTCCGTGGATGCGGAAAAGAGTCTAGAAGCGATTGAGAACAAGATATTCAGGAGATTTGGTGTCTAAACAGTTTGATTAAGTTGAATTGCTCTCAAATGCTTTACATCGTCTAAGAACATCTCAATTTATAGGCTAATTTGGGCGTAATCATCCGATCTTCATTTAATCCACGATCAACGGCTCTGATGAAATGCATAGGATGCGAATCATTACCGTTAAGTTGTGGCCGTTGGATCTTTGATCGACGGCCGAGATAAAGCCACGTCGCATGCGTAATAAAAATGCATCAAACACTCGCCATTGGATCATGATCGTACGTTTCAGATGCGTTTCCGTCGGTTTAATCTCAGTCGTTATAACTCCTCTTGATCAACGGTTGAGATTAAAATGATTCTTGATGAATCAGATCACGCCACGTACCTGCGCCTTTAAGTGAAGATTGACGATCGCGATTTAATCACGCGATCAGACGTCCCACGTTGGCCACGTCACATCCTTCTCTTGATCGTCAATCGCGATTGATCAGACGCTCTAGATTGCGCCAGGTCACCTACGCGCTAATAATAAATTGAAAAATTGATTTTAAATTAGAAAAATCGATTTTTAATTTCAGAAAATCCTTAGAAGTTTATTAAAAATTCAGAAAAATTCAGAAAAAATCTAGAAAAATTGTTAAAAATTAGAAAATTCATAACTTTCAAAATCTAACTCCAAATTAATCCAAATTTCTTTCATTTGATTAGAAATTAAATTATCTATCATTATAAAAGTCAAATTTAATAAATAACAAGAGATTTAATTTCTATTTCAAAAATACATTCATTTTTTTAAGATTTTAAAACTTAGAAAATAAAATGAATGTATATAAAATGATTTTTTTTATTATTTTAACTTTAAAAACTAACTATAATCTCAAGTAAAGATGGATTATGGAATTATTTATCTTTAATTTATCATAATTAACCCTAATTTAATGTATTTTGAGATTATAATGACTTTTTTATAGAATGATAGATAAACACTCATAAATATGATAATATGGATAGGAAGGAAATATTTTATGCCTTAATATGCATAAATAATCATGTATTATCATGTCTAATTAGCATGTTATCACAGTGTATGATGTACCTTGAGTCAGTCCATTATTTTGCATAAAAAAAGAAGATTTATCTATGTCATTAGTCCCACTTGTTTGTATATTTCTTAGTTTGTCTTTTTCCTTAATGAACAATTAGAGATAATTTCATCCAATTTGGATGTCATGGACTCTTGTAACTAGAATAATGGATCTGAATTACGCTTGTTAAAAATGGAAAATTTTGAATCAAAGAAAAAATTCAACTTGCTAAAATATAGAAATAAACTAGTATAGGCTAGTCAAGGTCAAATCTATTGAGAATTAGGTTGAAAATATGATGATAATTGACCACACTTAGAAAATTTTTGGTAATGTGGGTGATGAAATTTGGTCAAATAATGGATATAAATCACAATTTTGAAAGAGGATGAAATGAGATTTACTATGAGCTCAAGATTGCACAAACCAAATGTAGATTCTGATGGAGATTATGTAGCCTATAAGCCAATAACACTTCCATATATCTCATTTATGTTCACTGAAATTAAATTTGTTCATTGTCATTCTTGTGTGGTGTTTGCAATGAAGTCCATGATCATATGCAATGACTAAGTGAATTATGATGAGATAATAATACAATATGTTCTAAAGATTCCTATTCGTAAGATATTAGAGAAGGATATCAACTTATCTAGAAAGAATAACACTATCTGATCTGACTCATATGATGATTATGGTTGATATTGTAGCCATCAGTGTGAAGACACTAAAGATATATAATGGGTGCACTTTGGAGAAAGAGTTCACTAAATTGATTTGTATGAATCCTTGAATGTTATTATACCTACCTATTAATCAGGTTGATTCACGTCATGGTTGCGGTTGTGGTCCTTTATGGTGGCGTACGACCCCCGTCGCCACCAAGACACGATACCATGGCGCCGGAGGAGCCTTTTGCGCACGCGGATGTATCCGCTTATCTTTATTTCTTTATTTTGAACTTTTGACCCGCACGTGTTTAAGCGGGTCCTCGCTTATTTCCCTCTCCCTTTTAGGCTTCCGGGTGGGTTCTTCCCTTTTCGGGATCCCATTCGTGAAGCCCATCTTTCTTTGTGAACCTTATTTCTTTCTATGAGCATGTTAGGTGTGGGTTGTGGGCCTCAAGTGGGCCCTTTCCCCTTTTGGCCCATTATGGGCTCTATAAGAGGGGAAGGGACCCCCCCCACAAACCCTAGCCGTCATTTGAAGAAAGAAAGGAGTGATCTCCCTCTCAAGTGGCTGCTCAAGGAAGGCCGGGGAAGGAGTCCAACCGCCGCCGCCACCGCCGCCACCGCTGCCTTCAGATCGCCGCACCGCCACCATCTCCACCTCCATCTCCATTTCAAGCTATCCCCAGCTTCACCTCCGGCGAGATCTCCCCCTCTCCGGCAAACACACCCCATCCTCCACGGTTTCTCTGTCCTGAACCCTCCCCTCCAACTTCGTCGTTCTCACCTCCCGTCGCCAACCCCTCACTGCACTTTCTCCCCTCCCGACGCGACTCCTCACCTGCAGTTCTGCATCGCCGACTATCCTCCCAACCCGTGCCTCCAATTTCCGCTCAACCGCATCCCCCTCTCCGGAAATTTTCCCCTCCAGAAATTTTCCCTCTTCCATTCTGCTGCCTCGCACACCCGCTGTCATTCCCCCTCCCAATCCTGGATTTTCATCTGAATTTCCCAGTTCAACTCCCCAACCCCGAGAACACCCCTCCCCGGTCCCATTTCGCGAACGCGACGCCCCTCTCCCCTCATCTCACGATCGATGGCCATTCTCCAATTCTTCACCAAATTTGGCCACTAGCCTCCCCTCTCTGAGATCCCGTTTAATTCATCCCCCTCCCAAATTCCCGATTCCCGTACATCCGGCCGTCCCGCGACCATTCCTGATTTCACCCTCTCTCTCTCTCCAACGCCCCGACCATCCCCCGTTCGAGACGTAACCATCCAAATTTCGTCGCCCTAGTCAAAGAAAAAAAAGAAATTCGTTTGCGAATTCCAACCGAAAATTCCCGTGGGAATCGGTCGCGAGATCGGTCGACGCCCCTCTCTCTCTCCTCTCCCCCCCTGCCATTTCCGCCCCGGGCTATCACCACCTCGCCAAAATTTCCGCAAAAGTTGGCCTTACCGGAAACTCACCTCCCACGAAATTGAACACGTTCCCTGCCTCGCGGAATTCGCCCAACAACGCGCCCTTACCAATACCACACCTCCGCCTCGTCATCTCCAATTTCTGGCGCCCTGCCGAAATTCCAGCCACGACTCACCCTACCCGCCTCATCACCTACAGGCCGCCCTGCCGCGCTTCCAACCACCAAGACGCGGACGCCACTCTCGGACAAGTGAAGACCGCCATTTACGGCTGGAAGTCACGCCCGCCTTTCCTCTTCACACGCTGTGCCGCGTTGTCGCCTACCATGCGCCGCAATCGAATTTACTGAGTTCGCTTCGCCCGCGCAGTTTTGGCCTGGGAGTCCTAGCCGCGTTCCAACTCCCAGGCGATCGCCCCGCGCTTGCCCAGACACGTTCCGCGGCCTGAGTTCAGGCCGCGACGGTGACTTGGCCTCCCGACTGCACCTGCAACCTCCCAGGGTTTTGCCGCACTCTCCCTGCGCTCCTAGCCACGTCCGCGCCCGGCTGGAACGCGAATTCATCGCCCTGCAGAAATTCAGGTCCACGCCCTGCGGAAGTCAATCTGCCGCTCCCGCGGAATCTCCATCAATCGCCCGGTTGACTCCGTTGCGCTGCCTGTTCCCTCCTCGTCCCGTTGTCCTGGTGACGCTCCCTGCCGCTGGTCGTCAACACTCACGCGTTGGACTCCCCTTGCTGCTGCCCGAGCACTCCTTGTGCGGTCCGCGAGAACGCTTGTGCCTTGCACACGCTCAGCCGGCCGCCGCACCGCTGGGATTCCCCGTCCCGCTGCGATCGCGCCCCTGCCCCTGGTCGCGCCCGCACGCATATTCGTCTCCCAATCATCGCGCTCCAGCTGAGTCTTTCTGCCCGTGCTCTGCTACCTAGTTGCCCCTGATCGTCCTCGGCATCTTCGTGACTCGCCGTCCGCCCACCTCGACATCACTCGATCAGGCCTCATTTCTGCTCAATACACGTGCCGCGTACGACGACTCTCTCTCCCTACGCCACGACCCACCGGGCACCCCGCCCCGCAGGTTTGCTTCAATCCCTCTCTCATGTTAATTACTTTTCGAAGCATTTCTTTTACTCGTCTCCACCGCCGTCGGACGACGTAGGTAGAATAGTACCGATATAGGTTCGAGAGTTCCCACGCGTGCCTCTGGTCCAGCACTAAGCGTGAGCTGCAGCTTTGGCTACTCCACGATGAGCCACTCCACGCCTCTGGAGGTGGATCAAGAGGATCTCACCCTATCCATCATCGCGAGTTTCCCGGGTCACCAGGAGTCGACGCCGCTCATCGGCGCGCCTGCTTGCACTTAGGCTAGGTTAGAGATCGTATTTAGGGTCTAGGACTCGGCTACCCGTAGGTTAGGTTTGACCGGCTATCTCCGGTCAACCTCAGCTCCATTGATCAGGCACAAGGGCTCTCGCCACCGTTGATCACTTAACTTGAGGCATCAAAGAAATCTTGTAAATGGATGATCGTGTTTTGATTATGACTTATGATGACATGCAATTTATATGAGTAATTACATGATTATTAATGAAAATTAAGACATAAGACATTTCATTCTTATCCATGTTTCCATATTTTGAGTGCATATTGATAACATGATAATTAGACATGATAACACATGATTATTAATGCATATTAAGGCATAAAAAATTTCATTCCTATGCATGTTATCATATTTATGAGTATTTATCTATCATTCTATGAAAAAGCCATTATAATCTCAAAATACTTTAATTTAGGGTTAATTATGATCAACTAAAGATAAATAATTTTATAACCCATCTTTCATTGAGATCATAAGTAGTTTTTAAAAGTTAAATAATAAGAGAAATCATTTTTATAAACATTCATTTCATTTTCTAAAGTTAAAATCTTAAGAAATGAAGGTTTTTTGGAAATAGAAATTAAATCTCTTATCATTTATTAAATTTGAGTTTTTAGAATGATAGATAATTAAAATTCTGATCAAATGAAAGAAATTTCTATTAATTTGGAGTTCTATTTTGAAAGTTATGAATTTTCTAATTTTTAGGGGTTTTTCTAAATTTTTTCTGAAATTTTCGGAATTTTTAATGAATTTCTAAGCATTGTCCGGAATTTAAAATCAAAATTTCTAATTAAAAATCAAATTTTCTGAATTTTATTAACGCGTAGGTGACGTGATGTGGTCTGGAGCGTCCGATCGCGTCGCGATTGACGGTCGAGGCAGGCAGTGACGTGGCAGCGTGAGGAGCGTCCGATTGCGTGAAAATTTAAAGCTGTTGATCTTCACTTAAAGAGGAGGGTACGTGTGATAACATGCTAAATAGACATGATAAAACATGATTATTGATGCATATTAAGGCATAAATGATTTCATTTCCATGCATGTTATCATATTTATGAGTATTTATCTATCATTCCATGAAAAAGTTATTATAATCTCAAAATACTTTAAATTAGGGTTAAATATGATGATTTAAAGATAAATAATTTTATAACCCATCTTTACCTGAGATTATAGTTATTTTTAAAGTTAAAATAATGAGAGAAATTATTTTATAAACATTTATTTACATTTTCTTAAGTTAAAATCTTTACAGAAGAAATATATTTTTGAATTAGAAATTAAAACTCTCATTATTTATTAATTTATAATTTTTAGAATGGTAGATAATTAAATTTTGGATCAAATGAAAGAAATTTGGATTAATTTGGAGTTATATTTTGAAAGTTATGAATTTTCTAATTTTTAGGGATTTTTCTGGATTTTTTTGAATTTATTTTTAATTTTTAAGGTATTTAAAACAATTAAAAAGGGCAAAAGGGGGTTTATTTTTCGCGCGGGACCCACGTGGATGAGACGTGGCACTCAAGGCCACGTGGCAGAGCCACGCGGACCCACGTGAGCGCCTGCGTGGCGCGGAGGTGACATGTGTCATGCATATTTATATTTACTCGTAATATAGGGTTATATTACATATAAGCATCCGATATTTTGGATTTAAACTGACCCTCATAATCGTCGCCCATTATATACTCGAATCTTTCCCTTAGGTTTTACCGTGTGGGACTAAGTTCCACACAGTTTTTAAAATGTAGGTGACGTGGTTTAATGAGGAGCATCAGATCAGAGGACTTAACAATTAAACGCGTGGATCGTGTGTACTCGTGGTCCACCGGATCACCATCAAGCGCACGTGGCTTTAATAAGGAGTAATAATGGCTCAGATCTAACGCGCGGAGTGCATCTTGATCGTCGGATCGCGCTCCAATGGGCGCAATTTGATGCGTTTAATAACACCAATCCACGTGGACTCATCGGGGCGCTCTATCAAGATCGGACGATCGCGATTTAAGTGAAACGGTTCACGGTGAACCGTTTCATCAGAACCGTCGATTGAAGTTCATCGGACAGTTACGCCCAAAAACAGTATAAATAGAGATGTTCTTCTGATTTGTAAAGCATTCGAGAGCAAATCAATCCAATTGATCTATTTAGACACCAATACTCTTGAATCTCTCGATCCTATCCTCTTCTACATGTAATTCCGAATCCACGGAGGGTTTAAGATCGAGATTTGGCTGAATAGAGAGGGAGAAATCGACGCTTGAATCTCAACATCGCGGTTCTTTCAGATTTTCAATTATCAACGATTAATCGAGCTAATCCAATCGTAATTTGGGGTTAGTGGAGGCGGTTTTTACTAATCTTTCATCTATTCATATTTAATTTTGATTTAGATTAGGAATTTAAGTTCAATTTTGTTTAATAACTATTTATCATTATACTCCTCAATTCGAATTAATTTCATCAAATTGGTAAGTTTCGACTTTCTTTTGACACGAGACCGTGTGAAATCAATGACCTCGCAGCCAGCTCTCGTCAAATGGCACTGTTGCTGGGGAATTAAGGTAAATATTTGATCAAATTCGAAGAGATCATCATAAATTTCCTTATTTCCCTGTGGATTCGACCCTTATTTACCATTATACCCCTCAATTCGAATTAATTTCATCAAATTGGTAAGTTTGGAGTTTGTTTTGACACGAGACCGTGTGAAATCGACGACCTCGCGGTCACCTCTCTTCAACGTGGCGCATTGCGATTCGTCGGCGAATCGTTTTACAAATGACTTAATCTTAGCTGTTCATCAAACGAGTTATAACGATTGAGATTAAACGGACAGAAAACGCATCAAGAGCATCCGATCACGATCCAACGGCGAGCGTTTTGACGTGCTTTATAATGCATGTGCTGTGGCTTCATCTCGTGCGTCGATCGGCGATCCAACAGCTGTGACTTAACGGTAACGATTTGCATCCGATGCGTTTCATCAAAGCTGTTGATCGCAAATTGAATGGAGATCGGACGGTTACGCCCAAATCTCCCTATAAATTGAGATATTCTTCGAGATTGTAAAGCATTCGAGAGCAATTCAACTTAATCGAACTGTTTAGACACCAAATCTCTTGAATCTCTTGATCCCAATCACTTATATACTCATTTTCGTGTCCACGGAGTCCTTAATATCCAGATTTTGATGATCGACGAGGAAGAAATCGACGCTTAAACTCCACGAATCACGATTTCTGAATTTTGATGAATAGCCTTAGTTTTGGTGATTAATTGGATCAATTCGATCGCAATTGTGTGTTGGGGATCGTGTTTCATCCTAATCTATCTTTGTTTAGCATTTAATTTCATTTTAGAATCATAATTTAGTTTAATTTCAATCTTATTTTCGGTAATTTTGTGATTTTATTTTTGAAAAAATCCTCTCTGTTCCATCTTCAATTTCTCCGCGAAATTAAAGTCAAATTCATTGATTTTTGATTCCGTGGATTCGTATTCAAGTCCTCTTTCATAAAATATCCATTTTCCCAATTTCTATCATCGATTCATCTTCCGATTTGATCAAATTTGAAGAGATCATCAGATATTTCCTTAATTCCCTTTGGATTCAAACCTTATTTACCATTATACCCCTAAATTTGTGAATTATTCATCAAATTGGTAAGTTTGAACTTTTTTTGACACTTGACCATGTGTTTTCAATGACCACTCAGTCTCGATTCGTCACATATCTGTCATTGTATAAAATTTAAAGTTATAATCCTAAAATGGATTATTTTAGGGATAATCATGTATAATGAAATTTTTTATTTTAGAGTAGGTTATTCTCATCTCTATTTGAGATTATAATTAAGTTTTAATTGCAAATAATAAGAGAAATTTGTTTTCTTTACACTTATTTATTTCCCTAGTTCTATTTTCAAAAGAAATGGGTATATTTTTTAGATAAAAAAATTATTCTCTTATTATTTATTAAAATTGATTTTTTAGAGTGATAGATAATTTAATTTCTGATCAAACAAAAAAACTTGGATGAAAAAAGAGTTGTATTTTGAAAGTTTAGACTTTTCTAATTTTTAGGGATTTTTCTAGGATTTTTCTAAATTTTTCTGGATTTTCTAAATTTTTTATTTTATTTCGATTTAAAAGAATAAAAATGACTTTATTTGTCACGACCTGACGTGGTTGCTGACACAGCGAAGTTTCTTGCGTGTTGCCATGTGGCAGCGTATGCACGCGCTATGTGGCGCACACGTGTGTGTGTGTGCATACACGCCATTAGTGGATTAAGCATCCTTTAAAGCTAACCCACTAAGACCACTCCATAATTATATATGATTTTTGCCTTGATTTTTGTCACGTGGGACTATATTTTAGTTTTCTTATACGTAGGTGATGTGGCGTGCTAAAAAACATCCAATCAATTCGAATGGAAACAATTTAATCTTATATCTCGATTTTCACTTACTCGAACGGGTACACGACACACTCTGATTGGGCGACGATTTATGTTTTGAAAATGTTTTAATCTCAACCGTTCATCTGAGGAGTTATAACAGCTGAGATTGAATGCGCCCAATGGACTTCCATAGATGTGTGGCATCATTCCAAGATTGAATAATAATTGATACACGGAGATTGTTCTTCACACGATGACACGACCTAACGTGGACGCTCCATAGAGGATCCAACGGCCACAACTAAATGATGGTCATTCATCTCCTAAAGATTAACCACGGTCATTGATCGAAGATGAAGAGACGATAAAAAAACCACGCCCAATTTGAACTCTATTTATACTCTCTCTCTTCAACAAAAAATGTATTATGTGATGTTTCGAGTTATCAAACTGTTTAGACAACTTAATCCTTCAACCTCTTGATTTCTTCCTCTTCTAAACTCATTTCTCCATCCAAGGAGTGCTTGAAATCAAGATTTTTTCAAAAGAATAGGGAGATTTCACCTCTTGAACTTTGAATATTCCTTTCGAAAATACAGAATGAAAAGCCTTTGATCAAGCGATCAATTGGATCATTTCGAGAGTGGTTTTGGGTTAGATTACGTGTTTTCCTCCTAATATTTTGTAATTTATCAGTGGATTTAAATTTCATAGCCTAGACTAGATTAATTTTAAAAGAATTTATCGAATTCTCTCTCTTTGCTATCAATTTTTCTACCTAGATTTCGTTCCTTGATTTCTTTGCAAATGCTGATCCAAATCAAGGGGTTTTTTATTTCGTGGATTCATCTTGGAGTATTATTTCCAAATTTGCTAAAATCTCTAATTTTTTACCTCAATTCGTCATCCCATCTTATTGAATTTTAAGAATACCTAAAAAATTCTCCTACTTCTCTGTGGATTTCACCTTATTCATCATTATACTAATTGATTCTTGATTAAAACTTAAAATTGGTGAGTTTAGTAATGGTTTTCACATACTTTTGTGTGTTTTCAAGGACCGCACAAAATTGTATCATCAACTTACGAATCGCTATCCATATGATCTCTAAAATGTCATATATTAGATACGACATGAAGTCCTCGAAGATGATTTTTCAGTCAAGATGTGATCGTCCGCCATCAATATTTGAGAAGATTGACTCAAGGAATGAGATGAGATGAAATCCTTGGGCAAAGTAATAGAAATATCAAAAGAGTTCTCAATGATGTCCGACACTCATTAGTACTGACTGAACGAATATGTGCGATCATTGAAAACACACGTCTTCGTGTAAAAATAATTTCAAAACTCACTAAAATTATGATTTAATTTTGAATTAATTGGGATACTGGCGAGTAAGGGTGGAGTCCATGGAGAATTAAGGAAAATTTCAAGATATCTTCAAAAAAATTTCAAATTGTATAATGAATTAGGGAAATTAATATTTTTAGGAAGAAGAGTCCAAGGTGAATCTAGGGAATCAAAAATCACTCAATTTGGATTTGTATTTATAGAGAAATCAAAGATCAAAATAAGGAGAGAAAATTTGATCGCGAAGAGAGAGAAAATTACTAAAAATTGTAAAATTAAACTAATATATGCATCCAAATTAAAATCTAATGTTAAAGGACAAAGATTAGGAAGAAAACACATAATCTAACCCAAAATTGTGCTTGAAATGATCCAATTAGTTATCATATCAAGGATTTTCATTTTGGGTTTCAAAAATTTGGAGTTCAAGCGGCGAATTCTTCCTTTTCCCTCTACAAAATCTTAATGTCACGGACTCCTTGGATGCAGGAATGAGTTTAGAAGAGGAAGAAAGCAAGAGCTTGAAAGATTATGTTGTCCAAAAGGTTTGATTGATAAAAAAAAAATCTAAGAATGGTTTATACTATTGAAGAAGGAGAGTAAAAATAGATGATCATGTAGCCATTTGATCTGCCTCTTGATCTTCAATCAATAGCTAAGATCTAATACTTGCAGTTTGACAGAACGAATTGATGCGGTCGTTAATTGCACACCAATTCGTGTCAACAAATATTTCCAAACTTACCAATTTGATGAATGGGGAAAACTCACCGTACATCGTGACCTTTTGAGAAGCATCCAAATCCACTCCCACCTTTTGAATTGTCCAAATCCACTGCCAGCGGGGCACATACGCTGACGTGGACGGCGAAGGAACTCATCCGATGCCACGTCAGCGAGGCCAATTGGGGAAAAAAAAAGAATCAGACGCGAAATGGGAGAAGACGTGAATCAGTCCCCTTACTCCGGACATCTCGGACCTCATGATCTTCCCCTCACCGTACAGAAATTAGAGAGAAGGAGAAGAGAGAGACAGAGGAGGGAGGAGAGGTCAGAAAAAAGTTTCGAAGCTTTTTTATATTCGGGTCATCTTCTCCTTCAGCTTGACAACGGGAACGTACACTACCGTCTGCCCAGCCATCGCCGGTTCACTGCAATTCTTCAGAATCGTCTTCAGCAGGAGATCCCTGTCGGAAAGAGAACACAACCTCTCCAGTTGATCAAGCATTTGGGTCTTCCCGTGTCTCGCCTCCTTGGTATCCTTCGCTGTTTGATCGTCGTTGGCAACTGCTAACTTTCCCTGAAGAGAGAAACATAATTATAAGGACAGTGAATAGTGAGGAAATGGGGATGAGAGTCACCTTTGTGTTCTCCTCGGAGACCGGGGACGAGTTTGCCTGATATAATGGGAGATGCACAATGAGTGAGAGCGAGACAGAGAACAGTAACGAGTATCACCTTTCTGTTCTCGTTGGCGACAGAAAACAAGATTGACAGAGACAATGACCTTTTTGTTCTTGAGGGCTGAATAGCGGGCGTTCTTGAACCACTGGCTGACCCTGTCTATTGATGGGCCCAGCTTCGCTTAGAGATCCTCCCTCAAAGCCTTGGAAGGGAGCTTATTCTTCACAAATATGCACCTAAGCTTCTGCGACGATATTTTGTATTAATTCCACGATCAATACAGCAAAAATGAATCAGAGAAAATCACCTCCACGGTTTCGCGAGGAATCCTGTGCGTAAATTTCCTCCCTTGTTTTCCTGGTTCTTGACCGTCCGAAATACCATGCTTAGTTTCTAGCCCCTTAAGCTGTCTTTGACCTCTACTCCGAGGCCCCCAGTCTTCGTCTTCATCACTTTCTTCACTTTCATGTCTCTCTTTTCCAAACATCTCCTGCGAAGTTGTTACTTTTCACATCAATGGAAAAGATGATATAGTGAGCATTTCTCTGGTTTTTATAGGTGGATTAGAAACTTACGTCATACGGTTTCTTGTAATCTACATCCCTCTTTTTGCCGTCGAAGCACAAAGCATCCTGATCATCCGCCTCGTAAAAGTCTAAATGAT
Source organism: Lemna minuta (assembly GCA_024174645.1). NCBI lineage: Eukaryota > Viridiplantae > Streptophyta > Magnoliopsida > Alismatales > Araceae > Lemna > Lemna minuta. The sequence continues at coordinate 3,110,561 of CM044101.1, read as the reverse complement.
TCCTCGGCGTGATCATAAAAAGTGAAAAAAATAACACTCGTTACCATCGGTTGATTGCCCTCGAAACTCCATGTTTGCATCATCGAGTCTGCAGAATGATTCGAAGAAGCTGAAACCGACATCATCGACATCATCATCCCGGTTTTCGCCATTGTTTGTGAGCGTGATATGATTTTTCACATTCACTTCAGGGTTGTAGTCATCGTCATCAGAGTCATCCAAGGGCCACTCATGTGCCGGATCAAGACATGAATTTCCAGCATCATGGCTATCTTCTGTCTCTCTCTCTCTCTCTCTAATACAAATACACAGAGAGAGAGAGAGAAACCTACCTTCTCCCGGAGGTTGCAATCTTCTCCCGTCGTCCTTGCCAAGAGAGAGAGAGAGACAGACAGAGACAGAGAGAGAGAGAGAGAGAGAGAGAGAGAGAGAAAGAGAGAAAGAGAGAGTAAGGGGACTGATTCACGTCTTCTCCCATTTCGCGTCTGATTCTTTTCTTTTTCCCCATTGCCCTCGCTGACGTGGCAGTGGATGAGTTCCTTCGCCGTCCACGTCAGCGTATGTGCCCTGCTGGCAGTGGATTTGGACAATTCAAAAGGTGGGAGTGGATTTGGACGCTTCTCAAAAGGTCACGATGTACGGTGAGTTTTCCCCTTTGATGAATATATCTCGAATTGAGGGGTATAATGGTAAATAAGGGTCGAATCCACAAGGAATTAGAGAAATTTATGATGATCTCTTCGATTTTGATCAAATCAGAAGATGAATTGATGATACAAATTGGGGAAAATGGTAGATTACGAAAGAGGACTTCAAGACGATTCCACGAAATCAAAAATCATCGAAGTTGACTCTGATTTCACAAAGAAATTGTAGATCGAAGTGGGATGATTTTTCCGAAACTTAAAATCACGAAAATACCGAAAATAAACTTGAAATTAAATCAAATTACTAATCTAAACGGAAATTAAACATGAATAGATGAAAGATTAGTGAAAACCGACTCCACTAACCCTCGATTGCAATTGGATTAACCCAATTAATCGCAGGGATTAAGGCTTTTCATAAAAATCCAGAAATCGCGATCGTCGAGTTCAAGCTTCGATTTCTCCTTCGTCTTTCAGCCAAATCTCGATCTTAAGCCCTCCCTGAACGCGGAATTGAGTCTAGAAGAGGATAGGATCAAGAGATTCAAGATTATTAGTGTCTAAACAGATCAATTGGATTGATTTGCTCTCGAATAGTTTATAAATTAGAAGAACATCTCTATTTATAGTGTATTTGGGCGTAACCGTCCGATCAGATTTAATCGACGGTTCTGATGAAACGAACCGTTACGATTAAGTCGCGATCGTCCGATTTGTGATGAAGCACTCTGATGAAGCCACGTCGATATGCGTTATAAAATGTATTGAAACTGCCGCCATTGGATCGCGATCCGACGCTACTAATGCGTTTCTGCGCGTTTCAATCTCAACCGCTATAACTCCCATTTTAAGACACGTGCGTGATAGGTGATCCGGTGGACTTCGAGTTTATGCAATCCACACACGAGATTTAATTCGATCGCATCCAACGCGTTTGATGCTGCCAAGTCGCCGGAAATAAAAAAGAAGAGTGGAACATAGTCCCACATGGTAAAAATAAAAGGGAAGCGATGGGTTTATAAGATGCGACGAAATAAGGGGTTAGCGTAAATCCGATTACGGATGCTTATATGTACTATAACCCTATATTACGAGTAAATATAAATATGCACACGTGTCACATCCGCGCCACGCAAGCGCTCGCGTGGGTCCGCGTGGCTCTGCCACGTGGCCTTGCGTGCCATGTCGCATCCACGTGGGTCCCGCGTGAAAATTAAACCCCTTTTTGTTTATTTTTTATATTTTTTAATCGATTTAAAATAAAAAATAATTCAGAAAAATCCAAAAAAATCCCTAAAAATTAGAAAATTCATAACTTTCAAAATATAACTCCACATTAATCAAAATTTCTTTCATTTGATCTGAAATTTAATTATCTATCATTCTAAGAAGTCAAAATTAATAAATAATGAGAGTTTAATTTCTATTTGAAAAATACATTTATTTTTGAAAGATTTTAACTTAAGAAAATTAAATAAATGTTTATAAAATGATTTCTCTCATTATTTTAACTTTAAAAACACCTATAATCTCAAGTAAAGATGGGTTATAAAATTATTTATCTTTAGTTCATCATATTTAATCCTAATTTAAAGTATTTTGAGATTACAATGACTTTTTCATGGAATGATAGATAAATACTCATAAATATGATAACATGCATAGAAATGAAATCATTTATGCCTTAATATGCATCAATAATCATGTATTATCATGTCTAATTAGCATGTTATCACAGTTGAATCAAAATCTTTCAATCATGGCCATTAGATCTTCATCGGAGCACCCAAATTTTGCCACATTATTGCATGTACACGAATCATAGTGTAACCACCACCATTTGATCTTCATTGAATGCTTTAGATGTATACACGTGTCCACAAGAGTCCATAGGGCACGATTAATCTTACTCATTATAACTCAGATAAGCAGCTGAGATCGAGCAATTAAGATAAAATGAATCAGTGTCGAATTGTAATGCACCATGTACCCCCGGCTTTAAATAAAAATCAATGATGCTCATTAAATGGCAAGATCGAATGCTTAGAATGGCACCGCGTCGCTGGCATAAGTAAAGAAAACATATCTCACATTGCAAAAAGCGAGGAAATTTTTGCATATAAATACACGAGCAGCCTTAAACGGCTAGCTTATGCACGTAAAGGGTGTTTAACCAATAACAACACGCACACAGGTGTGCCATGTGGCACATGCGTACACCACCACGTGGCAAGACACAAGCATGCATGTCATGTCAATGCCACATTAGCATGCACATAAATACCCCCTTTTAAAATTAAAATAAATTCAGAAAAATTCCAGAGAAATCCCTAAAATTTAGAAAAATTATAAAATTTAAAATATAATTCTTTTTTAATCCAATTTTTTTTGTTTGATCATAAAATTAAATAATCTATCATTATTTATATTTACAAATATCAAGAAAATACATTTTCATCTAAAAAATATACTCATTTTCTTTCAAAAAATAAAACTAGAAAAATAAATGTGTATAAAATAAATTCTATTATTATTTATAATTAAAACATAATTATAATATCAAATATAAAAATAGAAATAATCTAGTCTAAAATTTCAACCTTTTAATCATGCATGATTATCCCTTAAAATGATGTATTTTGATATTATAATTTAAAATGTATAGAATGATGAATATGCACTCAAAGTATGATAAGATGCAAATAAATGAAATGTTTTATGCCAGAATTTTAATTGATAATCATGTAAATATAAGTATAACTTGCATGTTATCAAGTACTAAGTTAAGTGATAAATTAGGGTCTAATAGTATAGTAAGTCATTCATGAGTCTTGTGCTGATGAAGGATTAATCTATACAATGTAACCGATGATGAAAATTTTCCACACAACAGTTCTTATATACTCCATATCTCCTAGAGTAGGTGTTATAGTTGGCACCTAACGGGCTGACAATTCAACTTGTTGATTGGATTAAATCAATCATTGATTAATTAATCTATATGGTGATCTAGATAATTAATTTAGGTTGACCAATAAGGTGTTTTTGGGTCTATAGAGTTATTAACTAGTGAGATATATGGACCTAGAGGGTCACACACATAAGGTATGTGGATTTTGGTGGATATAGACATTGTAATGAGGGTTTTTATGAAAATCCACATACCAAATGTCTACAAATAGGGGAGAACGATCACATCTCAAGGTGGCCATAAAAGCCTTGTGAGAATTCTCTCTTTTCTTCTCTTTCTCTCTTTATGAAGGGTTTTGAAGAGGAGATCTAATCATCTGGAGACGGTGTTGATGCCGCTAGACGCTAGACACTTGAATAGCTTCAAGACCTCCCTTAAGGAAACACTATAAGTATGTTTTCTCATACATAGTAGATGATAAGATCATCAATTCCTAGTGCCTCAATGTTTTGAATATTTGATTCGGTGTATTCCACTGCATTAAATGTTTTGATTGAAATTTTGGAAGGCTTATTGACCTTAGATCTCATCAAATTTAAGGAGATATCATAGAGTGACATTATAAAATATAAAAAGGGAACTAATATTTACACTATCCATGGATGAGATTACAAGAGAAAATCAGATCCAAATCCTCACACAAACCCCATTTTTTAATGCCAGTCCTAGGTCAAGTGATGCTAGACTCATTATTATCTCGATCCTTTGCTTGATCTTGCCTCCACAATGAACTTGAACACCAAAAAATGCTAAGCTTGAGCCTAAACCTCTCCTTTTCCTTCTGGTATCCTGATGCTAAGAGAGAGCCAAAAAGCAACAAAAAAAAATGAATAAGAAGATTATTTTATGTGTTAGTTTTAGAGGCTCCTTTGAATTAATGTGGAGATTTAGTCTTCTTGGGTGCCACCAAATGAATCATGGAGATTAAATATATAGGCCACAACCATAACCATAACCACCTCCACCTAAAGAGGTGAGAGAGTCCGTCTTAAGGAGGTGGCCTCACAACCACCTCCTAAATGAGTGGGTTGACCACTCTCTAAGAGCTGGTAACCTTTTCACTTCCCTAAGAGATGAGCTTACCTCTCTCTCATCCTATAAATATGGTTCTTCCTAAAAAATAGGAAAGATCTAAATTTATTAATAATAACTGAAAGAGAAGAAATTTGACTTCTTTGACCCTTCAAGAATGCCTTTGACAACCTTTGACTTGTCAAAAACCACTTTGACTATCATTGACTATCATTGACTTCTAAGAGAAATGGAGTAACTAGTCTCCTAAAAAGGTGGAATGGGTTGACCCCCTTAAGAAGATGATTGACTAACCTTCTAGAAAGGTGGAAAGGTTTGACCAACCTCCTAAAGATGTGCCAAGGTTTGACCAACCTCCTAAAAAGGTGGAAAGGTTTGACCGACCTCTTAAAAAGGTGGAATGGCTTGATCAACCTCTTAAGAAGGTGAAATAGCTTGTTCAAACTCTTAAGAAGGTGAAATGGCTTGACCATCCACCTAAAAAGGTGGAAAGATTTGTGATACAGGACGCGGTGGTGAAAACCCTCGTGCCTGATCAATGGGACTGAGGTTGACCGGAGATAGCCGGTCAAACCTAAACTATGGGTAGGAGAATCCTAGACCCTAAATACGACCTCTAAGCTAAACCTAAGTGCAGGCAGGCGTGCCGATCAGCGGAGTCGACCCCGGGTGACCCGGGGAGACTCTCGATGATGGATAGAGTGAGATCCTCTCGATCCACGTCCGGAGGCGTGGAAGTCACTCGTCGTGGAGTAGCCATGAGGCTGCAGCCCACGCTTAATACCGGACCTGACGTACGCGTCAAAAATCTCAAACCTATACCTGTACTACCCTACCTACGTCATCCGACGGCGGTGGAGACGAGTAAAAGAGACGCTTCGAAAAGTAATTGAACTTTAAAATGAGGGGTTGAAGCTAACCTGCGGGGCGCGAGCCCGGTCGGTCGTGACGAAGGAGGCCGCTCGTACGCGACACAGACAGTCGGCAGGGGTGGATCGAGATGTCGTCGTCGGGGAAACGCGGAATTCCTCGAGACAGATGAAGAAAGTGCAGGCGGGCGCGTCGTTAGGTCGAGCGGCGATTCGGGCGAGGCCGCGTCGCGAGAGAGAGAGCGCGGTTCGCGGGGAGGTGCTGGGGAAGCATGCAGGCATGCGTGGTAGGCCCTCAGATACGCGGTCGATCGGGACCGGGAGTGGTGAACGGGCAGGTGCTGAACGTGGACCTGTGGGGAATTGACTTGCTATCAAGGTCGCAGGAGACCGTGCTCGTAGTGAAAGGCCTGACGGAGTGTGATCAGGCACCTGCGGAAGAACAACCCACGACGGCCGTAGGAGAAAGATGGGGGAAGAGGCAGTGGACGTCCAGCGACAGAGAGAGAGTTGCCTCTCTGTTGCAGTGGTAGGGGAACCCGCTGGGCGTGAGGATGACCCTTCTTTAGATGATGGAGCTCCGCAGGGCACAGAGCGACGCGTGAAGGGTGACTTTCGGCTAGAATTCAGCAGGGAAATCGGGGGATGACCGGTAGAATCCAATGGGGTGCGTTGTGGTGGAATTTGGCAGTAATTCGGGATTCGGATGGAGGAATTCCGACGGAATTGCGTGAGTTCGTGCGAGAGTTCGAATTCGAGAACTCGTGAAGTCACGATCTCGTGAAATCACAAATTATTGCTCGAGCCCCGGCCGGAGAGGTCGATTCTGGCTTTTGGCGAAGGGAGGGCGGCTGCGGAGGCGGCAGGCTGAATCTTGGTAGGGTCAGGGTCAAATTCCTGCAGGGGGGAATCGGAGGATGGCGCGCAAGAGGACATGGGCGGGAGTGTGGTTGTTTGGGCACTGAGAAGAGACCGGCGGGGAGTGAAATTTTCTAGGAGTTGGGCAGGAGTGGTGGTTCGTCAGGAGGAGGTTGGTGGGCGGTTTGACGTGGGAGGCGAGAGGTCGGGCGTTCGGAATGCGGAATTGGAGAGGAATTTGGCGGGGGGTTTGGGCGCGGTTTTGGGAGGTGTGACCTCGGCGGACGGCCGGGAATGAGGGAGGCAGTAGGGAATTATGGGGGAAGTCGACAAGGTGGGAGAGAAGTGAGTGTCGGAAGGTCGCGGGAGGGTCTGCGATGGCGTGGAAGGAAAATCGGGAGGGTGAAACAGTGGAGAGGGTGGACGGGACGGCGCGGGGGTCGTGGGATCGGGAATTACGGGGAGAGAGAGGGCAATTTCGTGAAGGGAGTTGGGGACTGGGAGGATTGGAATTGCGACGGAGTTGTTCGGGGAGGAGATGGAAGTGGTGCGTAGGAGAAACGGGAAGTCGGGGTTGCCTCGCTGGCGGACGGTCGGGAGGGGCTGGAAGTCGGGATGGTGGAAGAGAGGGTGAATTCGGGGAGAGGGAATCGGGAAGGTCGGGATTTTGAACATGGAAGAGGGAAGGGGACGCTCGGGACGGTGGGGAGTTTCGGAGAGGTTGGGCAGGGGAAGATGACAGGAAAAGAGGGAGAGGGGCAGGCACGCGAGGAGCTGGGAGTGGACGGGGAGGAGGAACTGAAACCGGTGGAGAGGAGCAGTGGAAGGGGAGATCCGTGGAGGAGATGAACGGGAGGTGAGCACGGGGAGGGAGATGACCGGAGATGGAGATGGAGGTGGAGGAGATGGCGGTGCAGCGGTCCGGAGGCGGCGGCGGCGGCGGCATGAGGGTGGCGGCGGCGGCGGCTTGAGGACGGTGGCGTCGCGATGACAGTGGAGAAGAACCCGTGGCCGGGGCAAGGAGTGGCGGCGGTCGTCGCGGCGGCGGCGGCGGCGGCAGCGGTGGCGGCAGTTGGACTCCTTCCCCGGCCTTCCTTGAGCAGCCACTTGAGAGGGAGATCACTCCTTTCTTTCTTCAAATGACGGCTAGGGTTTGTGGGGGGGTCCCTTCCCCTCTTATAGAGCCCATAATGGGCCGAGAGGGGAAAGGGCCCACTTGAGGCCCACAACTCACACCTAACATGCTCATAGAAAGAAATAAGGTTCACAAAGAAAGATGGGCTTCGAGAATGGGATCCCGAAAAGGGAAGAACCCACCCGGAAGCCTAAAAGGGAGAGAAGAAATAAATGAGGACCCGCTTAAACACGTGCGGGTCAAAAGTTCATAATAAAGAAATAAAGATAAACGGATAGATCCGCGCGTGCAAAAGGGCTCCTCCGGCGCCGTGATATCGTGTCTTGGTGGCAACGGGGGTCGTACACCACCAATTTGACTAACTGATAACATGCATATTTAACTTAAATTTTTATCTTATTTAACTAATATTCATGTTTATTTTATGTAATTATGATGTATGTTATCTTAGTTTTATGAATTTTCTCCATTGGTATGCCATTTCACTAAAGTTAATATTTTTGCATTAATTTAGGGTTAATTGCTTCACTTTATTGATGTGTGATATTTTTAAAGCTTAAATAATTTATAATTAACCAATTTATTTGACTTATTTTTACTTTAGCAGATGTTTAGAAGAATCAATATCAAGAAGCGAATGTTAGGATGATATAAAGTAGATTTCTTAAGAATTATCTACGATTATTTTGAATTCATCTTGAATGCTTCTTTAATTTATATTTTTTTAATGGCATAATAATAAAGATGAAGAAATTTTTGATCCAATGGAGAAAATTTGAGTAAAAAAGGAGTTATCTTTTTTAAGATATGGATTTATGAATTTTTGGATTTTTCTGGATTTTTCCAGAATTTATTTTGATTTTAATTCCTTTAAAATGGCAAAAAGGGGGTATTTTTTTCCACAGGAACCGCGGGCCGACGTGGCGCAGCATGGGACCCGCATGGATGCGACATGGCACCCAAGGCCATGTGGCAGCACCACGAGAACCCACGCGAGCGCCTGCGTGGCATGGATGTGGCGCGTACGCGTGGCAGGGCCACACGAGCCCACGCAGACGCCCGGGTGGTGCCACGTGGCATGAGGAGTGACATGCTGGCAATTGATGGGCCCACATGTATAGTGGGCCCAGGTTATAGTATTGGGGCGGTAACGCATTTGCGTTATGTCGCCCCACGTTTTATACTCGCCATTTCCCTCCATTTCTTCCGTGTGGGACTATGTTCCCTTTAACTTCTCCTTTGCAGGACACGTGGCAGCATGGAGCGCGTTGGATCAAAAGCACACTGAAGGGTGCACGTTAATCCGATGGATCTCGGTCCATCGGATCATCATTTCAACACGCGCTTGAATCGCGACTTAAGTGACATCGGACGCTCAACATTTAATCGCACTATCGGCGATCGTGGGGCGACACGTGGATGCATCCGGACTCTCCAATCAAGATCGGATGGGCAAAAGAAAAGGGAGATCGTGGGCCCGCGTCGTGGGATCGTGGCTCATCTTGAGCGTGTGATCGTGGCCGTCCAACCAATCTTCAGCAGATCGAACCGTCGGCCATTTTCGTAGACTTTTTCTATAAAAGGATGTTCTTCCTTTCTTTGTAACTTAACTCTTGATTAATCGTGAAACAATTAAGCAATTTTGAAGGCATATCTTGAGTTCATCGTGATTCTCCTCCGTTCTAGACTCAATCGCGATCAGATTGAGGCAGGATTTGTTGCGATTCATTGTAAGGATTGATCAAAATCTCCCCTTGAATGCCGAAATCACGTCGAAGACAAAACCGATCAAATACTCTTCAATCCCTCATGAATTTAAGCCAAATATTCGTGGAAATCGGGTTAGTAGTGTGATTTGATCATTCTCCTTGTAATAATTGTAATTTAGATTTGATTTGACAGGTTAATATTGCTTTAAAAGTTGTTTTGTTCTTCATTTTCGCTGATTTGGTTCAGATTTTTACTAATTTTGAAACAATGATTTCTCATTGATCTTAAGTCTGAATCACTTTGATTCCAGTTTCATTAGATTTCTTGTTTCATCATCTTTCCGTGGATAGAAAAATCGTAAAATTTCATCATCATTTAACCCCTCAATTTAATGTTTGACTATCTATTGTTCATTTTGAATCTGAATTTGGGCGTTGACTTGCGGGTGCAATTACTTTCAAAATAAAAGGTGAAATTTGATAATTTTGGTCTCTTTGGAATACTCTGGTTGTTAGGTTTCCATTCATATGTGAATTTGAATATTTAGATATCATTTGGTTAGTCAATTTGAAGATTTACAACGAAGTGTTCATTTCAGGATTTTTCTTATCTTTGATTTTCAATTATTCATAATGAATCCAATTCTTCTCGAAAAATCACGAATTTTTTATTAATAATTTCCATTTTCTCTCTAGTTTCTGAAAATATAATTTTTGTAATATTTTAAGCTCTATTTATTCTCTGATTTTCAAAAAGTCAATTGTTGGTCAAAATCAACGCTTTGACTTTAACTTTTGTCATTTCTTCTTAAAAATTAGTTTCTAAAATCTTAAAATATCTTCTCTAATATAATTCTATCATTTCGATTAATAATATTATAAATTTGTTTCTTTAAAACCTTAATTAAACATAAGTTTAACCAAGTCAACTCTGCGATCAAAGTCAACTGTGTTCTCTGTAGAACGACCCGATCTTTACACTATACTTGATTTTATATCTTTGTTATTGTGAGTTTGGAATTATAAATTTTGTTTGACTGACGTTTGTGTGTTTTAACGACCTCATAAAACGCTTCATCACTAACCTCCTATAAAGGTGGAGTACCCATTTTCTTTTTCTCATTTTAAATAATCTGCATCTACACTATCATTAAACTTCACCTAATTCCTTGCATCCATATAACTTATAAAAATGTGAGAATTTAACCATTTGACTTCCAAGAAGTTAAATGGGGTTGGTCTCATAATATAATCAAAATGTGAGAAATGATGCATGATAGGATTATATAATCATATTTTTCACCACATTTAACAATATAAAAATAGATATTCTCATTGTTACAACCTTTATCAGCACTAAAACATGATAAATGATGCATGAATGTGACTTATATTTTATAGTTATCAATCTACCACTAGGAAAGGATATTGTGGCCCCATGATGTTTCTACGCAACATAATTTAGAATATCAATATCTATCAAAGTCAGATAGTTGGCTGAGGATATTCATGTCTCTATCTCAAGTGGTATAACTCCATTAGATGGCTCCAATGGCTAGTCAATGAATTTCATTGAATACGAAATTTCATTCCATTAAAAAAGGATGATGCAATAGATTCATGGCCCTCTATCTTCACTTGAGCAACTTTCATGGCCACAACTTAACTGAAATTTTTAATATTTCTCTCTTTATGTAAAGACTATTCTTGGAAAAGATATTTTTCCTTGAATCTATTGATTAATTTTTTTGTAGACTCATTGAGCTTTAATTGAACAAAAAAATTCCAATAAGGAAATACGAAGAATTTGTTAATTTAATCCCAAAATTTCTCCAAGAGATTTCTTTTTTTTTTTTTTCTGAAAACCTTTGATCTAGATATTAATTCAATAAATTTCTTTCTAGTTTTGGACAGCTTGTGCCTTATTTTAAGTGGTCTATCATTATTTAGGGCTAGATATATTAATATAATTGTAGATTATGAAATTTTCATAATTTTCTTTCTCCTAACATGTGATTTTCTCTTTTTAACTTCTCTCTTTAATTTTTACCTTGTTTCAAGTACAATGTACATGGAATTTGATTAATTGGAAATTCTCTAGAATTATTTTTCAAAATATACCATTTTTACAAAATATAAAAAAATTTGTATTCAATCAATCAAAATTTTTAGTGTTTCAGATTGCCATGTTTTAAACGTGACTATGTGGATTTGAACCTTACACATATTTAAACTTAATTAATCAAAATTTTGAGTGAGATAAAAATTATTTTTTACCCTTGTGTGCTTTTTATTAAATGGTCGTACAATTTCAGCTAATCAAGATGTCTTACTCATGCAAGTCAAATAACCTCGAAAAGCTAATGAAATGTTGCTTTCAATGCAAAGAGATGGCCTTGTCTAGCATGCATTAGTTTTCCTTTATCAAATCTAAAGATATATTACCTTAATTGGGCCTAAAAGAAGGTGGAACTGAATATTGCAAATTTTCATGACTCATCGTAATTTTAATTAATTAAATTGAACAAAAATCGAAGGTTATAAAACAATGAAATAAATATTTCAAATTCATTGGTTTTTTTTGGGTAGTCATGGGAAGAAAATGAGAATCAACACCACCTATAGTCAAGATGAAAATTAAAAATCTCACAAAATATCTCTCCATGAATTATGTGTTTTTACTTCTACTAGATTTGTTGGGCTAAAATAAACCACCCGACAATCTTCATCCCTCTCTCTCTTCTCTAAATATACAGATAAATATCTTCAATTCCTTCACCTTTCTTCTCACCTCCATGTTTGACCCCCCTCACTTTGCCATTCCTTCTTCTTTCTTGTGAACCCACTTGTCTCTTGATAAGGCTAAAAATGATGATATAATATTATCATTTCTTAAGATTTAGACTTATGCAATAATATTTATAAGATTATCTTAAACATTCTATACTAAGTATTGTAGTAAGGGGTCGAACCACAAATAAGAAGATTTTGAAATTCCCTAATTGGATGGTGGAATTAATAAGAAAGGGGGGGGGTTGAATTAGTGTATTTAGAATATTTATATTTTTCTAATTCTTTTATGAATTCATTGATTATCCACTCAATTCTTCACATCACTCATACACCATATTTTTTTTATATTGGACAGGGTATCCAAACCCCCCGTGCCAATCCAAGGAGAAGATAGTCTCCCCAGAGTCACTCCTCACCTTGTTAATCCTCCAGTAGAAATTACTAATTGGCCGAGATAGTCAGATCAAAGTTCAAACATGAGCTTTTGGTCCAACCCACTCAAGCTCTCGGTCAATGACCTCACTTCATCGTCATTCTTCAGTATGTTGCCACACGTCCCGTCTCCTATGGGTTGACTCCCAGAGCTCCGCGTGCTGCTCCCTACTCCCCTTTGAGCTGACTTGCCTATCTAAAGTCGATGAGTCTTGTCACCGATCCATGCACACTCCAAGTAGGTCACTCATCCCTAAATCAGCGTAATCCTGCAAGGTGAAGAACAAATGTGCCTCACGTTAACTTTCTAGTCAACTCCCTAGACTCGTGCCATCTAGCTACAATTCCTTAAGAATCTCCCCCTTATCCTCACAGCTAAGTATGACTCACCCGGAGTCAACACAATGTACAAGTGTCCGTACTTATCTCTAATTCTTACGAAAAACTCACACGAGGTGTTAATATAAAAAGGGAATTCAAAACTTGATTAATGAGAAAAAATGATATATAATAATATTAAATTTTAAAGATAAGAACTATAAATATTTAGTTGCCCAAAAATAATAAAAATAAATAAATAAATAATTACAAACTCCTTGAAATATTGTTTTGACTTATGCCTTTGACTTTGGCTTTAACTTTGACTTCTGCCTTTGACTTTGATAATTAGTGTCTTCCCCCTTGAATGTATTAATTATGCAAACATGATCTTGAGAACTAGAGTTAAGGATCCTGTGATCACCATGAATTTCCTTAAACATGAAAGACTACACAAAGAGATTTCAAGTATATAATAAAGTGAACTTCAAAGAAAATTGTCACAATGTAATTTAGATGCCTTATAAAAAAGTATATGTCAATTAAGCAATAAATTGCCCAATAGATAAATCAAAATGCTCCCTTGCTGTAGATCTTAGAGCTTAATCAATATATACTCAAAGCTAACTAGTCAACTTGGTGGGATAACTAAATCAGTTAAGATCAAAGCAACAAATCTTCACGAAATTTTTCCTAAAATCAAATACAAACAATCGTTATTCTGACCCAAATAGAAAATCCAACGAATTATGTAATGTAGTCAAAATGTGAGGACAACCTAAAGATGATTCTGTTCTAAATAAGATAAATCAAAATCAAATGAGAAATCAAGTCGAAATCTGAAAACAAGCCAAGTGATATCTGATTGAATCTAATTGAAAATATACGTGAAGGAATGCATATACAAATTCAACCCAGAAAGTGTGAAAATGAAATCGTTGGAAATCCTTGTGAGAAAAGAGAGAATTGGGCAATTTGATGATTGTTTAGAAATAGAAATTGCTCTCTCTCTCTCTCTCTTATTGAGATTGATTTTGAGGGAGATAACTTTCTGAACATGATTTCTTGAGATGGAGAGATCACTGGAGATGATTATCTAAATAGAAGGCTTGATGGAGATGACAATAGAGAGATAGATAGATCGTTGAAGACAAATTTCTAGAAAAGAAGGCTTGCTGGAGATGACCAGAAGGAGAAGGATCTCAACAAAAAACTCATTGGAGAAAGAGGATTGAAGAGAATGGTTGGACCAAGATTGACAAAAATTGATGGAAATATGGATATTTAAAAAGACCAATATAGACAGAGATATTGAAGAGAAATGTATAAAGATAGATTGGCCAAAATCGTCGGAGATAGAGAGTCTTATGAAAATAAAGAGAGATAAACAAATTGAAGAAATGTTTTGAGATAGATTGATGCAAATCAATGAAGATAAAGAGATTTATGAAAATCAATAGAGATATAAAAATTGAAGAAATTTTTAGATAGATTGACGCAAATCGTCAGAGATAGAGAGATAGAAGAAAAGGTTTTAGAAGAAAAATCTCATAGAAGATTGTGAGGTAAGAGGAGAACGCCTTGGTTTTCTTTGTCAAGGAAATACTAGTAAGAAATGTCGTTGGAGATGTAGGATTCTCATTCGCAGGTGAGAGCTTATTGATCAATCACCAAGGGAGAAAATTTTTTGCCACCCAGCCAAAGAATTGTTTTTGCATCGCAAAAGCCAAGAAAAAAATAATAATTCTTCACCGCATATAGAATATAGAGCCTATATTTAAGGGAGGGTTTAGGGTTTTTGTTTGTTTTTTGTTTGTTTTGTAATATATATTAAATTTATTTTGGTACTTGAAAATAAAACAAAAATAAAAATATCATTAGACTTATTAAATAAAGTAAAAAGAAAGATAGAGGTTAGTTTCAAAATAAGTTTAACAACAAGATTTAAAAATTAAATAAAATAGAAAAGAGTAAGTCTAAAGTAAAATTGAAATTAAAGAGATTAAGTAGACATTGATTAAATGAATGGTTAATGAATTATAAGATTGAGTGAACTAAAATTTTTAATCAATTACACAATTAGTAAAGAGAGATAATAAAATAGAAAGAAAAGTAAAAATAGTGTTATAAACCTTATTCATTAAGGTGTCCAAGTGCTAGTGCATATGCGGGTAGCTGCTCAAGTCGTCGATTCTTGCAATTATAAAAAAAACCTTCCTCAAACCATTTTGACTCACCTTAAACATATTTCATAATATCAATAAAGCTAAGAGATAAATCATCAAACTCATGTCTAACTAACAGATTTGTTGGTCTGACCTTAAGATTTAGAGAGAAAGTGAGAGAAGAATAGAGTAGGATATAAAAGATAATGATTTGGTATGAACTGATGTATTGATTTTGAAAAATATTAATTGAAAAAGAAATTAAGAGAGAGGAATAAGATGAGATAGAAAAGGTATTGATGAGCTCAAAATCAACATAATGATCTTAAGTGGTAAATCATTCATTCAAGTACTTGCACATTCCGCCCAAGCCAAGGCATGTTGCAACCAACAAGACAAATGAAATCAGAAAAGAAGAGATTCACTAAACTTGAAGTTTGAACATAATGGTGATACTTAGATTCCTTCTTTCCTTTTGGCCCACTAAGATGCAAGAACACTCCAAAAAGATGAATAAAGAGGAGGGGGGGGGGGTTTATATGGAGTTTCACAAAAAATTACATTCTCAAAATTCTTCTAGATTTTTCAAAAAATTACCACCATGCCATGCATGATCATCCTCATTAAAATTTATTTAATTAATGTCATACATTAGTGCGGTTGAGAATCCTTTCACATTCTTCATCATTGAATTGTCAACTTCCCTCCTCGTCTCTTCAGCTTCCACCCATTGGCCTCTTCATCTTCTAGAAATTTGAGTCTCCAACTTTCAAAACTGAATAGATATCTAAAGGGTGAGATGAAACCACCAAATTGGTGAGGATTAGCACCTATTTTATGTCATTGAATAGCCTGAGAGCCATTGTTTTAGCATCCTCCCATGGTGCATTAAACATGGCTTTGAAAATGCTCGTCATCATTTTCAAATGGTCATATCTTTGAACTCCAGTGGCCAAAAAATCTCCAATTTCAAGGGAATCCTTTTCATATCAGCTTCATTTTTAAATCTATAATGGATGCAAGAAAATGTTTAATAAAATTGTCTTAATGGTCATGGCCCATTAAACTCCATTTAGCCCCTAAATACTAACCTCTTTGATACTCTTTATGTCCAAATTATATAGCCCAAAACTCAACCCCAAGAACTGTTTTCCACCTTCATCTTCATCTTATTATTCTTGTCAAACACTAACCCTAATTTATGAACACATGACAACATTGATTGGTGGGTCAAGTAATTGGCTACTTTGGTCAAAAGTAGGTTACTGATAAAATTTCCAAAAAATGCAAAAAAAGCATGAAAAATCAGACTGTCCTTGTCAAATAAATATAGATGTGATTGAAAAAATAGATCTTAAATATATAATCGACCTATCGTGATATTCATGTCAAGAATATTTCAAATCTTTATGTACGTATAAACATATTTATGACATAGATATTTATATGAATGATAATAAATGATATAATGTGTCCAAACTAAGGACTTACTCTGCGAAAGTATTGCTCTTTAATTGGTCATGGTGGACAATTTAATGCAAAAAAATAAAAAAAATCAAAGAAGAGTGAATTTATCCTCGTATTTTGACATACTCAGCTTACCAATATCGATGATTAACTCAAGAAGCTCGAGTGCTTGAGCTCAAGTAAGATTTCCAATAAATTATTTCTTTATAATTGAAAACATTTCAGATGATTAGATTTTCTCAATGTGTTCCACATGATTACATTTTTGTAATGACTTTCATCCTAGATCTCGGGGTATGATCAAGTGGACTATGGTCTTGACAAAAATCATACATTGATTTAGTTTCTTCGCGCAGATTTAGGGTTTTGCCAATCATTATCTAAATCTCTGACTGCTCTTATGACTTAGAGCAGTCAGAGATAGAGAGGGCTCATTCAAGGTGGCCCCCAAGAAACTATTTTAAACTATTATGACATTCTAAAATAATGTAAAATAATGTAAAATAGCGTCTAAAATAATTTCTAAGATGATATAAAATAATGTCTAAAATAATTTCTAAAATAATGTATATATTTAAATATCATATTATTAAAAACTCAGACTCCACAAACTCCTGTTTGTCTCTGGAAGAGCTGAATTTCTCCTAGTTCTACCGCTCTCTCGAAGGTTCCCGACGGCCTTCTCTTTGACTCGCTCCCTCTCTCTCGGGCAGATCAGTCGGCGGATCTCTCATGTTCTCCACTTCGGAAAGTAATCGGGCGTAGGTTCTCACGCCGACGGCCTTGTCAGGTTCAGGTTCATCCAACATTTTACGCCTTCTCGAATCAACGATATCATTTTCTATCGTTAATTTCAAATCGTGCACGCCTTCTCAAAACTGATACCTGAATGTATAAACATTTTCTTCAGTTTAACCATCGTTGAAATTGATGTAGATATCAAATCAACGATATCATAAGCTATATCAGTTTTTGCCAAATCGAATTGGACCGTTTCGCCGATCAAAATCGCGCACGATTTGAAATTTTCGAAGTCCAGGTAGATGCAAGTGTGAATCAGATGTAATCCATTTTGCACGAACGAGAACGTGCGCACAATTAGAACCTTCTTTTTTTAAATAAAAGACCGGATGCTACCCTAAAATTCTCTGACCAATTTATTCATAACATCTTCTGCGTGGCAAGAAGTGATGTGATTAGAGGGTTATTTGAAAGTGGGTCCCAGTTGACCGGGGTATTGAGATCCGCCTTTTTGCCCAGTTATGCCTTCGTCGTACGCGTCATTGTCACGTGGGTGTGCCAGCTGTTTGAATGAATGCCTAGCAAAAGTAAAATCGTTGACCGTTTTTCCCGCCGAATACTTTTATTAAAAGATACTTTTTATCCTGGATTATTTCGAAAAAGATAATTTTGTTTGTACGGTAAGATGAAATTTGCATTACTATCAACGCCAGAGAGAGAGGAGCGGATCTTTCTTTTCTTGTGGCTTCAGAGTGCATTTCCCGCCTCACGGTTCCTCTTTTCGGCTCTTTCTTATAGACGTCATCTTTCAAGGACTGTCCTCGTTTTCGCCCCCGACTTCTGCACTCCCTGATCGAAGAGAAACACTCCGAAAGGCAAGGACATCGGCTGGACGGCACCTCGAACCCAGCAGGGCCCACTGTCTCTCTTCTTTCTCTCTCTTCATCCCCGCGTCTGTCCCTCATTCCTACCACAGGCAGACGCCGCGGCGCTCTATCTCTCTACCCCGGATTCTCGCCTTCGCCGTCAGCCTGAAGTTTCCGTCTTGCTAGCTGTCTCTGCGGTCAACCGAGCTATGACGCATAACGCGCCTCTAGTTTTTGGTAGGGAGTAGCGCAGTTATTCCTATCGGCTTTTTTCATCAGTGCAGTCCGTCAAGCACGAAGCGTCAGCGCCGAAAATGTCGGGAGCCTTCTCCAGAGATCCTCATCTCCTTCCTGCGTGCGGAGCAGCCATAGCTGCCAGAGGCCGTCTCGTCGCCGGATCGCACAACCGCAACGAGCTCGTATTGATCAACGCAGACGATCTCGCCCATGTAGTTTCTCTCTCTTCCTTTTTCAGCTGATGGAGAGCTTTCTCTCTGATCGTCTCTCTGTTCTTCAGCCCAAGCCTCTGCAGGAACTGAGTAGCCAGATTTGCCATATTTGCGGTGACGACATCGAGATTACTAGCGAAGGGGAACTGTTCGTTGCTTGCAACGAGTGCGGATTTCCCGTCTGCAGATCCTGCTATGAGTACGAGAGGAGAGAGGGAAGCCAAGTTTGCCCGCAATGCAAAACCCGATTCAAGCGCCAGAAAGGTAGATTTTTTACCTACCCATTGCTTCAAAAGTGAAAAATCATCTTTTACTTTCTTGCGGGTCTCTTATTTTTCTCTCCATAGGTAGCCCTAGAGTGGAGGGGGACGAGGAAGAAGACGGAGCAGATGACTTAGAGAACGAGTTCAATGTTCACGGAGACGGGCGGTTGATGCGTGAGTTTGTGCTTCACGGAGGAAATAATCAAACGAGCTTGAATACAGATGGGATTCCCCTTGGAAGTGTACCGTTGCTTACATACCATGAAGAGGTAATAGACGCAAAAATCTTCCAACATTTCTTTCTCTCTCTCTCTTTCTCAAACTAGACTCCCTTCCTTTCTCTACGGTTCTGCTAGGACGCTGCGGCTTCCTCCAATAGCCACGCTCTCATCGCGAAGAACAGAAGTCCGCATTTCCCCCCTCCTTCGCCTGTTCATTCAATCTCCTGTGAGTGATCTTGCTTGAATGGCTTCTTCTTCAATCCATTATCAATTGCTACGCATTCACTGAAGGAGGAGACCATTATTCTGTATTAGGGCGACCAAGGCCAATGGACCCAGATAAAGATATCGGAGCTTACGGCTATGGCAGCGTCGCCTGGAAGACTCGAATGGAGAAATGGAGGAATAATCAGGGAGATAAGCTACAAATCGCGACATTGGGTGAAAATTCGCTGGATGGAGATGATCCTGACAATTCTGATCTTCCCATGTAAGTTTTTCTTCACGATTTAATTTTTTCTTCATTGCCATGGTTGCTGACTAGTCTGCTTCAGAACGGACGAAGGGAGACAGCCGTTATGGAGAAAACTCTCGATTCCTTCTAGGAAGATAAATCCGTACAGAGTGATTATCGTTCTCCGTCTCTTGATCTTGGGCTTCTTCTTCCACTATAGGATCACGAATCCCGTCCTGAATGCTTACGGGCTGTGGCTCACTTCAGTGATCTGCGAAATTTGGTTTGCGGTCTCTTGGATTCTTGATCAGTTTCCTAAATGGTATCCCATAGAGCGAGAAACTTACTTGGACCGTCTCTCTTTAAGGTAAAAGAAGACCATATCTAGAAGAAGTTCTTTCTATCGAGGACATTTTTATATGAGTTCGGATTTCTCAGGTACGAGAAAGACGGAAAAGCTTCAGGGCTTGCGGGGATTGATGTTTTCGTCAGTACGGTGGACCCATGGAAGGAGCCTCCGCTGATCACCGCGAACACGGTTCTATCAATTCTGGCCGTCGATTATCCGGCAGAGAAAGTTTCCTGCTACGTGTCAGACGACGGCGCCGCTATGCTCACGTTCGAAGCGATCTCTGAGACCTCGGAGTTCGCCAGAAAGTGGGTGCCCTTCTGCCGGAAATTTCGAATCGAGCCTCGGGCTCCGGAGTGGTACTTTGCTCAGAAGATTGACTACCTTAGAGACAAAGTTGACCCTGAGTTTGTGAAGGAACGCCGCGCAATGAAGGTGAATTAAGATGAACTTTTGATCGTCTCTATTTACTCCTATTCTTAATGGATTCGATAAACGAACTCGGGGTTGGGTAATGCAGAGAGAGTACGAAGAGTTCAAGGTTCGGATCAATGCGTTGGTGGCAAGATCGCAGAAGGTGCCGGACGAAGGATGGACCATGCAGGATGGAACTCCATGGCCGGGGAACAGCGTCCGAGATCATCCAGGGATGATCCAGGTGTGATTTGGTGAATCGGAGAATTTTGGTCTTGATTTCCGATGCAGATCTTGAAAAGGTGATCTTGTAATGCAAGTGCAGGTTTTTCTCGGTCCGGGTGGTAATTGTGAGTCGGAGGGTAATGAGCTTCCGTCTTTGATCTATGTCTCTCGCGAGAAACGACCTGGTTTTGATCATCACAAGAAGGCTGGCGCGATGAACGCTCTGGTTTGAGTTCTCTCTCATCTATGTTCATCTATATTATCTATCTTGATATTTCTATTTAGATATATCTATCAGCCTTAATCTAGCTCGCTTTCTAAGTCCATTGATCAACCTATATGATACTGAATTATCTATGCCAATCTCTCTCTCTTCCCACTCTCTGCTTCCCTGCTCTCTCGTTCTCTCTAAATCTATCTATCGACTTGTCTTGCTTCTGATATGTCTATATTTATTTCTCTCTCTCTCCACTCTCTTCTCCCTTGCGCTCTATCTCTCTCTCTCTCCCCTTCTATTTGCTACCCTGTCCCCTGCTCTCTCTACTCTCTGCACCCTGGCTCTCTCTCTCCCTCTCTCTCATGATCCGTGTGGGTGATTACTTCTTGGGATGCAAACAGGTCAGGGTTTCGGCGGTCCTCTCCAACTCACCGTACATCCTGAACGTAGACTGCGACCACTACATCAACAACAGCAAAGCGCTCAGAGAAGCCATGTGTTTCATGATGGACCCGATTTCCGGCAGCAAGATTTGTTACGTCCAGTTTCCTCAGAGATTCGACGGAATCGACCTCCATGACCGATACTCCAATCGCAATGTGGTCTTCTTCGACGTCCGTACCAAACCCTCAATTCTTTCTCCTCTCTCTCTCTCTCTCGCCAATCAGTTTTCCTTTCTTACTTCTAAGTTCTAACTGTGGTCTAATTTCGATTAAACAGATAAATATGAAGGGTTTGGACGGGATTCAAGGCCCAATTTACGTCGGAACTGGGTGCGTCTTCCGGAGGCGAGCTTTGTACGGGTTCGACGCTCCGGCGAAGAAGAAAAGCCCTAGAAAGAGCTGCAACTGTTGGCCGAAATGGTGCTGTCTGTGCTGCGGACCTCGGGGCGAGAAGAGACGGAAGAAACTGCGGCAGAAATTCTCCAGTCTACGAGATTCCTCCACGCAGGTTCATGCCCTAGAGACCTTCGAAAATGGTGATCAAGGCAGTGAGTCTTCTTAAACCCTGATCCCGGATCTCATCGTCTCTTATCAACTTCCTGGACCCTAATTGTTGATTTTTTTGACTTAGCTTCTGAGAAGAAGCTGGAGAAGAAGTTCGGGCAGTCTCCGGTCTTCGTGGCATCCACACTCAGGGAAGAAGGTGGGCGTGTACCGAGCAACGATTCTGCTTCCTTCCTGAACGAAGCGCTCCACGTCATCAGCTGCGGCTACGAAGACAAGACAGAATGGGGAAAGGAGGTTTTTTTTTCTGGGCTGACTCGGATTGCTGGTTAATAAATGGTGATTATTCACGTATTTGTCGACTTCTTCAGGTGGGTTGGATTTACGGGTCTGTTACGGAAGACATTCTGACGGGATTCAAGATGCACTGCCACGGCTGGCGCTCCGTTTACTGCATGCCGGCAAGAGCAGCTTTCAAAGGGTCTGCGCCGATCAATCTCTCGGACCGGCTGCACCAAGTTCTGAGATGGGCTCTCGGATCCGTGGAGATCTTTTTGAGCCGACATTGCCCAATTTGGTACGGGTACGGATGCGGCTTGAAACCCCTGGAACGGATTTCCTACATAAACTCCGTTGTCTATCCTCTCACCTCCATCCCCTTGGTTGTCTACTGCACCTTGCCGGCGTTTTGCCTGCTCACCGGAAATTTCATCATCCCGGAGGTACAAAGGATCTCCTCTTTCTCTTCTTATACTGAACATTTATATGTTTTCTGTAATGGGTATGGTATTTGTTTGTTGCAGATCAGTAACTACGCGAGTATCGTGTTCATGAGCTTGTTCCTCTCGATAGCCGCGACGGGGGTCCTGGAAATGCAATGGGGAAGAGTCAGTATAGACGACTGGTGGAGGAACGAGCAGTTCTGGGTGATCGGCGGGGTTTCCTCGCATCTCTTCGCGCTTTTCCAGGGTCTTTTGAAAGTCGTCGGAGGTGTGGAGACCAGCTTCACGGTCACGTCGAAAGGAGGAGAAGACGGAGAATTTTCTGATCTCTATATCTTCAAATGGACCGGTCTCTTGATTCCCCCGACGACGCTGCTCGTGATCAATTTGATCGGAGTGGCAGCAGGCCTGGCGAATGCTATCAATAATGGGTACGAATCCTGGGGACCGTTGTTCGGAAAGCTGTTCTTCGCTTTCTGGGTTATCGTTCATCTCTACCCATTCCTCAAAGGGCTGATGGGAAGGCAAGATCGAGCTCCCACGATCGTTGTTGTCTGGTCGATAATCCTTGCTTCTCTGTGCTCTCTTCTTTGGGTCCGGATCAACCCCTTTTTAGCAAGATCGGACGGGCCAATTCTCGAGATTTGCGGTTTGGATTGCGATTGATGTGGATGAAGAACAGAGGCTAATCACTGTACATTTGTAGGCTGACATTGCTACAAATTTTCATTGGTTAATTTTATAAATATTATATTCATCCTACGATGGTTACTGAGTTGGGCTGGTCTGCTTGAAATGGACGGCAGCCCATTATGTGCCCTAGCAAATCTTCTCTAAACGTTGTTCACATGTTGAGGCCAGCAAGTTTTTCTGCTCCATGAAAAAAATCAGCTTGTTGTTGACCTCGTTTTGCAAGGCTGTTAGCCCAGTAGCCCATTGATGAGAAACTTAGGGGTTATGGGCCAATTGTTTTTTATGTTAGTTTGTGTTCTTGGGTCATGGTACCAGCCCATATCTTTTAGGGCTACAATGAGCCACAGCTCAGATTTCTCGCCACGCAAGTGATCACACTAACACTTGATATTTTTGAAAGAACTATCCAATCATGATTATTGTGATCATGATTGATGGATTCAGTCGATCAACCGGGGATGATCTACACTGGATCAATGGGCCTCAATTTCATCATGTAGATGATCATTGCTAAGATTGATTTTGATCAATCGACGATCGTCGATTTCATCATTGATTGACAATCCCCCTTGAAAACTGACCAAAAACATTAAAACTATAAGAATCAAAAATTAAAAAAGTGACAAAACATCCCCATGATACGATTGTTGATCTGATCATTTTTTAAAAAAGAGTGATGGATGATCGGATATCAGATTAGATCACTCCCTCGATCATTTGTTGTTGATCACTGATCGATGAAAATCCAGCTGGCATGATTAGTGATCGGATGGAGGCATCTGATTAACTGGATCATATCTGATCACGTCGATCTGATCATTGACCGCCATTCCCTACCTGTCATTGGACTTGGTTTGGGAGGGGCACATCTAAAAATCCAGCTGGCATGATTAGTGTTCGGATGGAGGCATCTTATTAAGCAGATCATATCTGATCACGTCGATCTGATCAATGACTGTCAGTCCCTAGCCGTCATTGGACCTGGGTTTAGCGAGGGTCAGATTGTGATGCTAACCTCACTTCATCGTCCTCCCAACCTCAATTTGGGACGAAATGAATCTCATTTTTAGATGCTTATGGCATTTTAGTCTCAGGACAAAACCTCTTTTACAATAGAGATACCCTCAAGCTCATTAAATGATCTTGTGAGACATTAGAATGGCCATATTAGTGAAGAAAGGAGTATGGGGTCTCAACCCATCTTGAACATGAAGGCACTCATCTAAGAGTTATTATTGTTAAAGACTTCCAAAGAGAGCTACTACATGAAAAAAACTGTTTTTGTTGACAAGAGGAAGAGTTGAAATGGAAGGCATTGCATGTGCTCAACTTCTAGCAGTATCTGCACAATTATCATCTTGAAAGATCTCCTCTTGCATGTTATTTGAAGTGATATGAGACATATCCTTGATCCATTATGATCTTTGCATCATTACCGGTCACGGAAATTTTAGTGAGAGAGAAGACAAAGAGTGACTCAAGGAAGACAATGGAATGCTTCCCTAGAAGCCTACCCCTTGGGATCCTCATTTAGTGTCTTGTTGTTTTTTATAAGAGCTACTTGCATATGAAATTATTTTTTTGTCAGTGGTTACTACATATCAATCCTCAAATGACTTAGGGTATGAAAAATTTCTAACCCTAATAAATCATTTTAGTTTGAACTAGTGCAATTAGAAATTATAAAAAATAAAGTACAACACCATAGAGGGGTTCATACATATTGGTACTGAAATACCCAATAGGGCGGTGGTTTAACCTAAGAGGGGGGGGTGAATTAGGTTTATGTATTATTATGTGATTGTTAGTCTCTAATTATCTGTTTACTAAGATTCGTTGATTTGTCACTCACTTCTTTTTCTTCTCTCAATGCACTAGATATTATTATACTGGTTGGGGGACCTAATGTCCCTTAATCCAGTCCCAAGTACTTTAGGCTCGGAGCCTCCTCTTCACCAAAGGAAACCTAATCCTCTCACCCCTCAAATGGGTGAAGGACAATGTTCAATTACAAGGTTTTAGATTTGTCCCCTATGGCAAACCTAACACTCACCGTTACCTATTTCTACGACACTACCCACTAGGCCTCGACCTTCTTGGCTCCTGGACGCCCTGACTCCCTCAGGCCGATCTCCACACGATCGCTTGTCCCTTCACGCCTTGTTGTGCCTCTTCCGCTAGTACTGCCGACCACCGGTAAATTGAGACCTCGTCTTCGGTTCCTCTTGGTCTTTCCTGCTCCCGAAGTCTAGACTCCTTCTCGTCTTTACGGATGAGACGCTTCGTCCTCCTTGTGTGTGTGAATCTAATAATGGTGTGTAAGTAACTGCTGCTACTTAAAAGAATAGACCTTCTTATTAAAGTTCATTTTGAGCTAAGGTAGACTTTCTGACTTGGGTTGACTATGGGTTGACTTTTGAACTATAGGTGACTTTATGACTTCGTTAACCTTGGGTTGGACTTTTGACCTAGAGTTGACTTCCTGACTTCTGTTGACCTTGGGTTGACTTTTGAACTAGAGTTGACTTTTTGACTTCTATTGACCTTGGGTTGACTTTTGAACTATAGTTGACTTTCTGACTAAACTAAGTTGACTCAATCTAAGATTGACTTTCTGATAAGCGGAGTTGACTCTCTCTAATATTGACTTTCTAGTAAACTAAATTGACTCTGCCGACGATTGACTTTCTGATAAACTAAATTGACTCTGTCGACGATTGACTTTCTGGTAAACTAAATTGACTCTGTCGACAATTGACTTTCTGATAAAATTGAGTTGACTCTGTCTACAATTTACTCAATCTAATTTCACCTGAATAGAATGAGGTTAACTGAATCAAACTGTGCTCAGTGAGGGAACAATAACTATGTTATAAATAGACTGTACTCTAACTTCTAACTAGTTAGGGAATGAAATTCACTGAAAAGGAACAAATAGATGTATCACTGCAATTAAAACAAAACTAGCCTTTATCCAAAGTATTCAGCCTATTCAATGAAATAGAGTAGTGAGGTAGATATCATACCACTTCTCCTCGAATGTTTGTCTCGTACTGCAAGTATCAATATGGAACACACACACACACACACACACACACACACACACACACACACACACACACACACACACACACACACACACACACACACACACACACACACACACACACACACACACACACATATATATATATATGTAAACTACAAACATCACAACCTTGATTGAAATTTCAACAAACAATTTAATGCTGAATGGAAGAGAAAAACCAGTCGTCAAGGAATATATATTTTATGAAAATGTATTTAACTACTTGCTGTAAAAAATTTAAGGATATTCACTTTAAAAGGTAGAGAATTAATTTAATACTGCTGATGAGAATGAGGTAGTACGAGACAGTCAGGATTCAGGAATATAGATTTAGAGTACCACATAATTGAAGTTTACTCTGCACTTCAGAATGGCTATAGTAATTAAGGAGGACCTCAACTGATAAACACATAATGTAAGATGGACTGACGAAAGAATGTGTTGAGATTAAGAATCACTGAAGGAAAATTAACCACCGATCGTAGGGGTAGTTCAAATTTTTATAATTTCGACAAATGACCAATAAAATATCTAACAATGAGATTACAAGTTAGTGAATGTAAGATAGAAATTACCTAGAGGAATTTAAAAAAAAATAATATCGATAGGAAATAAGTCAAAGAAATTAGGGTTACTGAACGTGAATAGCAGAGATTATGTAAGGAGGCTTGAGAGAGGGAAATCACTGATGAAATACGAAAATATAATATTGAATCTCGATAATGAAAGATGATTGATGAATAGCTGGTTCTTGCGATCAGGTGAGTGTCGAAAGACGCTTATGCGAAACGATGCAGAAATGAATGCTATAGCCTATGCTTGTCTGCCGCCGTGAAACAAGAAATCAGGAAGAGCTTGGCATCGACGTTGTGATCTCAATCTCCAGAGAACAGCAGAGCACGCTTTATTTTCTTCAGCGGTTTTCCCTTTTTTTCACAAATTTTTCAGACAAAAGACGCTATCTCTCAAAAAAGTCTACTGAACACGAAACCCTAACCCTGGTTAAATACCTCGACCATAGGTAGTAATTTCAGTAATACCTCCGACAGTAGAACTCTTCTTAATAATATATAAACTGTAAAGATGAATAACAATGTATGTCGAGATATTATAGTATGAACTCTAAGCTAAGCCTAGGCATACTAACATACTTCAGGAATTATATTTATGCTTATGATTAGCTACAAGATTAAGATATGCATGATGAGATTCTTGCTGCATTTCCTGAAACCAAATATCATCACAAACCTCATTGGAAATATTAATAGATTAATCCAAGACAATGATAGGTGTAGGATAATATTGATAAAGGTAAAATGATAACGTGTCAATTAATAACATATGACATAAGGTTAATGATTGAAAAATAAGGTTAATAATGCAATTATGTCTCTGTCAATTCAAGAGAATGTTTATATCAAAACGAGTGCACTAACAGGTACAATGGCATTCAGGAGTTCATACATATCAGTTAAGTGACCTCTTACTCTAAATACCGCTCATCACATGACCTAAATCTGTTCTTACACATGATCTTGGGTTTGACTATCCTTGTTACATGAGTAAGAGCTCGCATTTGTATTCTAGTTAGATACCTAGTGTCCTAAGATATTCTATGAATAGAAACATTTAACATATATATGCTTACAAACAAGTAATCACCATCGTATTACTAATGGATATTACTGATGGATATTACTGATGGAAGCCAATAACACTTCTATGTATCTTGTTTATGTTCATTGTCATTTATGTGGGATGTTTGCAATGAAGTCAATGAGTATATGCAATGAGTAAGTGAATTATGATGAGATCATAATACAATGATCACTTGTCTTTAAACATATCTTCTAAACATTCCTGTTCGTGGGATCTTCAAGAGGGACATCGAACTATAAGGAAAGAATATCACTATCTGATATGACTCATATGATAAGTATGGCTGATCCTGTAGCCATCGGTGTAGAGACACTAAGTATAGATAGTGGGTGCTCTTTGGAGAAAGAGTTCATTGAATTGATCCATATGAATCCCTTAATGGTAATTATACCTAAATGTTAATGAGGTTGATTTATGTCACAATTGTGTATGTGGTCCTTTGACTTAAGACACCAAAGACATCTTGTGGATGGATGATCATGTTTTGATTATGACTTAAAAATCTCTAGCCACGAGATATCTAAAACATCATATATTGGATAGGACATGAAGTCCATGAAGATAATTTTGTGATCAAGATGGGCTCATCCGCCCTTGGTATTTGAGGAGATTGACTCAAGGAATGAGTTGCGATGAAATCCTTGGCCAAGGTAGTGGAAATATTAGAGGAGTTCCCCATGATTTGCAATATGCATCAGTAGTAACTTGCGTGGCCAATTAGGGTTTTCCAGTTGACCATACCCATAGTTATTCACGAGCCTTATGTGGATGAAGGATTATACATACATAGTAATTGATGACGGAAAGGTTCCATTAGTGACTTCTTACATACTCCATATCTCCTAGAGTAGGTGGTATAGCTTGGCATCGAACGGGCTGGCAACTCAATCTATCGATTGGGTTAAATTGATCCTTAATTAATTAATATATATATTAATGTAGATAATTAATTAAGGTTGACCAATAAAGTGTTATTTGGTCTATAAAGTTATTAACTAGTGAGATATATGGACCTAGAGGGTCAAACACATTAGGTCTATATATGTTGATGGATATAGACATAATTTTGAGGGTTTTTATGAAAAATTTGCATACCAAATGTCTATAAATAAGGGAAGAACGACCACAACTCAAGGTTCCCATGCAAGCCTTATGAGAATTCTCTCCTTTCTTCTCTTGCTCTCTTGGTGAAGTGCTTTGAAGAGGAGATCTAACAATCCAGAGGCCGTGTAGATACCGCTAGAGGCTAGACACTTGAATAGCTTCAATAACTCCTTCATGGGAAGACTGTAAGTATGTTTTTCATACATATTAGATGATATGATCATCTGTTCTTGGTGCCTCAATATTTTGAATATTTGATTCAATTTATTTCGCTGCATTTGATGTTTTGATCAAAATGTTTGAAAATTTATGGACATCAAAACCCAATTGTGGTGTCAGAGCCATGTTTTACTCGTCATAAGCTTTCTAAAAACCCTCAAAACATCCAAAATAGATAAGAAATGAAGAAGTTATGACCATTTCAATTTTGAAGAAAAACTATGAAAGGATGGCTGAATTCTAGTGGCAGCATTGCCACCCTCGCTGGAGCTCTAACGGTGCTGCCAAGTGGCAATGTGGGACCCACCTAGTGGATCTAGTTGGTGGGATCCATGTTAGTGGGCCAGCTGGCCCCACTTCTAAATGTGGGGCTCGGTCAAACCGGGCCTACCTTGAAGGCCTGGTCAAACGGGGTCACAAAGGGTGGGCCTAGTCAAATTGGGCCCTTGGACCATCCAAGTGGTGATGTGGTAATCTACTGGCAGCCATGTGACAAAATGCGCCATGTGGCAGTCACTTCCCAATTGGGTCACCCATCTTGAGAGTGGTAATAGGTTAGCACTCTTAACTTGGGAGTTTCTCCGAGGTGAGGTACCACTTTTATATATATATATATATTGATATGATCAAACTCATCATTTCTATAATTCATGATAGTGATTTTTTTATTGATGAGATCAATGAAGAAAAATAGTAATAATACTAACATAAGGAAAAAATTATTAAGTTTTTGATTTTTTTCTTATTTTATTTATTTTTAAATGAAAAAAATTCTAGAAAAATCTAGAAAATTCAAGAATAACACAAAATGGATTTATTGTCTCAAATAAATTAATTTTTTTAAAATTTTTGATGTCATTTTATTAGTTTATTATTGATTTTGGGACTTATTCAATTAAATAATTTAAGAGTTAAATTATTTTAAATTGAGAAAAATTCTAAAAATTATTTTAAAATGTTGAAGTGATTATTTCCTGATTATTGAGCATGACTGTCATGTTTATTTTGCAAAACTTTAATATGATTAATTTTTGAATTAAATTTGATTCATTTATTTAATTGTGGTGTTATTAAATTGAATGTGAAACCAGGAGTATAGATGGACCTGTTATAGGATCCCCTATTTTAATTTTTTTGGTTTATAGATATATTCATAATAACTCATCACATTTGACTTGTATGTGATACACATATATGATTATTGAGATAATCATATACTAGGGGTATGGTTATATAGATAACCATAAATTACCCTAAGGAAGAGATTGTATATAATACAGAACCCCTCACATGATAAATCTAGACTGAAACGCAAGAGTTACAAACTCATGCGTGGTCCTTATTTTTTATAGCCTTAGTATCCAAATCACTTTAAGTTGGGTTGGTGGAGTCCACTCTAGGCCTACTTATAGTAGAAGAGGAACTAAGAACTATTGTATGACACAAGGTCGGGGTAGAGGAACCATTTTGTTGTGCCGTACGACCCCCGTCACCACCAAGGCATGACACCACGACGCCGGAGGAGCCGACACCCGCGCGCATCCAGCCCCCTCGACAGACAAAGACGAAGGATGCAGACTTCCACTACACCGCGTGAGGATCTCGTCTCGCCACGACACGTCACATAGAGCTCGCGGGCGCGTGGATCTATCTACCTTATTTTGTTATTATGCACTTCCTTAGCCCGCACGTATTTAAGCGGGCCTTTGCTTATCTTCCTCTCCCCCTTTAGGGTTTCCAGGTGGGTTCTCCCTTTTTCGGGATCCTACTCGTGAAGCCCTCTTCTTTGTGAACTTTCTTTTTCTATGAGCATGTTTATGCTTCTGGGTTGTGGGCCTCAAGTGGGCCCTTTCCCCTCTTGACCCATTATGGGCTCTATAAGAGGGGAAGGGACCCCCCACAAACCCTAGCCGTCATTTGAAGAAGAAAAGGAGTGAACTCCCTCTCAAGTGGCTGCTCAAGGAAGGTCGGGGAAGGGGACCTACCGCCGCCTCCGCCGCCACTGCCGCCTGATGGATATTATGTGGCCTATAAGCCAATCACACTTCCATGTATCTTGTTTATGTTCATTGAAATAAAATTTATTCATTGTCATTCTTGGGTGATGTTTGCAATGAAGTCCATAAGCATGTGCAATGACTAAGTGAATTATGATGAGATCATAATATAGTGATCACTAGTCTTTAAACATATGTTCTAAACATTCCTATTCGTGGGATATTCGAGGACATCGAATTATCTGGAAAGAATAGCACTATCTAATCCATCTCATATGATGAGTATGGCCGATCCTATAGCCATCGGTGTGGAGACACTAAGGATAGATAGTGGGTGCTCTTTGGAGAAAGAGTTCACTGAATTGATCCGTATGAATCCCTGAATGGTATTATACCTAACTGTCAATTAGGTTGATTCATGTCATGATTGTGTATGTGGTCCTTTGACTCGAGACACCAAAGACATCTTGTGGATGGATGATCGTGTTTTGATTATAACTTACGAATCCCTAGCCACGGGATATCTAAAACGTCATTTATTGGATACGACATGAAGTCCACGAAGATGAATGTGTGGTCAAGATGGGATCATCCACCCTCAGTATTTGAGGAGATTGACTCAAAGGAATGAGATGCGATGAAATCCTTGGCCAAGGTAGTAGAAATATCGAAGAAGGAGTTCTCGATGATTTCTACACGCATCAGTACTAACTTGAGTGACCGATTAGGGTTTGATAGTTGACCATACCCTAAG
Organism: Lemna minuta; assembly: GCA_024174645.1. Classification (NCBI taxonomy): domain Eukaryota; kingdom Viridiplantae; phylum Streptophyta; class Magnoliopsida; order Alismatales; family Araceae; genus Lemna; species Lemna minuta. The sequence continues at coordinate 3,078,783 of CM044101.1, read as the reverse complement.
TCATTCATGAGTCTAATGTGGATGAAGGATTATACATACAAGGTTCTATAAGTGAGTTCTTACATACTCCATATCTCCTAGAGTACGTGGTGTAGCTTGCTACCCAACGGGCTGGCAACTCAACCTATCGATTGGGTTAAATCGATCGTTGATTAATTAATCTATATGTGGATGTGGATAATTAATTAAGGTTGACCAATAAGGTGTTATTTGGTCTATAGAGTTATTAACTAGTGAGATATATGGACGTAGAGGGTCACACACATAAGGTTTATGGATGTTGGTGGATATAGACATAATTATGAGGGTTTTTATGAAAAAACCTCATTCCAAATGTCTATAAATAGGGGGAGAACGACCACAGCTGAAGGTGCCCATGCAAGCCTTGTTGGAATTCTCTCCTTTCTTCTCTTTCTCTCTTGGTGAAGAGTTTTGAAGAGGAGATCCAACCATCCGGAGACCGTGTGGATACCGCTAGAGGCTAGACACTTGAATAGCTTCAAGAACTCCTTCAAGGAATCCCTGTAAGTATGTTATCTCATACATACTAGATGATAGGATCATCTGTTCTTGGTGTCTCGGTATTTTGAATGTCCGATTCAATGTTTTTCCGTTACATTTGATGTTTTGATCAAAATTTTGGAAAGTTATCGACCTCATATCTGAACTCCGCCACCGCATGACCACGTGCCGCGGCCGCGCTCGCCGCCGAGACCACCACCTCCTCTTGCCCTAACCACGATTATCCTCATCGCCCCACTGCCGCTGCGACCGCTGTTGCCGGTCCAGTGCCGCTGCTGCCGCCCTTTGAGCTGCCGCCGCCGCCCTTGCTCCGTCGCCGCCGCCGCCAGCGCAGTTTCGCCCTCCATCGGCACCAATCCCTCCCCTCACCCGCATTTCCGCCAGTCCCCTACCGAGATTGGTCTCCTCCTCCCCGCGATCTCCCTGCTCCCCCCTCCTCTTCCCACCCATCTACGATTCTTCCCAGATTCCTTCTCCTCTCCGCCACCGTCTCCCTGCCCTGCAATCCCGAACTCCTTCCTGTCTCCCCCCTATCACTTCCTATTCTTCCGTCGCATACGCCTCCCCTGCAACCTCCATCCCTCAACCCTACTCTTCCTCCCCACTCCCGTCGTCCCCTTTCCCTCCCACTCCCAATTTTCCCCATCCTGAAATTCTAGCATTCTTCCGTTCAGTCCACCCCCGCCTCCCCAACTCCCACTATCTCTAATCGTTCATGTGCCTTCATGAATTCTGAATCCGCCTCCCGTTAACTCCACCTCCCTCCATCGATCATCTGCACCTCCCCCCATTGATTTCGTAGATTCACCCTGTCAAATTCGGGTTCCTCGAGCCCGACTTGCCCATCAACCGCAGTCGTACCACCTTCCTCCTCCCCCTGTGGCGCCCGTGATCCAAAATTGTTCACAAACCATCTTCTCCCCAAGACGTCCCTAATTTCATCCTCGCGACCCGACTGAACTCACGTCGGCACTTGCCTCAATTCAACATCGTGCCCAGTCGATTTCCCCACTCAAAATTTGGTTAACCTCTTCCTCATCACCCCCACCTCATCTACCGTCCGACGCCCATCGAATTCCCTTCTGTCCGCTAGTCGCTTTCATCCTCATCCCCTGCGCCATCCGTGAGACGTTGACCACTCCCTCCCGCACCTTCCATTTTTCCGAGATTGTCGCCCTTCAGACCGCCCTCCTCCGATTCCCACTACAGACGCTAACCCTGCACGCACTTTCGCCAACACGCCGCCCGTCAAACACCAACCCATCAACTGAATCCCTCCCATCACCCAATTATCCTTTCTTCCCCACCTGTTGACCACAAAATTCCCTACTCCTCCCCGAATTCAGCTTCGCCCCACGCCGAATCGTACTTCCGGGACACCAACCGCATGCTCGCTCAACCGTCGCCCAGGGGAACCCCGCTTGCATCCATTTCCTGGCGCCTTGGTCTCGCCGTAGGCCTGCTCTCACATGACTCGCTTGCTGCCGTCCGACCGGTTCAAAATTCCGTGACCCAACCTCACACGCCCACCCGCATGCCTACTCCACGCCATTAGTTTTTGGGCCTAGTGCATCCCAACAGCCTCACCCAGCCCACCTGATCCGTGCCCCCAACCTCACCAGGGCCACGCTCGTCGTCGACCACACCTCGCACGCTCGTCTGATCAAACTTCGCTCGTGCATCTGGTCAACCCCACACACCCCACTGGTCACCTTTGTGATACCACCCCCTGGACGCATTTCCGCGCTCGCCTTTGAACGCCTGGTACGCCCTCCCCAGCCGAGCTCACGTGTCACCGTGTGGTCCGCTGGTACCGGCATCATCACTCCGTGCTGAGGACCCCGCCTCGATTGCGACGTTGCCGACGAGGCCTACCACTGCCGACCGTCCGTGCTATGTACAAACGATCTCCATCGTCACGACTGACCGGGCTCGCGCCCCGTAGGTTAGGCACATATCCCCTCATCTTTACTTTGAAGTACTATATATCTTCCAGTAATTCCCGCACCTGTCGGGACTTAGTTTTGGATGAGTGACTAGGCGATTCGAGAGAATTGAGACCGTGGTCCAATCCGTCGGGTTGACTGTCGAGCTCCCCATTGACGCCCTGAGGCTCCCCTGCCTACGTGGACGTGGACCAGAAGGTCTCCCGAATTGGCACTACTCGGCGCGCTCTAGCGCTCCGGAGACGACGTGCGGGAAGGGATTTTGCTTGTCGGCATTAGTAGGTCATTTCATCCTAGTTGTTCACCCATCCGTATCCCATCCCCAGACTCACCCTCAGTAGTTCAATGCACGACCGGGTTCACCACCATGGTCCTGCATCATTTTGTTTGGTGGAGTTGACTCCAAGACCACTCACAAATATATTTATGTCAAGTAAAAAAAGGTATGACCTAGATCAAAATCAGTGGTTGGTGGAGTCCACTCTAGGCCGCATAAGCGTTGAGGATAGAAGTATGATTAGATATTGCAAATGTTGCAAGTTTCATGAGATAGATGGTCATCAATGTATTATGATTGGTGGAGCCTGCCCCAAGTCATAATATAGTCATTGAGATTCTGATCCCTACTAAGAGATTGTTGGTTCTCCCTTTTCATGCACATGAGGGTTGTGTGAATTGCTTAATTTTAGTGGGAGTATTATTTTAAATGAATAGAAAATCTACAAAAATTAATCGTTAATTCTTATTCATCTCCTACAATTGAAGATGTCGTCGATTAACCCTATTCGTGGCATTATGGATGCTAACCATTTGACAGGCCTGAACTTTACTAATTGGCTTAGGAACTTAAAGATCTTACTTAAGTTTGAGCGCATCACTTATGTCCTGGAGGGAGATGGCCCCATTGAGCCTGCATCAGATGTGTCTAAAGATGAGGCATGGGAGTACTGAGAGTGGCATAAAGATTCTACTCAGATTCAATGTTATATGCTAGCCTCAGTGTGCAATGAGTTGAAAAGGCAACATGAAGATGAAGACATGGAACCAAGAGTCATAATGTTCCATTTGATGGGGTTATTTTCTGAGTAGAGTAGAACACAGAGATATGAGATATCAAAGAGTTTATTCAGGGCTCGGATGGTAACATTCATCACTTTGGCGGTCGTTAAATACCAAAATTACGCGTCCAAAATAATAAAACTCTAACTCAACGATAATTAATGAAAGCATAGTAGAGCGATGTGTTGAGGTCGAATCCATGGAGAATTAGATTAATCTGGTTGAACCGATGCGTTCAACCCATAATCACAGAGAATTGAACGAGAAAAAAGGATCTAAAAAACAAATTGATGGTGAAAACACAAAGAATACTTTGAGAGCTTTCCAATGGCACCAAGATTACAAAAATTGGATAAGTATCGAGAAAGTAATAGATGTTTGAAGTTTCAGGGTGAGAATTTGAGCACGAATGTGAAGATCAAAGTGATTTTAATCTATTTTCTATGATAAAAATAAAATTACGCTCTAATTATATGCCGGATAATTTAAAAATGATAAACTCACATGGATACGTGAAGATGAGGCTTCGAATAGCTTAGAAACTATCGATTCGCCCTCACAAAGCTCCATGAGTATCTAACGAGACATTCGTCACTTTCAGCTCCTCTCTGGCGATGAATACAACGCTTTCTAGGGGGGATTTTTGCCCTAGATCCGTCAAATGATCATCCCCCAAGAGGTTCCCCAAAGATCGCCCCAATAAAAACACGAAGAAAACCCTAATTTTTTGAAAAATTGGGGAGAGCCCTTGTGTCGTTTCTGGCACATCCTCTTGTTTAGGCGTTTAGGTAATCAAGGCTAAATCTGGTCGTCTGATCACCCCATCATCGGGCGGACAGCCAGGATTAGGCCATGTCACGTGTTAGAGAGAGAGAGAGAGAGAGAGAGAGAGAGAGAGAGAGAGAGAGAGAGATTTTTCTGGGATGTGTGCAATTCGTTGTCTGACAGCCCAGATTTTTCAACGCATCGACCTTTGATTGGCTGCCGCGATATAAAGAAATTTGAAATTATTGTCCGTCGTCTGATTTCGCCATGCTCTGAGATTGTGACACGTGGCAAGATCTTTTTGGTGGTAAGCTCAACGCCCATCTAATCTTGATCTGATGCCTATTAGATCTTGACCTGATGCCCACTAGTGCACCATGGGGCTGCCGCCAACCCTCGTCTGATTAGCATCGGTGGCTTCTCATTGTGCCATGTCACCAGCGAAGGACATAACCCCATTTAGTACCCACATTGATAAAAAAATTGGTTTTTGGGTTCTATATATATTAAACCTCCCGTTATAACTTGAAATTATCAACCCTCTCTCACGCTCGGGCACATGTGCGCACACACGCGCACATAGGCCCCCTTTGGGCTCCTATTAGGGCCCCTCTTGGCTCATATTGGGCCCACTGATGGTCCACGTTGGGCTCCACTTAGGCGCCCGTGCAGGCAACCCGCGTGGTAGACCCCACGCCTCACCAACGCAGCGCGCGAGTGCCACCTGTGTAGATGTGCCATGTGGCTCAAAAAAACTCTTTATCTTTAAGTATAAGAGAAATGGCAATGAAATTTTTTTAAGAGATTGAAATATTATAAAAAATAAAATAAACTGGCATTGGAAAGAAAATGAAAAGGATATGCATTGTGATTTTTAATCTTCTTCCAACTTCGTGCGCACATATCTTTTTTTTTCGGTGCTCGAAATTGGGCACAATCTTCACCCCCCTAGTTCTATTTTTAGAGGGCTTCAATTCTATTCATCCGGCATCTCAAAAATTTTTCATTTAGGAATTAAAAATCAGTGCCACAATAGGCACCCTGATCCACATTTCTGCTTGCAATTTCCCCACAATGACTGTTTAAGCTTTAAATGACTGTTGTACTCACTTTTACACATTAGAAACTCACTAAAAGTGATTATTCAACATTGGTTTGACCTTGAAAATGGTCAACCCCATAAATATTTCATATTATCACTTAAAATGCAAAAATGAGCAAATGGATGTTGAAATGAGAGGAGAGATAGAAATAGTGAAATGGATGATAACGACAATAAATGTCAATAATTGTCAATAAATGAAATAAAACATTAAAAACAATAAAAATGTCAATAAATGAATGAGATAGTTGTATATTATCAGATGGCTGAATCGTCTTAAGTGAAAGCACATGTACTAAAGATGATGGAGTGCATCGAGAGGTTGGCGGTGCTCAAAGTTGAACTCGCTATTAAGATGAGCACGAACCTTTTTCTTCAGTCTCTTTTGGACTCATTTTCTCACTTCATAGTTAACATTAACATGAACAAGCTTCATGGCTCTCTCCCAGAGCTGCTGAACATGCTTACTATTGCTGAGGGGAACCTTTAGAAAGAAAAGCCCCAAGTCCTCTTTGTTGGTGGGACCAATAAGAAAAGGAAGGCAGCCTTTGCCTTTATGAGGTGCAAAGGGAAGAACTGGTGAAAGCAACTTTGACAAGGGTCGTGATGACAAGGGAACATGTTTCTACTATGGCGTGAAAGGACATTGGAAGAGGAACTGTAAAAAGTACCTTAATGAGAAAGCTCAGTGGAAGCATGGTGATGCTCCAAGTATCTATATGCGAAAGTGCGGGCAGCCGGTGCGGGCGCGGGCAGCCAGTGCTGGCGGGGTTCCAGACGACGGGAGCAGACAACGGGCTCGGGGCGGACCCGGGGCGCGGGCGCGGGCGCGGGCGTGAGTGCTGTCTCTCCACGGGGGCAATTCGTGATTGAGGCGCATGCGGACCGCTGACAAGAGGAGCAGCGGACGCGGTAGTAACGCGGCGTGGGTGCGCGTGGCCGTCCTGGGCACATGATGGGCGTGTGTGACGATGCGCCCAGGCAGCGCAGAGGGGTGTTGATCCGGGCGTGACAGATGCGTTGACTGGGCGTGTTTTGCAGGAGACTAGGGCGATCGACCGGATTCGATCAGAGGGGTGGCACGCGCAGGGCAGGCTGGTGAGGCTCGCAGAAGAACACAGAGGGAAGGTTGGAGGACGTGCCCCTGGCGAATTCGGAAGCGGGGAGTGGACAACTATTGCGGGCGACGAAGGTGAGATGGCAGAGAGAGAGAGAAGAAGTTGACAGAGAGAGGATGCAAATTCGGCGAAGTGAGGGTGATTTGCGCCTGAGTGCTAAGTGACTGCGGCTGAGGACGGATGGTCTCGTCAGGTGGCGAGAAACTCACAAGGTCGTCGCAAAATTCTTGCAAGGTGGAAGGTTGCGGGGAATCTGGTAAGGAGAAGGGCGTTGGGAGGGGATTCGGCAAGAGTTTGACGGCAGGCGGAATGCGGCTGGGCGTGCGAGGGAGGTCGATTTTGCGACTGGAGGTGTTCCGCGGCAAGTGGAGTCCCACGGATAATTGAATTCCGCGGATATGGATTCGACGGGGTGCGGGTGGGTGGACTGAAGTTCGCGGAGAGGTTTAATTTCACGGAGATGGCTTTGGCGAGGCGCGAGACTACGGCGCGGAAGAACAGGGCGCGGGGTTGCGGAAAATTGGTGAGGGAGCAGGGAAATTGCGGATGAGACAGGAAATCGGGAGGTCGCGTAGTGTGAATTCGTGAGGGTGAATTCACGTTGGGGGGGGGATGTCGGAAGTGGGTGCGGTGGTTTCGAAAGGGAATTCGATGCAGGAAATGAGTGGAGGGGATATTGCGCTGGCGGAGGAGACAGAGGAGGGAGTAATGGCGATTCGACATTGATTCGGGAGAGGGGAGAGGAGAGGAAAAAGGGGGTGGTGAATGGAGGAGAAAATTGATCTTGCGGGACTCGGAAGAGGGGAGCGATCGGGATCGGTTGTGGAGGGGTTGAGGAGTTGGGAGACGGGAGGATTTCGGGGTAGTGGGAAGGATGGGAGTTGCGTAGGGATTGTTCGGGAGAGGATTTTCTTGCACAAGCGGAGATGGGAGTAGAGCCAACGGAAGAGGACGAATTCGGGAAATTACGTTGGGGAAGGTTGGGCATTCGCCGGAGCGAGGACGGCTGGGGAAAAACAGGGAAGTAGAGGAGTTCGCCGGGAAGAGGGAAATGGAGGAGATGGTCGGGCAGGAGGAGGAAATCTGGAGGTTAGTGGAGGGGCTGTGCGGCAGGGGAGGAAGATGACCAGTGGGGATAATGGCGGTGCGGCGGTCTAGAAGCGGCAGTTGGACTCCTTCCCTGGCTTTCCTTGAGCAGCCACTTGAGAGGGGGATCACTCCTTTCTTTCTTCAAATGATAGCTAGGGTTTGTGGGGGGGGGGTCCCTTCCCCTCTTATAGAGCCCATAATGGGCTGAGAGGGGAAAGGGCCCACTTGAGGCCCACAACCCACAACCCACACCTAACATGCTCATAGAAAGAAATAAGGTTCACAAAGAAGGATGGGCTTCACGAATGGGATCCCGAGAAGGGAAGAACCCACCCGGAAGCCTAAAAGGGAGAGAAGCGATAAACGAGAACCCGCTTAAACACGTGCGGGTCAAAAGTTCATAATAAAGAAATAATGAAATAAAGATAAGCGGATAGATCCGCGCGCGCAAAAGGGCTCCTCCGGCGCCATGGTATCGTATCTTGGTGGCAACGGGGGTCATACGCCACCACATTCTATGAAAATTTAAGTTATAATATCAAAAGGCACTATTTTAGGGATAATCATAAATAATTAAAGAAAGACATTTAAGATTAGATTATTCTCATTTTATATTTGAGACTATAGTTGGATTTTAATAATTAAATAATGAGAGAAAAACATTTTTATACACTCATTTATTTTTCTAAACTTTATTTTCTAAAAGAAATGAATGTATTTTTGAAATATAATTTTATTCTCTTGTTATTTATTAAATTTAACTATTTATAATGATAGATTATTTAATTTCTGATAAAAAAAGATAAATTTAGATTAATTTGGAGTTATATTTTGAAAGATATGAATTTTCTAATTTTAGGTATTTTTTAGAATTTGTCTATTTTTATGAATTTATTTGGATTTATTTTAAATTAAAATGAATGGAAAATTATATTTTTATATCGTGCTGATGTGGCAGCTGACGTGGTGTGGGCAAAAATGCATTGCCACGTGGCAGCATGCGTATGCGTGTGCGCGCGCGCGTGTGTGCACGTGCGTGTGTGCGTGTGTGTGTGCCACGCGTGTGTGTAGGTATGTGCGTGTGTGTGCCGCGCGTGTGTGTAGGTATGTGCGCACGTGTGCGCATGTGTTGTTAGTGATATCAAGCACCCTTTTTAGGATTTTTGCTAATGCACTAATCACCTTTTCTTTAGATGACGTGGCAAAATCTGGAGCGTGCGATTGCGTGAATCAAATCGCGATTGCGTGAATCAAAGTGAGGGGTACGCGACACACTGTGGTTGGGCAACGATTTATTTTAAAATGATTTATTGTTAGCTGTTCGTCTGAAGAGTTATAACCGTTGAGATTAAATAAGCTCGATGGAAGTCGGTCGACGCGTGGCAACATCTTAGGCGTTGATTCACAATCGGATGGACGAGAACGTGTGACACTTCTTCTTCACATGAGACATGACAAAATCTGAGCTCTCCATCTTCGATCGAACAAACGACTTGCATCCGAGCATTTCATCTGAGTCGTTGATTGAAGCTGAAGAGGCAAATCCAACGGCCACACCCAATTTAGCCTATAAACCATTGACAAACGGTGTCGTAGCAACCAATTTACTTCCCGAGTAAATAGAACAACACTTGTCCTTAATGATCAAGGTATACCCCATCTTGTTCAAACAAGAAACTAAAATGATGTTCTTAACTATGCTATGAACATAATGAGATTCTTCTAAAAAAAGATAATATTCGGATGGTATCTTGAGGTTCACTAACCCCTAGCACCACAGCAGCAACTCTTGCACCATTTCCCATCCTCTGTTCCACCTCACCCTTTCTTAGCTTTCGCTTACTTGTTAGCCTCTACAAATCATCAGATGTGAGAAGTACATCCAATATCTAATACCCAAGATGTAGAATCTCTAGAAAACAATTAAGTATCTATCATATAGATACTTGAAGCATCACCATGCTTCCGCTGAGCTTTCTTGTTGAGGTACTTTTTACAGTTCCTCTTCCAATGTCCTTTCATGCCACAATGGAAACACGTTTTCCCTATCATCGCCGTCCTTCCCTGTTGAAGTTGCTTTCACCTGGTTCTTCCCTTTGCCCCTCTTGGAGATAAAGGCTATCTTCCTCTTCTTATTGGTCCCACTAACAAAGAGGACTTGAGGCTTTTCCTTTTGAAGGTTCTCCTCGGTAGTAGTAAGCATGTTTAGTAGCTTCGGGAGAGAGGCCTGAATCTTGTTCATGTTAAAGTTAACAATGAACTGAGAAAAGGAGTCTGGAAGATACTGAAGAATAAGGTCCGTGCTCATCTCAATAGGGAGTTCAACTCCAAGCACTGCCAACCTATCGATCCACTCAATCATCTTTAGTACATGTGCCTGTACAGAAGACGACTCAGCCATCCAAGCCTTGAATAGACTCTTCGATATCTCATATCTATGAGTTCTACTCTGCTCAGCAAACAACTCCATCAAATGGAGCATCATGGCTCTTAGTTCCATGTCTTCATGCTGCCTTTGCAACTCATTGCACATTGAGGCTAACATATAACATTGGACCGTAATAGAATCTTCTTGCCACTTCTAGTACTCCCATACCTCATCCTCAAACGCATCCGATGCAGGCTCAACAAGGCCATCTCCCTCTAGGACATACGCGATGTGCTCAAACTTAAGATCTTTAACTTCTTGAGCCAATCAGTGAAATTCGGGCCAGTCAAACGGTTGTCATCCATAATGTCACGAAGAGGGTTAGTTGATGACATCTTTGCTTGTAGGAGATAAATAAGAATTAAAGATTAATTCTATGCAAATATTTTATTCATTGAAAATAATGTTCCCACTAAAATTAAGCAATTCACATAACCCTCATGTGTATGAAAAGGGAGAACCAACAATCTCCTAGTGGGGATCAAAATATCAAGAAATATGTTGTGACCTGCAGTGACTCCACCAATCACAATATATTGTTGAGCACTCATCTTATGAAACTTAAAACATTTGCAATATCTGATCATACTTTAGTCCCCGATGCTCATGTGACCTAGAGCGACTCCACCAACCACTAAGTTTGGTCCATACAATACCCTTGTTACTTGACGAGAATAGATTCGTGAGTAGTCCTGGAGCGACTCCATCAAACTAAACGGTTCCTCTACCCCATCCTAGTGTCATACACTAGTTCTTAGTTCCTCATCTTCAATAAGTGGGCCTGGAGCAACTCCACCAACCCAACTAAAGGTAACTTGGATACTAAGGCAATAACAAGGGAGGACCATGCGTGAGTTTGTAACTCTTACATTTCAGCCTAGATTTTAACATGCGAGGGGTTTTATTTTATATGGTCTCTTCTTTAGGGTACGTCATGGTTATCTATATAAACGTACTCAAGGATATGATTATCTCAATAATCAAATACATATATCACATATATGTCATATGTGGTGTTATATCAATAAACCAAAACATATAAATAGGGGATCCTACTATGTTGTTGGTTTTACATTCAATTTAATAACATCACAAACAAATAAATAAACTTAATTCAATGCAAAAATTAATTATATTAATATTTTTCAAAATAAACATGACAATCATGCATAATAATCAGGAAATACTCATTTAAACACTTTAAAAATGATTTCTAGAATTTTTCAATTTAAAATTAATTTAACTCTTAAATTATTTAATTGAATAAATCCCAAAATAAATAATAAATAAATTAATGACATCAAAAATTAACAAAAGTAATTAATTTGAGTCAATAAATCTATTTTACATATTTCCTAATTTTTCTAGAATTTTTTAAGAATTTTTCTAGGTTTTTTCATAATTTTAGATATTTAAAAAATCTCAATTTTCATTTATTTATTTAATATTATTACTATTATTTTAATTGATGTGATAAATTAAAACACTACATAAGGAATAATATTAAATACGGTTTGACCTTATCTAACAAAATAAAAGAAATTAAGTGGTACCCCATCTCGAGAGAACTCCATGGGAAGTGGGCCCCACGTGGGCTCATTTTGATTGGGCCTGCCCGCGTGGGCCCGATTTGACCGAGCCTACTCAGATGGACGTGGTTTGACCAGGCATGCTACGTGGGGTCGATTTGATCGGGCCTCCCCTGTGTCCCCACTAATGGGGGTCCCACCTTTCTAGGTGGGACTTGTTGACCCGACCCACCAAGTGGGTCCCGTAGTGCCACGTGGCAGCGCCGTCAAAGCTCCGGCATGCGTGGCATCGCCGCCACGAAATCCGGCTATCCTTTTCTATTTTTTCTTCAAAAATTGAAATGGCCATAACTTCTTCATTTTTTATCCATTTTGGATGTTTTTGGGCTCGTTGGAAAGCTCTCGACAAGGAAAAACCCTGGCTCGATACCACTATTGGGTTATGATGTCAATAAACTTTTGAAATTTTGATTAAAACATCGAATGCAGCGGAAAACATTGAATCAGATATCCAACATACCACGCCACCAAGAACAGATGATCCTATAATCTGGTATGAATGAGAAAACATACTTACAGGGTTGCCTTGAAGGAGTTCTTGAAGCTATTCAAGTGTCTAGCCTCTAGCGGTATCCACACGGTCTCCCGATGGTTGGATCTCCTCTTCAAAGCTCTTGACCAAGAGAGAAAGAGAGGAAATGAGAGAATTCCCACAAGGCTTGCATGGGCACCTTCAGTTGTGGTCATTCTCCCCCTATTTATAGACATTTGGTATGAGATTTTTCCATAAAACCCTTATAATTATGTCTATATCCACTAACATCCATAGACCTTATGTGTATGACCCTCTAGGTCCATATATCACACTAGTTAATAACTCTATAGACCAAATAACACCTTATTAGTCAACCTTAATTAATTATCCACATCCACATATAGATTAATTAATCAAGGATCGATTTAACCCAATTGATCGGTTGAGTTGCCAGCCCGTTGGGTGCCAAGTTACACCACGTGCACTAGGAGATATGGAGTATGTAAGAGCTCACTTATGGAACCTTCTCGTCATCGATTACCATGTATGTATAATCCTTCATCCACATTAGACTCATGAATGACTTAGGTTATAGTAAACTGTCAAACCCTAATTGGTCACTCAAGTTACTATAGATGCGTGTAAGAAATCATGGGAAACTCCTTCTCTGATATTTCCACTACCTTGGACAAGGATTTCATCACATCTCATTCCTTCAGTCAATCTCCTCAAATTTTCGTGGACTTCATGTCGTATCCAATATATAACATTTTAGATATCCTGTGGCTAGGGATTTGTAAGTCATAATCAAAACACGATCATCCATCCACAAGATGTCTTTGGTGTCTCAAGTCAAAGGACCACATATACAACCATGACATGAATCAACCTGATTGACAGTTAGGTATAATACCATTCAAGGATTCATACAGTGTAATTTAGTGAGCTCTTTTTCCAAAGAGCACCCACTATCTATCCTTAGTGTCTCCATATCGATGGCTATAGGATCAACCAGCCTCATCATATGAGTTGGATTAGATAGTGCTATTCTTTCCAGATAATTTGATGTCCTTCTTGAGTATCCCACGAATAGGAATGTTTAGAAGATATGTTTATATACTAGTGATCACTATATTATGATCTCATCATAATTCACTTAGTCATTGCACATGCTCATGGAATTCATTACAAACATCACACAAGAATGATAATAAATTTTTTTATTTCAATGAAGATAAACAAGATACATGAAAATGCGATTAGCTTATATGTGACGGAACAAATCAATGCGGTCGTTAACTGCACACCGATACGTGTCAACAATAAATCCAAACTTACCAATTTAATGATTTAATCACGAAATGAAGGTTATAATGGTAAATAAGGGTCGAATCCACGGAGAAATAAGGGATTTTCAAGAGATCTTTTGGAATTTGATCAAATCGGATGATGAATTGGTGATAGAAATTAGGGAAATGGTAGATTTAGAATGATAACTTAAAGACAAATCCACGAAATCAAAAATCACTCGATTTTGATTAGTAATCGCAGAGAAATCAAAGAGCAAAGTGGGGAGAAATTTCTGAAAATCGGAAGAACGAAAAACCAAAATTAAAGATGAAATTAAACTAAATTACGATCCTAAATTACAAATTGATGATATATGATGATAGATTAGAGGGAAAACACGTATTCTAACCCGAGATAGTGATCGAAATGATCCAATTAATCGCTAGATTGAAGGCTTTTCATTCCGTGATTTTGAAAACGATCATCAGTGTTCAAGAGACAAATTCTTCTTAATCGATCGATGAAATCTCACTTTTAATCACTCCGTGGACACGGAAACGAGTCTAGAAGAGATTAAAAGTGAGAGATTCAAGGATTGAAGGGTCTATATAGATTAATTTAATGAAATCATCCAAGAATACATCAAAATGTTGAAGAACATCTCAATTTATAGTGTATTTGGGCGTAACTGTCCGATGAAGCATTTCATCAGCGATCAACGGCTCTGATTGATGGCATTAATGCAAATCGTTACTGTTATACCGCAGCCATTAGATCATCGATGAAGCATTCAGATCAAGCCACGTGATCACGTGCTATAAAATGTCCTAAAACGATCGACGTTGGATCGCCATCTAACGCCTCAGATGCGTTTTCGAGCGTTTTATCTCGACCGTTATAGCTCTTGCAATAAACGGTCGAGATTAAAAGATCCGGTATGCCCTGATTATGCCACGCGTGTCCACCGATTTAAGTGAAGATCGACGGTTGAGATTCTTCACACGATGGGACGCTCCACAGACTGCCACGTTGCCTCCCAATCTTGACCGTTGATCGCGATGAGATCGGACGATCCAGATGGCGCCACATCACCTGAGCACTATTAATAAATTGAAAAATCAATTTTAAATTCAAAAAATCGATTTTTTAAATTCCAGTAAAATCCATAGAAATTTATTAAAAATTCATAAAAATTCAGAAAAATTCGGGAAAAATCCCTAAAAATAGAAAATTCATAACTTTCAAAATACAACTCAAAATTAATCCAGATTTTTTTCATTGGATCTGAAATTCAATTATCTATCATTATAAAAAGTCAATATTTAAATAACAAGAGATTTAATTTCTAGTTTTGAAAAATACATTTATTTCTTTAAGATTTTAACTTTAGAAAATTAGATGAATGTTTATAAAAATAATTTCTCTGATTATTTAACTTTAAAGATAGGTTATAATCTTAATTAAAGATAGGTTATAAAATCATTTATCTTTAACTCATCATAATTAACCCTTATTTAGTACATTTTGAGATTATAACTTAAAATTGCATGAAATGATAGGAATGTACTCAAAGTATGATAACATGCATACAAATGGAATGTTTTATGCCTCATTTTACATTAATAAAACTGTATTATCATGTTAAGATTGCATGTTATCAATATGCCACATAATATTCATCACCCCACGCAACAGTGCGCACACATCTTGGCGGGTACTGTAGCACCAGCCGAGATGCGCGCAGCGTGCGTGCCACGACGTGCACTTAAGGGGATAACCACCCTGAAAAGTCTGAGATGTTTGTTTTTAGTTTGTCTCTTTTGTAGCCTATAAATAAGGACCCCTACAGCGTCCTTTAAGGCATCTGACCATTCCTTTCTTCCTCCAGAGGGTTGTATGTGAGTTTTTGAGTGGTTTATTGCATTTTCTCTCTTTTTCTCATTCTTCTTCCTCTTTTGAGTGTGTGAGTGACATTGTGAGTGTGCTCATCATCCTTTTCAAGTGCTTCTTGGGGTGATCAGTAGCCAACAAAGGGATCATCCCGGTTGCGTGCACTCATGGGTGGGGGATGCAGGCTTCTTCTAGCGGCGTTCACCGGTGCGGGATAGAAACCTCACTCTCCTCTTCCTCTTCTGGCAGTCTCCTCCCTTTTATTCTCCTCTTATTGTCATCTCCTCCCTCTCTTCTCACTCCCCTCTCTTTCTTTCTTTCTTCGACAAAATATCTAAAAAAAGAACGACGATTCACTTCTCAAAATTCTAAACGACGCTTAGGTTTGGGGGGCAGGGGGGTCCTCCCTCTTTTATATAGGGCCCTTAATGGGCCTAAGGGATGGGAAAGCCCACTTGAGGCCCAAACCAAAGAAAAGGCCCCAAAAACAAAGTCATACACATGACCTTTAGGGCTCATTTGGGCCCAAAAGATAGGCCCAATGAACCCTAAGAAAGGGAAAAAAGGAAAAGAGAGAGATGAGGGAATAAATGGACCCACCAAACACAAAGGGCGTATAAAACCTAGAGAAAGAAATGACGACACAAAAAGGATGGGAAGATAGGGTGAATTCGGCCCGATGTCGATGCAAAGATGGATGAGATCTCAAGGAGTCAAGCCGTGTAGCGAAAGCCTGGCTCCTTCGTCTTCACCCGTCGATTGGGCTGAATTCATGTTGTCGATGGCTCTTGAGTTGATGGATACAGGTCACGCTCGCCATCATCCGACTCTCATGCTAAATCCACCACAACATCGAGTATAAGTCGACCACGACCAGTGCGGCCCTTAAAAGGCTAAATCCGAGAGAGAGACAGAGAGAGACTATCTCTTTCCTTTTTTTTTCATATTTTTTTTTATTTTTTGAAAAAATATCATTTTTCACTGATTTTAAATTGAAGTTTCAAAAATTATATTCTTGATGAATCAATGTCGTTAAATACTAATAAAATCTTATTAATTTATGAAAAATCAAGAGTATCCTCTTAAACATTAGGATTATCATGTTAACCATTTTAAATGATGATATTATGCATTTATCAATATATTTTGAGGAAAAAAATGCATAAAATACTTGATATTAATAAAGAAAATTGCATGTTATCATTCGGGGATGCTCTATTCGGCTCCTTGTCACTCTCTAGTACATTCTCATCATCTAAAGAATCCTCTACACTCTTTTTAAGATATTGATCTATTTTAGACTCATAAGAATCACAAAATTTTTTCTCACTCCTAAGTTTTGAAATGACATTCATATCTGCCCTCCCCTTACTCCTCACCATCATTAGGTTGGATATCAGTCTCTATATCATCCTGATCATCTCTATATAGGGACACTCTATCCGGTGGTGGATTCATGGCAGTAGTGACTAGGTTCGCTTGAGGATTACTAGAAAATGCTAGAGAGTTGGAATTTTGATTTTTTGGATTCCACGGAGGTTGTACAAAGTCTTTGTTGAAGCATTCATAGCAGTTGATTGCCCTGTGACCGAATTTGAAACACAAATGACATCGAGGTTGATTTTTTCCTTGATTGCGTCCTTATCCTTTATTGGATTTCCCTCCTCTATTGTGATGAGAATCCTGATTCTGTGATTGTGTAATATTTGCACAAGATGCAAACTCTGTGGATTTATGTTCTTCTGCTTGTCTAAGAAGATGAGACTCAAATGTGCGAAGGTTTGATGCCACATCATCAAATGTAAGAGAGTCCAAGAGAGGACTCGTACTTGCATAAAAAGCATTGTAAGGTGGGGGAGTCCTGGTAGTAGTGCAAAAGTGAGATCCTCTTTTGCCATTTTTCCTTCATAAGACCGAATTTCATCACCAAGATTTTGAATAGTCTGAATATAAGTGTCGAGTGGCTGATTCCCTTTTCAAAAATTGTGAAGCCTTGTTTGTATTTCCATGACATGTGATCTGGTTCTTGCTACATAATTGCTTGTTGATTGCTTCCCATGTTTCTTTGGATGTTTCCTTATCGACAGCTAAAGACATCGTAGATTCGGATAAGGAGGAGGTAATGATTATAGAACTACCTTATCAGGGATGAACCATGCCTGATAGGCGGGATTGGGGCAGGCTTGACCTTTTTCATTGAAAGAAGAGATCATTGGTAGATCTTGATGAAGAAGATCTGTCAGTTGATACATTGACAATCGAGGAAGAAGCTGTGTCTTCCATAGTAAGAAATTATCACGTGTCAATTTGATTTACACCATTAATCCTGCAAGATTGATATTCGCCATAGCAACAGTTGGGACTCGAATAGTTGTTGGAAGAGCTGATAGCGTTCCATCCCCAACTAGAGACTGACTATCGTCGCTTTGATGCTCCATGCGATGGATTGAAATCTTGATCAGGGTCAAGAATCGATTGAGATGCAGTTAGGCGGACTGCTCTGACACCATGAAGAGAATGGAGAGAAAGAGAGGATAGAGGGAAGAACAAAGAATAGAAAGAATGGAAAGAGACATCTTGAAATTTTTTATAATGATAATTCTCAGAGTACAAGAGGTATTTATAAAGGTGAAAAGAGCCGTTGTAAGAGACCGGCTGCGGCGGCCTTGCCTCTGATTGTATGATCTGTCTTGGAGCTGTGCGCTGATTGGCTGGAATCACGATCTCAGTTCAGCATGTGTTCGATGTAATGTCTCACAAGTTAGTACTGTAGCGTGAGCTACAAAGGGTTCGACCGAGAGTCCCGACTCCCCAATGGCCACTCTGATTTGTACTCTCTATCAGTTTGAGGTTATCTTTCCTCTGCAGCTATATTCTCTCTGTATCCTTCCGTCCTCTCAGAGTGAATCGTGAGGTCGGATTCTTCACAGCCGGCCACGACTGTCACCGCGTCATCTCCACTACCACCGGCTCTCGAGCTCTTCGCCTCCTTACTCTTCCCCCACATCACCGAGTATAACCCGACCACGACCAGTGCGGACCCCAAAAGGCTAACTCCCAGCAATCAAAACAGTCCATGAGCACCGTAGAATTAGTGCAGAAGACTATTCTTTTTAAAACCTTACCTCCCGAGATGCAGCTTTTCCTCGAGTAAGAACGAACCCAGTACGGCCACGATAACGAGCATCAACGGACTGAAGATGGAGGTGAAAAGGGGGCCCTTCGTCCGTATGCACCACGTCATCACGACCGTAATCATCCCGGAGGCAACGATTCCCTGGATTAAAAGACGAATGAAGGGACTAAGTCGATTGAACAATGGGGAAGATAATGGGCCACTGAAAATATGGAAAACCCACAGAGAAGAGGACAGTGAAGAGCCTGATGTCGAGCCCTAGCTTCCATTCCTCCCAGCTTTTCTGCAGGAAGAAGGCGTATATCGTCGACTGCGCCGCCCCGGTCAAGCACATCAAAGTCGAGGTCGTGTAAACGTGAGGATATTTCTCGCTTATCTTCCTCTACACCACTCCAAGCATTCAGAAGAAAAAGAAAAAATTAAGTCCCGAGGACCAGATACTATTGGCCCTTAAAGTACCTGAAGTATCATCCAGGCTGAGTAGCACAAACACCTAACGAAGGCGGCTAAGCCTCCGATGACTCTGTTCTTGGAATCCAAGTTGGTCGGTTCAGGACCTCCATGACCTTTCAGGAGATCAATGCTACTTCTCCAGACAGTAACATCTGGTCCTTTATGAAAAGGTCAGAAGCATGGCTCCTCCAAGTCCTAGCGCCGTACCGGCTAGCTTTGCTTTTCCGGTGACTTTTCCGGCGTCCAACTTCTCCATCCTACGATAGCCTGATTAGAATAAGCGGAAAACTTGGGGATTAAAAAAGGATGATGGTTTCGTAGGATTTCTCACCTGAAAATGACAGCTAAGAGGAAGGTGAGGGCGGGGGCGAGAATCGTCACCGCGGTGCTGAACGTGGCCGTCGTCAGCTTGATCGCGACCAGATAGAAGTTCTGAGTCAGCATTCCCCTGCAAAACGAGAAATCCTAAAATCCTAAGCGTACAGACTGGCTCCCACGGGATTCAGAGGAAACCCCGCGTCGAGAAGGACAGATTTATGACGACCCCGAAAGCTAGAAAGGTGGAATGCTGGTGCTGTACACCCAAACCCTTATTTGAAGAAGGACATATTTATTCCGTTTGGACTTACCCGAATAAACCGCAGAGGAAACTCTGCATTAAAATCTTCCCGGTGAGCGCCGGCCACGTTCTCCTGCTCCGAGGATCATGTTATGACAGGCGTAGCGAGTGCAAGGATTTGATCAAGAACGATTGAAGGAATGGCAAAAGCGACCCTTCGAGGATGACGGATAGAAGGAGAAGGAAGGCGGCGCCGCAGATGTGACGCTATGCGACGAGAACGCGTATATCCATACCGTCCGTTGCGGTCAGCTTTTAGAGGATATTCAGTATGGCGTAGGCCACTTGCACCACAACCATCGCCAGCGCCGGCGTCCACCCGCTCGCCATCAAACCTCTGAAGGTCACCCTAAGAAATTTCCTGTAGGATCACTATATCTCTCTTCCTTTACTCTCAAAGCAACAGGAAGAGAGAAGCACGAGAGAGGCTTAGGAAGAAACAGAACTCAAGAAGTGTACTTGATTCACGGTAAACAAGCTACATTTATAAACTTGGAGACAAGCACGACGTCCAGCTGCCACACGCAGATCGAACCCATAAACTGTCAAGAACATGAGACTCGGATGTTTGCCGTTCTTTACGCTAACTCGGTAGGTGGGTGGATCGAATGAGACTCGATCGGTGGCTTTCTTTACCCTAACATGAGACTCGGTCAGTAGGGGGATTTTCATTTTCCATTTTATTCTTCTCTTCGATTTTTATTTGGTTTTCCCTTTTTTTACGTAATCTTCTATTGTTCGGCTTCATTATCTTTCTTCTTAATCTAGAAACCAGATTATTTCGGTTTGATTTTCTGTTTGATTTTCTGTTTTTTCGGTTTTCAATTTTTGTTCTCTATTTAAATATATATAAATATAATGTATCGCTTCTAATCTGTAACTCAGACTATATCCGTTTAAGTTTATAAATAAGATTATAAATCCGATTACAATCAGAATATATCTGTTGAAGTTAGAAATCTGATTTTTATTTTGTACCCTTCGTATATTCTTTCAATTTTCTGTCTGATTTTTGTTGCATTTTCTGAACAATAAATATTAGATTACCAGTTTTGTTTTCTGATTTTTGAACTTCATTTTCTGAACTTCATATTAACATTAATTTGAATTTCCAACTTTTTAACTATTAGCTTCATTTTCTGGTTTCAGAATAATTTCTAAATATCACCATTCTGTTTCTTAAATCTGAAATGTTATTTTCTTTAGGTTTAGGTTTCTATACTAATTTTTATATACAAAATCTGTTTGATCTCATTTAAAATATGTCGTAGTTATATTTAAAATCTGCCTGGTTTTCTTTAAGATTTTTTTTAGTTCTACTCAAAATACATTTGGTTTGATTAAAAACAATACTTGTTTTAGTTATATTAAAAAAAATGGCTCCTATTTAATATCGGTTTTTGACTTTTATAAAGTTGATTTATAATTTTCTTAAAAACTAGATTTTGAATTTTACTATTTGGACATTTAGAGGGTTGCTTTATTGTGGGTTCTTAACTAAAATCTACTTATACTTATGTAAAATTTTTAAAAAGTTGTAATTATGCTGAGTGATTAACTAAACTCAGTTTTAATATCTATTTAAATATATTGAAATTCTGCTGAGTGCTCATTTAAAATCAATTTTATATTGCTTAAACTATGTTTTTAGTTTGATTTTAATATCTATTTAATGCAACATCTCGCTGTTGACAAGCCTTTTCAGGATGAGTAATAAACTATTTATGGTGAGATTAAGACCTGTTTCAAGTCATCTTGGGCAATATATCGAGTTCATATTTGCATTGATAAGACATTCAAGCGTGAAGATGTCGAGTATTAAATTCAAAGCGTTCATTGCTGAACGGGGCGAGTCTAGGGAGCTAACTAAAGTCAACTCGAGGCATACTTGCTCTCTGCATGGCATGATCATAGGGAATCGAGGATAAGTGACCTAGTTGGAGTATGTGTGGACCGGTGATGATACTCAAAGACTTTAGAGAAGCAGCTTGGCAAGAATAGGGCTAGGAGATAGACAGGCTAGTCAAATCAAAAGCTCATATTGGAACTTTGATAGGACTAACCCAGCTTCTCAATACTTGCTATTGGGGGATCAACAAGGTAAAGAGTCACTCTATGGAGATTGTCTCTGATAACAGGCAAAAGTGTTACTCTAAACCATTCATTTTATTTGCATTTTGTTCATTAAATGTCTTAAATCAGAGATTATTTTGCATGTTATCATGATGTTATGCTTAGAATAAAGATTTCCATTGCACTTGAAAATGGAATAGTTAATTACAAATAATTAGTGTTGTTATGAGAAATTTGAATTAATAATTACCTTCAGAATAATTACTTTCACAACCTTTTTTTTTGTTTACAGAATAATCTTTTTTAAATTACCTTAAAAAATGACTTTAAATTTTTTATTACATTACTAATGCCCTTAATGGGCCGATTTGTACTAATTAGTGTTCTAGGCAATGTTGACAGGAGATGAACTGCGCCAGGTGTGAACCAATCACACGATGGAGTGTAAGACTGCATACATGGCAATGTGTACACAATCAAATTTGGACTTACCTGTGGGGCACGAGCACCCAGACGCGCGATAAGTCCTCCACCAATCAATGGGAGGAAGGCAAGACGCTGAGAAATCACAAAGTGCAACACAGACGCGCGTGCGGAGCAATGCGTACCAAAGGATATAACAAATTCGCAAATGAGGCGTCGCGATTTCAAAAACCATTAAGAGGAAGTGGAGATGATTCCGGAGGGCTTGTCTTGATTTTTTGCTCCAACGAACCATTGGCATGGAGAACACAAGGGATGTTAAGATCGATTTTGGAGATTTGTGATGACGTCAAGTAGCTCATCGAGATGAGGACTTCCATTCAAAGCTGCAAAGAGGTTTGTTAGAATCGATTTAGGTTTAGAAATTTGTTTTGTTTCTTTTCTTTTCTCTTCTTCTCTCTCAAATAGAATCAATTCTTCACTGGATCTGTTGATTGAAGTCGTTTCTTAAAGCATTTATAATTTGTTTTTAGAATCTTTTGAAGTTCGATTAAAATCATTCTTAGGTTTTCGCTTGTTACTTCTTTAAGTCTATCAATGTTTTCTTTTCTTTTCTTTCAAACCGAATTATTTCTTCATTGATTTTCTGATTGAAGTCGATTCTTACAGCATTTATGATCTGTTTTTAGAATCTTTTGAAGTTAGATTTCAAATCAATTTTAGGTTAACATTGTGAGTTCTTTAATTCTGTCAGTGTTTTTCTTTTTTTCTTTCACACCGAATTATTTCTTCATTGGATTTTCTGATTGAAGTCGATTCTTACAACATTTATGATTTGTTTTTAAAATCTTTTGGAGTTAGATTTAAATCAATTTTAGGTTTAGATTGTAAGTTCTTTAATTCAGTAAGTGTTATCATTTTCTTTTAGGCAGAAAACGAAAAGAAAATTAAAGAAATAAAATCTCTAACCTATTAATCCATTTCATATTTGAATTCACTTAGAAAACTTAAGTGACTACTCTGTTTTAGTCAAACTAGATCGGATGCAATTTGAGAAGATTTAAAATAAGTATGACTCTCTATTAATTAGTTGTAATAGAGGGAAATATGATGTTAAATCAGAAAATAACAATTGAAGAAGTTTAGAAAGGATAATAAGGATAAAATAGAAGATAGGAGATTGAAAAGGAAATTGAAATCTAGATCTGACTAAAAAGAAAACTCTTAAAGTAAAGAAATTATTAATTTCTCCTTCAAATCTTGATTGAGAAATTAAACTTCCTCTACAAAGTCTCTCTTTCTTAAGTCTAATAATCTGAAATTACAGTAAAAGAAAATAAGGTGAAATTGATACTATTCACTATGAGGTCACATAAGAAGTTGAGTGTAGCTGGTTGATAAGAAGTTTTGAATTAAATAAAAAGAGAAAAGTAGACTTTGTGATAGCCTCCCTTGGATCGACCCCTTCACTAAGCCTCATCTTTAGATAGTTAGGAGTTTAAAGGGAAAATTTATTTTAGATACACTTTAATTGATTAAGTCCAAATAAAGGCATAACGACAAAATTAATTAGGATAATTTGGACTTATCAGTCTCCTTCTATGACTAGAACAAGGGGTTTGGAAAATTTGGTGTACGAGCGATATGAGGATTTGAGTGGATAATCAACTAATTCATAAATAATTAAAAAAACATAAATATGCAAAATAAATTAATTCACCCCCCTCTTATTAAATTCACCACTCAATTAGAGATTCTAAGCAGAAATGTCTCTTGGCCAAAAGCTCCTATTGGTACTTGCTATTGGGGGATCAACAAGGCAAAGAGTGACTCTAGGGAGATTGTCTCCTTCTGGGACTAGCACGAGGGGTTTGAAAACCTTGTCACATATAAAAAAATTTGGTGTAACAGCAATGTCAGGATTTGAGTGGATAATCAAGTAAGTCATAAAATAATTAGAAAAACATAAATATGAAAAATAAATTAATTCACCCCCATTAAGATCACCACCCAATTAGAGAATCTTAGGAGAAATATCTCTTGGCCAAAATTTTGACAAAGTTAAATGAAGATGATGTTGGTCAATTATTAAAAGGGCATGGTGATGGTTGAACCAGTGGAAGAGGAATAAGTAGAGAATGAGGAAGAATCTCTATTAAACATGGAGAGGAGTATAAGAAAAAAAATCCTTCAACAAAAACAAAGAAAGGTGGTATAATTTCATAAAATTTGGTCATTTTGGTGAAGACTGCATAAATCCATGAAAAGATAAAGGATAATGAAGAGGTTGTGAATATGACGAAGGAATATTAGTTAAACATGACTTTGATAATTTAACTTTAAGTCTAATTTCTGTTATGGTGTAATTTTTAAGTGTAGTCAAAATTGGTTGAGGAAGGTAAGCATTCATGATTGTAGGAATCAATCGCTTGAGCAGCAAACAGTAGAACCTAAACACTAACATTGAGCTCATGCACACACGCTCCCAAGTGGTGACACAAAAGCGCGCGTGTAATACCAACCCGCACTTATAAATATTATTTTTCAATTATTTTAATGAAACAAATCCTAAATAATTTGAAATAAACTCATAAATTTTTTAAATCCCTTAAATCAAGAAAATTCGTATCTTTCAAAATACAACTTCTTTTTAATCTAATTTTTTTTATCACCAATTAAATAATATATTATTCTATGCATCATAATTTATGAAATAATAAAAGAATACATTTTTAACTCAAAATAAGACTCTTCTTCTTTGAAAAAAAAACTAAAAATATAGATGAGTTTACATTAAAAATATTTTCTCTTATTATTTGCATTTCAAATAAAATCTCAAATTTCAATGGGGATAATATGTTTTCAGTTTTAATTTGATTTTTTACATGATTGGACCTTTAAATAAACCATTTTGAAATTTTTTATGTATATTACATAGTATAAAGAATATTTACCCAAGGTATCATAACATGAATAAGAGTGGAATGATTTCTTCCTTAAAATGCACTAATAATCATGTAATGTCTAGTATAAGTTGCATGTCATCAGGGAGAATGTTAGCTAAACATGAGTTTGATAATTTAACTTCCATTCTTGTTGTTATTATGAATGTTGAGTTCAAAGTTGTCGCATGTTCAAGCCTAACAAATTTACTATTTATATGCTAGGAACCTAGGAAGCAACTGGAAGACATAGGATGCATAGCTTTCTAGGTCAAACTATAAGGATTCTAGGGCAAGACAATATCAATGATATGGGTTCAGATGAGATGAATAATGAAGGTGTTCAAGCCTAAAAATTTTCAGAAAATTTGACTTGTATAGTAATAATTATATGATTTTATCTTAATCACAAATAACCACATTAAGAGTGAATAAGGGGTCAGATCACAGAGAGGAAAGTCACTTGATTTTAATGAAAAAGTACATATTTTCATGAATAAAATGAATTTGATCAGTAGAAGAAGTGAGATGAATGTTGATGAATTCAATTTTGAGGCATTTTTAATTGTTATTTTGAGTCGATTTCATGAAACAATATTTATAATTCCTCACTTCCGATGATATTAAAATAAGTGTTGGATCTTGGGGGAGCCTAGGTAATAAGATTTTTACTTTTTAAAGGTAAAATAGATACGTATATAGATAAGGTGATGTAGGAGTGAAGGTGAAGAATATGAATGATAAAGATAGAATTTGGAATGAAATTCATCATGAAATGGGAATAAGAGAGGGATAGAGATGGTTTTTGAGGTGGTGATGTTGTAAAGATGATAGTGAGAGATTTTGATATTTGAATGATGGTGAAACTACTATATAAGAAGGGAAACATGAAATTTCACTATCGATGGAGGGGATTAGAGAAAATCAAATCCAAAATCTCACACATATGACAAAACGAACTCATGCGGTCGTTGAATACACACATTCTCGTGTCAAAAAAAGTCCAAACTTACCAATTTAAATATTAATTCACGAATTGAAGCGTATAATGGTAACTAAGGGTCAAATCCATGGAGAAATAAGGGAAATTTTTTAGATATCTTTGAAATTCAATCAAATCAGACAATGAATTGAGTTTAGAAATAAGGCAATTTAGTATATTAAGAAAGATAACTCAACTACGAATCCACGGAATCAAAAATCAAAAGATTTTGATTAGAATTCGCGGAGCAATCGAAGTTTAATTTTGAGATAGAAATTCGATCGCAAAAATGATTGAAAACCGAAATTAAAACGAAATTAAACTTAATTTATGACGAGACGAGACCGCGAGGTCATCGATTTCACACAGTCTCGTGTCAAAAATAATTCCGAACTTACCAATTTGATGAAAATGTATCGAATTGAAGGGTATAATGGTAAATAAGGGTCGAATCCACAGGGAAATAAGGAATTTCTTGATGTATTCTTCAAAATTTAATCAAATCAGATGATGAATTGATGATAGAAATTGGGGAAAATGGTAAATTATGAAAGATGACATCAAATCGATTCCATGCAATCAAGAATCATCGAATTTGGACATGATTTCGTGGAGAATCGAAGATTGAAGTGGAGAGAAAATTTCGGACGAAGAAATCGCGATTTTGACGAATATTAAACCTTAAATTCTAATCTAAATCGAAATTAAACATAATAGGGAGGTAGATTATAAAAAACCACTTCCACTAACTCCAATTAGCGATCAAAACGTCGCGATTTAGCTGCTTAATCACGAAGAACGCGAAGAGAGAGTTTAAGCCCCGATTTCTCCCGATCTACACGCCAAATCTTGATTTCAAGAGCTCCGATGGTGCGGAATTGAGATAGGAACACGATGAGATCAAGAGAAATGAGAGGGAATGTGTCTAGACAGCTCAATTAGATTGAATTCCAACTCGAATGCTTAGAATCATCGAAGAACAGGTCATTTTATAGTACATTTGGGCGTAACCGTCCGATCCTTTCGATCGACGGTTACGATGGAACAGTCCATGGTGGACCGTTTCAAATAAGTCGTGGCCGTCGGATCTCGATCGACAGTCTGGATGCGATCTGATGAGATGCGTTATAAAACGCACGCGATTTTGCTCCTTGGATCGCGATCCGACGGTCTGGATTTCCCCCGTGCGATCGAATCGTAGCCATTATAACGCATCCATTAAACCACATGCGCTTGATTAGATCCGGTGGACCGTGAGTCCACGTGATCTACGCTCCATCATTCACCACACTCCCGATCCGACGCCCTACATAAGTCAACGTCACATGCATCTTAAAACTGTGTGGGACTTTAGTCCCACACGGGGAAAATTAAAGGAAATAGAAGCGTTTATAAAACCCGACGATTTAGGAGGTTTGAATACCCTTCCGATATACGGAAGGCTGACTTTACTATATATAAGATAAACTATATAAATATATGTATATAATGCGCCGCGTAGGCGCCGCGTGGGTCCGCGTGGCGCTGCCACGTGGCCTTGCGTGCCACTTCGCATCCACGCGGGTCCCGCGCGGAATTAACCCTCTTTTTGCCATTTTTTTAATTCATTTCTATTATTAAAAATCAAAATAAATTCATAAAAATCTAAAAAAAATCCCTAAAAATAGAAAATTCATAACTTTTAATATATAACTCCAAATTAATCCACATTTCTTTCATTTGATCCAAAATTTAATTATCTATTATTCTAAAAAGTCAAAATTAATAAATAATGAGAGTTTTAAATATTATTTCAAAAATACATTTATTTATTTAAAGATTTTAACTTAAAAAAGTAAATAAATGTTTATTAAAACCTTTTCTCTCATTATTTTAACTTTAAAAACCTTTATAATCTCAAGTAAAAGATGGGTTATCAATTATATATCTTTTAAATCATCATATTTAACCCTAATTTAAAGTATTTTTGAGATTGTAGTGACTTTTTCCATAGAATGATAGAAAAATACACATAAGTATGATAACATGCATGTAAATGAAACCATTTCTACCTTAATATGCATCAAAAATCATGTTTTATCATGTTAATATAGCATGTTATCACACCCCCCCAACTTAAATTATTGCTAGTCTCTTAGAAATTTACTATATGATCTTCCTAGAAAGTCTTTTCATCCTTTGATCCTACTACTAAAAAGGTGAAGTGTATAGATGTATGATCACGTTTTCCTCATAGTGTAGGCCCTAATGATCTATATTCCATCTCTAGGTTGACTTTTTTAGTGCATGTTAGGGTAGTGCTCATCGGCTAATGCTCAAGTCTAATTCTTGATTGTAGTCAAGGTGAGCCTATCTAAGGTATGATGCTATGGTGCTGAAAATATATTCACTCTGTCATGAGTGGATGTAATTCCTTACCCCCTCCATAACACATCACTCCTTCTCTCAAAATGGAGGCTACTTAGTATTTAGAATTCCCCTCAACTCGCTTTCCTCCTTAAAAGAGCGCAATTCAAAAGGATTCCTATCTTTGGATGCATCGTGTGAGGAGGCTGAAGGAAATAAAAGATACTATTTCTAAGGGTATGACTTGGCTAAAAGAAAATATGCTGACAAAACAAAGTGGATTATAAAAGCAAAGAAGGTACCACTTATGATGATTATACTCCCAAGTGAGGTGGATGATGATGATGGAAAGGGTATGACTTTCCTTCTTGTAACTTCTTATTTCTCTCTTTCTTTTGACTTTTCTCCTCTTTCTTTTTCTTCTTCATTTTTTTAAGCATTTCAGAAGACTAGAATGATGATGTGGAGGAGTTTTAGGATTTCTGAAGAGAGTGTGTAGCAAGTGAGGTGCAGTGAAGGTATAAGCACATGTGGGAGGAAAAATGGAAGGTGAGATGGATATGTGAGTTCACTTGGGAGTGTTCATCATCAAAAATGAAGTTTAAAACAAATTTGTGTTACTACTTGACTGCTTTGGAAGAGAAAACTACATGCCTATAAAGAAAGATAGGTGCTACAAAAATTTATGGATCATTGCACTCTTTAAAGGGGAAAGTCTAGAATCGAGAAATTCCTTATACTAAGCAGTTTGGGCTAATAATAGGTAGGGGATGGAATTTCATTTTTCTCTATAAAATACTCTCCTTTTCAATCCCATAGCATTTGAACCTCTTGATTACTCTTTTTCCTTGGTGCCTGTTAGATACCCAAACCCCAAAGAAGTCAACCACTAACTCTAATCCATTGGTCTCTCTAGATCATTTGGCTTTATTACTCAAAATGTAATCATATGGACTATAAGGTCCTCACTTCTACATCTCTAGTAGGTTAGATCTCTAGATGAAAAGACTTCTAAGGTGGGGTAGATTAGATCAAAGATTTTGAAAATAGGAGTTTTTAGAAGGTAGAATTTTAAAAATTTTGAAAAATGGTAGAGCTTTTTCTAAATCCTCACCCCCAACTAGAATCTTTCATTGCCCTCAATGAAAACTACATGCTCATGTGAAAAACTCATCGAATCATGGCATGAAAACAATAAAAAAGTGCGGTGAGATAGGTTTAGAAAAGCTCATTAGTCCGTGATGCTCGTGGGATTTCCGGTGCAGGTGCGCCCTTTCCTAATGTAGTTCTCCGACATCTAAAAAGAAACTGAAATCAAAACATAAAACTAAAAAGGTAAGATAATCTTGAGGTGCCTCCCAAGAGCGCTAAGTTTAACGTCTTCAGCCAGACTAAACAAAATGAAACCTACGACTACTGATGGGTTGAGGGTGATACCGTCACGTCCTCAAGTGCTCGGGAAGATGCAGATTTACCTTATCTGCTGGTGCAAGGTGCTTCGACGTCAGGTACGAATTGAGACGATGGTTGTTTACCTTGAATTGTCGACCGGTCTTAGGGTCCGAGATGAGTACTGCTCCGCCATCGAACAATTGCCAGAACCACATAGGGACCATCCCATCTGGAGCGCAACTTCCCAAGGAAGAGCTTGAGGCACGAGTTGTAAAGCCAGACCTTGTCGTTGACATGGAATGATCATCGTCGGATGTGTCAGTTGTGGAAGGCCTTGGTTTTCTCCTTGTAGATCGTCGTGCCTCAACTCTTGTAGTTCCTGGAGCTGGAGAAGTCATTATTTCCTTGCTTCGTCTAGTGCGAGGTTGAGCTTTTTGATGGCCCAGTAAGCTCGATGCTCCAGCTCAACCGGAAGGTGGCAGGCTTTCCCGTAGATGAGCCGAAAGGGAGACATCCCGATGGGTGTCATGTATGCCGTCCGGTATGCCCATAGTGCGTCGGGGAGCTTGTGTGCCCAATCCTTTCCATCTGGACGAATTATCTTCTTAAGAATAGTTTTGACTTCTCGATTACTAACCTCTACTTGCCCATTCGCCTGGTTGTGGTGATGCAGGACGCGGTTGTGAAAACCCTCGTGCTTGATCAATGGAGCTGAGGATGACTATGGATAGCCGGTCAAACCTAACCTACGGGTGGGCGAGTCCTAGACCCTAAGTACGATCTCTAGCCTAAACCTAAGTGCAGGCACGCGTGCCGATAAGCGAGGTCGACTCAGGGTGACCCGGGGATACTCGTGACGATGGATAGGGTGAGGTCCTCTCGATCCACGTCCGGAGATGTGGAAGTCGCTCGTCGTGGAATAGCCGAAGCTGCAGCTCACGCTTGGTGTCGGACTTGAAGTACGTGTCAGAAGTCTCGAATCTATAGTCGTGCTAACCTATCTACGTCGTCCGATGGTGGTGGAGACGAGTAAAGGAAACGCTTCGAAAAGTAATTAAACTTTGAAATGAGAGGTCGAAGCTAACCTGCGGGGCGGGGTGCCTGGTGGGTCGTGGCGTAGTGCAGAGCCGACTCGGCAACGACGACCAAGAGAAGGGAGGCGACAACTCAAAGTCGTTCTTAGTAGCAGCTTGCGTATGAAGGCGTCGAGCGATCAAGGACGTGGGCACAGATGTGTCCCAGGGCAGGGTAATCCAGTCGGCACCCGAGCGCTGTCTGGACTGGGCACGGGTACGCGGGGGCGGCCCGACGCGGTACAGGCCAAGCTGATGGTGGGCGTGACCTTGGCGGGTGTGGACTAAGACCCGGTGAGTGCGGGTTCAGGCCAAGCCTGGTGTGGCGCGGTCCAGGCTAGCCGGGTGTAAGCGTGATCCGGGTCGGGGCGATGGCGCGTCTTGGTGCGGACGTGATCCGGAGACCAGATCGCAGGCACGGTCTCCTTCACTGGCGTGGATTGGAGATCAGAGACACGGGCGCTAGCTTGGAGTTCAGATCGCCGGCACGTCCAAGTTCTGATTGCAGATGCAATCGTAGGATATGGTGCTAGAATTTCGGCGCGTGAGTGGCCTGCGGGATCGCACAGGTCGGGCGGGTGCCAGCGGCTCACGGGTAGTGCAGGTCAGCTACGCAACTTGGACGCCGAAAAAGATGACGCGGACGGATACCCTGGAGCGATAATCGGGCAGGATGCGCGAATGACGGCTGGGATGCGTGAAATGATTGTTTGACGGATTAATTTCCGTCCGGATTAAATTTGGCAGAATGCCAACATTTGGTAGGCCGAGGGCGGACTTCGGCTGGAGAAGGGGGGGAGTCTAGGCCGGCGGTGAGGAAAGGGAAGTGTGGTCTAAATTCGGAAATGTGGATCACGGGCGTGCAGAATTTGAATCGCGACAAATTCAGATAGGGGGGCGAATGGCGACTTGGTTTCGGCA
Organism: Lemna minuta; assembly: GCA_024174645.1. NCBI lineage: Eukaryota > Viridiplantae > Streptophyta > Magnoliopsida > Alismatales > Araceae > Lemna > Lemna minuta. The sequence continues at coordinate 3,047,150 of CM044101.1, read as the reverse complement.
AGAGACAAGGTGAATTTTTGGCAGGGCTCAAGGAGGAAGTTCGGCGAGGCGTGGGAGGAGGCTGGGAGAGTCAGAAATTCAGTTTTCAATAGGGGATGTGCGGACTGCCAGTTTTCAGGAAATGCGGCAGAATGCGGGGCGGAAGCTGTGACTGGCGGCGTGGTGACATGAGATGAATTCCGGGATGTCTTCAGGTAGGAAGTTGTGGGGGACGTGGCGGGGAGGGGTGGTTTTTCGGCGGGGAAAATTCAGCTGGGAGGTCGGAAAGCTCGGGCACTGGGAAATCAGGTTTGTTGCGATTGATGCGGACAGGAGATTGGTGGGCCGTGGGACGAAAATTTGGCGGAACGCCGAATTGTGAACGATGAGCGTTGGGTTTAGGGGAGAGGTTGTGGATCATGGAGGAACTGCTGTTCGGGCGTCGTGGGAGATTTTCAAACTGGAGGGAAGGTCGGAAGTGGGCAGACGGGAGGACGGGAAATCGGTTGGGAGGAGAGGATAGGACAAGGGGAAATTTGGAGGGTCGCGAGATGTCGAAACTGTCTGCGATTCAGTTCGGGAGGTCAGAATGAAGGGAGATGGAGGGGAATGGTGGAGGAACTGCAGAGGAGATGCAGCAGGGAGCAGCGCGAACGGTGGATGGAGGCGGAGAGGATGGTGGCACGGCGGTCCAGAGGCGGCGGCGGCCTGAGGCGGCGGCTTGAGGACGGCAGTGTCGCGATGACAGCAGAGAAGAACCGTGGCGGGGGCAAGGAGTGGCGGCGGTCGTCGCGGCGGCACGGAGGTGTGCGGCGGCGGCGGCGGTTGGACTCCTTCCTCGGCCTTCCTTGAGCAGCCACTTGAAAGGGAGATCACTCCTTTCTTTCTTCAAATGACGGTTAGGGTTTGTGGGGGGTCCCTTCCCCTCTTATAGAGCCCATAATGGGCCGAGAGGGGAAAGGGCCCACTTGAGGCCCATAACCCACACCTAACATGCTCATAGAAAGAAATAAGGTTCACAAAGAAGGATGGGCTTCACGAATGGGATCCCGAGAAGGGAAGAACCCACCCGAAAGCCTAAAAGGGAGAGAAGAGATAAACGAGGACCCGCTTAAACACGTGCGGGTCAAAAGTTCATAATAAAGAAATAAAGGAATAAAGATAAGCGGATAGATCCGCGCGCGCAAAAGGGCTCCTCGGCACCATGGTATCGTATCTTGGTGGCGACGGGGGTCATACGCCACCAGGTGATATGGCGTGGTGATGCAGTGGTGTACTCTGTACTTCTTCAACAGCGCCCGGAAGTGCGAGTTGTTGAAGTGTGAGCCACCGTCGTTGATGATGGCTCTCGGACAACCGTATCGGGCGAGGATGCATCGTGTGATGAATCGCAGAACCTCACATGGTCTTTTGTCCTAGTGGGGATTGCCTCGACCCACTTGGACACATAGTCCACCGCCACCAATATGTATTCTTTCCCGTCAGAAGGTGGGAAAGGTCCCATGAAATCTATCCCCCAAAGATCAAAGATTTTCACCTCAAGGATCGGCCGCATCGGCATCTCGTCTCGCTTGGAGATGTTGATCGCCGCTTGACATTGTAAGCACTCTGTGTAGAAACGGTGGGTGTGCTTGAAGATGGAGGGCCAGTAGAAGCCGCTCTGTAGGATCTTGTCCGCGGTCTTTCGTGCCGCGAAGTGTCCTCTGCACGTCGATGAGTGACACATTGCCAGTATGTCTCCTTGCTCTTCCTCCGGTACGCATCGTCGGATGATCTGGTCGTATCCTAGGTGGAACAGAAGTGGTTCCTCCCAAAAATAGTACTCGAGCTCGTGGAAGAACTTATCTTTTTGGTGTCGGTTCCAATGCTCAAGGATCGATCCAGTGACTATGAAGTTGACGATGTGCACGTACTAGGGGGCGTGAGTCGAGATGGCGAGGAGATGCTCGTCTGGAAATGTATCTCCCGATGTCCTCTCCTTCCGAGATGTGGAGACGCGATAAGTGGTCCGCCACCGAGTTTTCGCTGTTCTTCTTGTCTTTAATCTCCAAGTCGAATTCTTGAAGGAGCAGCACCCATCGTATGAGTCATGGTTTGGCCTCTTTCTTGGAGAGCAAGTATTTCAAGGCCGCATGATCAGTGTAGATGATGATCTTGCTCCCCAAGATTTAAGGCCGGAACTTCTCAAGAGCGTAGACCACAGCAAGAAGCTCTTTCTCCATAGTTGTGTAATTAATTTGAGCTTCAATTAGGGTCTTACTTGCATAGCAAATGACCGTTGGCTTCTTGTCCAGTCACTGCCCCAAGACCGCTCCCACCGCATAGTCTGAAGCGTCGCACATGATCTCAAAGGGTGAGTCCCAATTAGGACTTTGTAGAATCGGTGCCTCGATCGAGTGCTTGCTTCAATGTCGTGAATGTGCGCTTCCCTTATTCGTCAATGATGAAGTCCTTGTCTTTGCAAAGAAGGGTGGTGAGGGGCTTGGATACTTTCGCGAAGTCCTGGATGAATCGTCGATAGAAGCTGACGTGCCCGAGAAAGCTCCTCAAATCTTTCACGGTACTTGGTAGAGGAAGGTTCTCGATGACCTCTATCTTGGCCTTATCCACTTCTAAGCCTTTGCCTGAGACGATGGGCCCGAGCACTACTCCCTCTCGTACCATGAAGTGGGATTTCTCCCAGCTAAGTACCAGTCGTTTCCTGATGCATACTTCCAGTATCTTCGTCAAGGGGCGTTGCACAGTCCGAATGGCATGAGCCTAAAAGCGAAGGTGCCAAAAGGACAAGTGAACGTGGTCTTCTCTTGATCATCAGGGTGGATAGCAATCTAATTATAGCCTGAGTATCCGTCGAGAAAGCAGAAGTAATTTGATCCTGCCAGTCAGTCTAAGATCTGGTCGATGAACGGTAGCGGGAAGTGGTCCTTCTTGGTCGCGGAGTTCAGCTTCCGATAGTCGATGCAGACCCTCCACTTCGTTGGTAGGCGCATCTGAATTTCCTCACCTTTCTTGTTCGTTGTAACCGTTACTCTGGCTTTCTTCGGAACAACGTGTACCGGACTTACCCATTGGCTATCGGATATGGGGTAGATAATTTCTGCATTTAGCCATTTAAGAATCTCTTCCTTTACGGCCTCCCATAAACCTTCGGGTTGAGTCATCTCTAGGCCTCCCTGACGGGTCTCGACTCATCCTCTAAGAAGATGCAATGAGTGCATAGTAAAGGGTCCAACCCTTTTAGGTCCGTCAGGGTCCATCTGATTGCTTCTTTGTTTTTCCTTAGCACCTCCAGTAATTGTTCTTCTTGCTTTGTGTCCAGCTTGGACGAAATAATTACTAGCTTGGCTTTCTCTTCATCAAGGAAGGCATACTTGAGTGTAGACGGGGGAGTTTTGAGCTCCAAAGTTGGCTCGCCCATCGGAAGCTCCTCATATCTTGCTGCCTCGTCGATCATCATAACTTCTTCTACGCATGCATCAATGTCTTGATCATCGGCGAAGTCGATGGCGCCCAAGTCTTTGGAAGCTCGTGAAGGGTATTTCATTAATTTGTTGATGTCAACCTTCATGGTGTGCTCTCCCACCTTGAGAATTACTTCTCCTTTTCCCCCAGTCGGTTACGGCTTTGGCGGTAGCTAGGAAGGGTCGTCCTAAGATAATTGGGGCTTGGCTTAGCTCCTTAGTCATTTTCATGTTGACCACTAGGAAGTCTACTGGGAAATAACAATCTTCTATACTTACGATGACATCCTCTACTAATCCATGGGGTTTCCTAACTGATCCATCAGCTAAGCATAGTTCTACTAAGAAAGGTTGTAGCTCTCCTACATGATGACGGTCGAATACAGCCTTAGGGAGGATGTTTATACTGGCTCCTGTATCTAGTAGGGACCTAGTGAAGGACATTCCTCCTATTTCCCTTGTGATCATGGGTGCTCCCGGATCTCTCTTTTTTACGGGTAAGGAATTCATCATAATGGAGCTTACCGTCTCACTAAGTTGGATCCGTTTAGGGTTTCTATGGGGAGTACATATACCTTTTAGGCATGTTGGGTATGAAGGGATATGCTTGATGACTTCTGTCAAGGGAATGGTTATCGTTACCTTTTTAAAGGCGTCTAGTAGGTTGTCATCGGCTTCACTATTCTAGGCTTTTGGTCGATTTAAGGCTTGAGGATAAGGCACAGGGGGCTTATATTTGTCAGGGTTAGGTTCAGCCGTAACCTGTTCTTCCTCGTCCTCCCAGTCAGTGTCTTGCTCCATGATAATTGGTGTTTCTTTTTCTTCATTTTGGCCTTGGTGGAAAGGGTGATCCTTATATGGATCCGGAGGTTGAGTCGGAGGGACGAACGATGACTGTCTTTGATTAGGGTAATTTCGCTGACCGTTATATTATGGAGGATAGGGTTGATCGTTGTTGCTCCTATATCCATTGTTCTGCGAAGAATTGTTAAAAATAGGGGTATTATATTGGTTAGGATAATTACCTGGATAATTGGGTCGTCCCTGTTGACTTGGTCCTCCTGATGGACCTTGTCTATCAATCCCTTGCCCTTGGATTGCCATCACGGGGCAATCTAATTCGATGTGGTCGAATCTTGAGCAAGTCGCGCATGGTGGCGCCTCTTGGAGTGAGACGGGGGCGAGTCCTTCGGAACCGTTGCGGATGTTGAGTCATGTCCAGTAGTAGGTTCTGGACTTCCGCCATTTTGCCGATCCTTTCAAGGAGCATCCCCGTCTCTGCTGATTTGGCGTCAAGAGCTTTCGGCATTGCACCTCTTCTAAATGGTTTTGCCGCATTATGGTGACTATTTTCCGCCACCGTTTCAATGAGATCCATCGCGTCGTCTTCGTACTTGCTCATGAAGGTGCCGCCACTAGCTGCATCCAAAAGGTATCTATCTTGCGGGCCTAACCCGTCATAAAAAATTTGAGTTAATTTGTGGTTAGACACGCCATGGTGTGGACACTCGCTCGTAAGATCTCTTAATCGTTCCCAGGCCTCGTGGAAGGTTTCACTCGAGCCTTGGGTGAATTCTCAGATGGCTTTTCAGACAGAGGTGGTTTTTCCTACGCAATAGTATTTTCTTAGAAACTCTTCCTCCATCTCGGTCCAACTTGTGAATTCTTTCCCTAATTTTAAAAACCAGTCTTTGGCTCTATCTCGAAGGGTAGCGTGAAAGAGCTTCATCTTCATCGTGTCGGCGGGGACATTTTGAAGGTGATTTATTTCACAAACTTAAGAAAGCTCATCTACATGTCTATAGGGATCTTCGGAAGGCTTACCATGGAAGATAGGAAGCATGCTCACAACATGGGAATCTATTTTAAAATTGGCCCCTCTTCCTAGGGGTGTGTGAATTCTTGTGATGGGTCGCTGGAGGACGGGCCTAGCATAGTCACTAAGGCATTTTCTATTATTTCTCTCATTGTTCCTGGCCATTTCTACTGATTCGGTGGGTTTAAAGCTTGAATTGGTCTCGGTAGTGTCAGTCTCGGCAGCTTCGGGAGTTTGCGAGGATCGTTCAAAGTGGTCTATTTCTAGGGGATTATTCCGTACTCTCCAGGCTATTTGTCTTCTCATGAAGAGTCGATCGGATACTTAGATGGATAATAACTTATAAAGTACTTTAAAATATATTAAAAAGTGAAGTCAATCGTACCTAAATGTCGTTATCCGTGAGAGTTACGCGTTCTTAGCGCAATTTTGAAGAACTGATCGCCCGTAATCCTTAGAAAAGGGGCTAAAATCACTCAATCTTATCGAATTAAGGATCTCGAAGATTGATTTCTACTTCGGATCACTCAAAATATGATTGAATTTCAAGAATTTCAAGAAATTAAGAGAAAAATCCGAGTTGACCAAGTCAAAATTGACTTAATTTGATAAAAAAATTGCCATAATTCCCCGGCAACGGCGCCATTTGACGAGACGAGATCGAGAGGTCGTCGATTTCACACGGTCTCGTGTCAAAAATAATTCCGAACTTACCAATTTGATGAAAATGTATCGAATTAAAGGGTATAATGGTAAATAAGGATCGAATCCACAAGGAAATAAGGAATTTCTTGATGTATTATTCAAAATTAATCAAATGAGACGATGAATTCATGATAGAAATTGGGGAAAATGGTAAATTATGAAAGATGACTTCAAATCAACTCCACGGAATCAAGAATCATTGAATTTGGACTTGATTTTGTGGAGAAATCGAAGATTGAAGTGGAGAGAAAATTTCGGACGAAGAAATCGCGATTTTGACGAAAATTAACTAAAATTAAACCTTAAATTCTAATCTAAATTGAAATTTAAACATAATACGGAGGTAGTTTATGAAAAACCACTTCCACTAACTCCAATTAACGATGAAAATGTCGAAATTAAGCTGCTTAATCACGAAGAACACGAAGCGCGAAGAGAGAGTTCAAGCACCGATTTCTCCCGATCTACACGATCAAATCTTGATTTCAAGAGCTTCTGTGGTGCAGAATTGAGATAGGAACATGATGAGATCAAGAGAAACGAGAGGGAAATGTGTCTAGACAGCTCAATTAGATTGAATTCCAACTCGAATGCTTAGAATCATCGAAGAACATGTCATTTTATTGTACATTTTGGTGTAACCGTCTGATCATTTCGATCGACGGTTACGATGGAACGGTCCATGGTGGACCGTTTCAAATAAGTCGTGGCCGTCGGATCTCGATCAACGGTCTGGATGCGATCTGATGAGATGCGTTATAAAACGCACGTGATTTCGCTCCTGGGATCGCAATTCGACGGTCTGGATTTCCCCCGCGCGATCGAATCGTAGCCGTTATAATGCCTCCATTAAACCACGTGCGCTTGATTAGATCCGGTGGACCGTGAGTCCACGTGATCTACGCTCCATCATTCACCGCACTCCCGATCCGACGCCCTACATAAGTCCACGTCACCTGCATCTTAAAATTGTGTGAGACTTTAGTCCCACACGGGGAAAATTAAAGGAAATAGAAGTGTTTATAAGACCCGACGGTTTAGAAGGTTTGAATACCCTTCCGATATACGGAAGGCTGACTTTACTATATATAAGATAAACTATGTAAATATATGTATATAATGCGCCGCGTAGGCGCAGCGTGGGTCCGCGTGGCGCTGCCACGTGGCCTTGCGTGCCACTTCTCATCCACGCGGGTCCCGCGCAGAATTAACCCTCTTTTTGTCATTTTTTTAATTTATTTCTATTATTAAATATCAAAATAAATTCATAAAAATCCAAAAAAAATCCCTAAAAATAGAAAATTCATAAATTTTAGTATATAACTCCAAATTAATCCACATTTCTTTCATTTGATCCAAAATTTAATTATCTATCATTCTAAAAAGTCAAAATTAGAGAGTTTTAAATATTATTTCAAAAATACATTTATTTATTTAAATATTTTAACTTAAAAAAGTAAATAAATGTTTATCAAAACCTTTTCTCTCATTATTTTAACTTTAAAAACCTTTATAATCTCAAGTAAAGGATGGGTTATCAATTATATATCTTTTAAATCATCATATTTAACCCTAATTTAAAGTATTTTTGAGATTGTAGTGACTTTTTCATAGAATGATAGAAAAATACACATAAGTATGATAACATGCATGTAAATGAAACCATTTATACCTTAATATGCATCAAAAATCATGTTTTATCATGTTCATATAGAATGTTATCAATCTACAATTCAAAATGTAAATATAATGCTAAATGTTGAAATATTTAGATGAAAACATGCAATCTAACCCTAATTCATGCTCGAAATGATTCAATCAATCACCGAATTCATGGCTTTTCATTCCATAATTTTGAAAACAAAGATGGCATTCAAGATATGATTTCTCCCAATTCCCTCGATCAAATTCTGATTTCAAACACTCCTCGGACACGGAAACGAGTCAAGAAGCTTAAGAAAACAAAAGACTCTCAGATTGTGGTGTCTAGATAGTTCGATTTGCTTGAAAATCCAAGAATACATTTCTGTTGCGAAGAACATCTCAATTTATAAGAGATTTTGGGTGTAACTGTCGGATGCATCGTTTCATCGCAATCAACAGCTGAGATTACGTGTCGATTGATGAATCAACATGATTAGGTCGCGTCCGTTTGATCTGAAATGGAGCGTTGAGATGTTGCCACGTCGTGCAAAGAAGAGAAGGCATCATTTCGTTTCATCCATCGGATCTTCATCAGACGATCGCGATAAGTCGATGTGTCCATCGGGCGCTTCAAATCTCAACCATTATAACTCGAGGATGAAAGGCTGAGATTAAACTTGATTCAATTGAATCGACATTTATTAAGATGACATCCGACGCACGTGATTCAATCACACGATCGGATGTCTCACACAGCACTACGTCACTTGAAATAAAAATTAAAGGAACATAGTCCCTCACAAAAAAATTCATTGGAATTAATCGGCTATATAAGGTACATGGATTTAACAAGTTAGCTTAAATCCGATTACGGATGCTTCAACCCATTTATTAATCACGCGCACATGTGTCACACACACACACGTGTGTCACACATACACGTCACGCACACACATCACGCACACGTGTCCACGTGTCACACGGACACACGTCCACGCGTCGCCACGTGGCTTTGCTCTGCCACATCAGCGCGCGGTAAATAAATCCCCTTTTTTATTCTTTTTAATTATTTTAAAATCAAAAATAGAGTTAATTAAATTCAGAAAAGTTCTAGAAAATTCAGAAAAATTAGAAAATTCATAACTTTCAAAATACAACTCCAAATTAATTCAAATTTGTTTTGTTGGATAAGAAATTGAATTATCTATCATTTTAAAAAGTCAAAATATTAAAATAACAAGATAATGAATTTTAATTAAATAAATACACTCATGGATCTTATAAAATAATTTAGAAAAATACATGAGTATAAATAAAAACCTTTTCCCTTATCATTTAATCATGAAAACATAATTATGATCTCAAATATAAATAGGATTAGAATTACATTGTTTAATTATGCATAATTTTCTATAAAATGATGTATTTTTAGATCATAACATGAAATTACATAAAATGATATAAATGTACTTAAAATATGATAACATGCATACAAATTTAATAATTAATACCTTTATTTGCATTAATAATCATGTAAATTCATGTACGAATTTAATGTTATCAACATACTCCATGTTTTATATTAGTCCTATATAATCTTGATCCTCCACTTGATCTTAGCTCTACAACAAATTTGAACACCAAACAATGTCAATCTTGGACCTAAGCCTTTCCTTTTCCTTGTAGTAGCCTGATACTAAAAGAGAGCCAAAATAGAATTTCAATGAGGAGAGAGAGAATTTCAATTTTTTGAGAAGAAATTTTTTATGGTTTCAAGGAATCAGGGGTGGATATCAACCCCTTGAAATCAAGGTTAGAGATGAATCAAGGGTTCAAACTCACTCTAGCAATGCTCATGCTTTGTTTATTCATTGGAAATTTTTCCCAAAAAGGAATCTAGCGTTGATAACATGCAATCTTAACATGATAAAAAAACATGATTATTAATGCAATTTAAGGCATAAAACATTACATTTATGTGCATGTTATCATACTTTGAGTGCATTTCTATCATTCTATGCATATTTATGTCATAATCTTAAAATGCACTAAATTAGGGTTAATTATGATAAATTAAGGATAAATGATTTTCTAACCCATCTTTACTTGAGATTATGAATGGTTTTTAAAGTTAAATAATGAGAGAAATCATATTTATGAACATTCATTTAATCTTCTAAAGTTAAAATCTTAAAGAAATGAATGTATTTTTGAAATATAAATTAAATCTCTTGTTATTTAAATATTTTGAATTTTTAGAATGATAGATAATTAAATTTCAGATCCAATGAAAGAAATTTGGATTAATTTGGAGTTGTACTTTAAAAGATATGATTTTTACAATTTTAGGGATTTTTTCTGGATTTTTCCTGATTTTTCCGATTTAATTTTGATTTAAAATAGATTAAAATAAATATATAAAAAAATGTAAAAAGCGCGTGGGGCCCGCGCAGGTGCGACGTGGCACGCAAGGCCACTTGGCAGAGCCACGCGGAGCCGCGCAACGTGCCTACGTGGCGCGGTTTTATATATATATATATATATATTTATTTACATAATATAAAGAGTTCTTTGTCCTTCCCTATATGGGAAGGGTCATACCGTTAGAAACCGTTGGGTCTTATAAACCCGACGATTTTCTAAATAGCTTCCATGTGGGACTAATCTTACCTGAGTGCAGGTGACGTGGCACGACGAGGGGCGTCGGATCAGCGGCGCATCGGGAGATCCACAAGTCGATCGGGTGGACGCGGACCACCGATCGCGATCAGAACACGTGGGATTTAAATTTATTATAACGGTCAGATTACCTGCGATGTGGCGGCATCACACGCGTCGATCACGTGGCGCACGGACCACCGATCACGATCAAGCCCACGTGTGAATTAAAAGTGGATTATAACGGTCCAGATTAAATCATGCGTTATTCATCTGGACCGTTAGATCGCGATCCAAGGGGCACAAATCAAAGCGTTTTTAAAACGCATATCATCCGATCAATCTGGAGCGTCCAAATAAGATCTGACGGCCACGACTTATTCTTACCGTTTCGAATTGATGCGTTTAATCTCGGCCGTTGATGCGGATTAAACGCATCAATCGGACGGTTTTCCCCAATTCGCCTTATAAATAGACGAGTTCTTCGTCGTTTTGATGTATTCTTGAGAGATTTGATCTAATTGACCTATCTATTTGCATCTTCTCTTGAATCTCTCTCTTGTAATCACTTCTAGACAAGATTCCGCGTCCACGGAGTGTTTATAAGAGAGATTTCGACGATCGTGCGAGGAAAATTTGTCTCTTGAACACCGATGTTCACGTTTGAATTCGCGGAATGAAGAGCCGTCGATCCGGCGATCAATTGGATCGATTTGATCGTTATCTCGGGTTAGAAAACAAGTTTATCCTCTTATCTATCGTCGTGTATCATCAATTTTAGGATTAGGACTCTAATTTAAATTTAATTTCATTTTAATTTCGATTTGTGTTCTTCGCGATTCCGAAAATTTCTTCCCACTTCCATCTTTGATTTCTCCGTGATTACTAATCCAAATCGAGTGATTTTTGATTCCACGGATAGATCTTTGAGTCTTCTTGCTAAAAACATCATTTTCCGTAATTTCTCACCTCAATTCATCTTCCAATTTGACCGAATTCCAGAAGATATCTCGAAAATACCTAAATTCCCTGTGGATTCGACACGTATTTACCATTATACCCCTCAATTCTCTCTTAATTCCCCAAATTGGTAAGTTCGGTATTATTTTTGACACGAGACCGTATGAAATCGACGACCTCGCGGTCTCATCTCGTCAAGCGTCCAACATGAAGAATGAAAGGAAAAATGAAGAAACTTACTAAATTAATGATCCATATGCAGAATGACAACTTTTTGATGCCCTCCTTCTTGTGGCTAGCCAATACAAGAAGCATACATACGCAACAAAAATATTAAAAAGCCCATACTTTTTCTCAATCCTTTTAATAACAAAAATTCTATACATGGATAGAGGTTAAAAATAAAAATATACTAGAAAATTTCAGCCCAAATCTCTTTCTAGATTGTCAAATATCAAGGTCTGAAAATCAATCATTTTTTGTTGTCCATTTTCTTCTCTTTCCTCATCAACGTCAAATCATCATTAAATTCCACTCTAGAATGTGATCTAAAAAACATGGAATTCAATGGTGCCACATCCTCGTCATCCTTAAAACTAGTGAAAAGAAACAAAAGTTAATATACTTGAATAAAAACAAGGAGTCTCGTGAAAAATGGTGGACTTGAATCTACTAATGCCATGTGTCATTTTCAAAACCTAAATTGGCTAATCAAGATGCACCAAGTGTCCAGTTGTTGCCAACGACAGAATTTTATTTTTCAAAAATTTCAATGGCTGGCAAAAAAATAGGTCCTTGTTCTACTATTCACTATAATTTCAGATGTATGTGCAACAAATCTAAATTGTGGTAAGAAGAGAGGACATAAATGGATGACTATGATTGTGCCACATGGCACAATCATCTTAAATGACCCAAAAATTAAATGAAATCTTATTTAAAAAATATTTTCAATTTTAAAATTATTTTCTTGAATTCTTAAAATTGGAATTTTTTTCAAAAATACTAAAAATGGTGGAAAATCATAATATAATTCTAAAATAAGTTGAGTAATTATAAATCATTGCATTTATGATGATTTTCTTATAAAGAAGTCTATAACATGCACAATGTTAAATGTATTGATTTGCATTTTATCATTGAAAGAGAAAGCAAAGAGGGAGGTGATAAAATGCACTCTTATACACTTAATTCTTCCATGAAATAAATAAATGAATGATATCATGTTTTAATGCATGTTATTGTCCTATAAGACTATTTTTTATGTATATCATGCCAATTTCAAATAAGTTCTCATTTTAAATATTTTTATGTTAATTTTAGCTTAGGTGTGTTTGACCTTCTAAAAAGGCAAAACGATAAATGTTGATGATGAGAAGGAGAAAACCCTAGAAATTATATAACCAAAAGAGAGTACATAGGTCCTTATATAGAGAGTGAAGAGAAGGTGCTCTAAATGGGCCGGGACTCGATATCACTATCAAGACACCCCCCTCAAGCTGGAGCATATAAATCAAACATGCCCAGCTTGATACACGTGGTGTCATAGGAGATCCTAGCTAGACTCTTTGCAAAGACGACCGCAAGTTGATGAGATGATGCCACATGAGGGGTGGAGATGACTCGGAAATAACCTTGTCCTGAATGTACTAACAATCAACATAATGTGCTTCTTACTCTCATGAAACGTGGAATTTCCAGTGATATAGATAGTGGCTTGATTGTCACAATTCATGGCCATTTGAGAGGGAGAAGAGATGCCGAGATCTTCAAGAAATGATCGAAAGCCATACCATCTATCGCGTAGTCTCATCCATAGCTTGATACTCAAACTCCATGCGAGAGCATGATACCTGACGGAACAAATCGATGCGGTCATTAATTGCACACCTATTTGTGTCAAAAATAAAGTCACACTCACCAATTTAGTGAAATTAATACGAATGGAGGGGTATAGTGGTGAATAAGGCTCGAATCCACAGAGAAATAAGGGATTTTTGAGAGATATTTTGAAATTCGATCAAATCATACAATGAATTGAGGTGAGAAATTAGGGAACTTGATATCTTTGGAAAGAGAATTCAAAATCAAATCCACGGAATAAAAAATCACTCGATTTGGATCAAGATTTGCGGAGAAATCAATGAGCGAATTGGAGAGAAATTTCCGATCACGAATTAAGAGAAATCCAAAATAAAAGACTAAATTAACTAAATTAACGATCCTAAATTACAAATTAATGATACATGAAAGAATGATTAGGAGAAAATGCATAATCAAACCCGAGATAGCAATCAAAATGATCTAATTAATCTCCGTATTCCAGGCTTTTCATTCCACGATTTCGAAAAATGATATTCAGTGTTCAAGAGGCAAATTCTCCTTATTTGATCGACGAAATCTCACTTTCAACCACTCTGTGTACAAGGAAATGAGTCTAGAAGTGATTGGAAGCAAGAGATTCAAGGATGGTGGTGTCTAGATATTTCAATTGATCGAAATCATCCAAGAATGTATTACAATGTCAAATAACATCTCAATTTATAGCTAATTTGGTCGTAACCGTCCGATGAAACGCTTGATCTTTGATCAACGGCTCTAATAAAATGCATCACTGAAAATTGTTACGGTTAATTCATGGCCGTTGGATTGGAGATTGACCGCCGAGATGAAGCCACGTCGTGCGCTTTAAAAGTAACGCTTGAAATGGCATCCGTTCGATCTTGATTTAACACTCCGGATGCGTTTTCCTCAGTTTTAATCTCAGCCGTTATAACTCTCTTAATGAACGGCTGAGGTTATATCATTTTTAAAATGATTCGTTGACGAGTAATAATATGCCACGTACCCCCCCTCGCCTTTAAGTGATAATTGACGATCGCGATTTAATCACGCGATTGAACGCTCCACATTGCACTGATAACATGCTAATTAGACATGATAATACATGCTTATTAATACATATTAAGGCATAAGAGAATTCATTCATAGGCATGTTACCATATTTATGAGTATTTATCTATCATTCTATGAAAAAATCATTATAATCTCAAAATACTTTAATTTAGGGTTGGTTATGATGAATTAAAGATGAATAATTTTATAACCCATCTTTACTTGAGATTATAAGTGAGTTTTAAAGTTAAATAATGAGAGAAATCATTTTTAAAAACATTCATTTAATTTTATAAAGTTTAAATCTTAAAGAAATGAATGTATTTTTGAAATAAAAATTAAATCTCTTATTATTTATTAAATTTGACCTTTTAGAATGATAAATAATTAAATTTCTAATCAAATGAAAGAAATTTCAATTAATTTGGAGTTATATTTTGAAAGTTATGAATTTTCTAATTTTTAGGGATTTTCACGGAATTTTTTTGAATTTTTCTAAATTTTTAATGAATTTCTAAGGATTTTACGAAATAAAAAATCGATTTTACTAATTAAAACTCAATTTTTTGAATATTTTATAGCGCGCAGGGGACATGGCCTGAGCAGAGCCGTCCGATCGCGTCGCGATCGAAAGCTCGATGCGCGCGATGACGCGGCAGCGTGAGGAGCGTCTGATCGCGTGGAATTTGAATCGTTGATCTTAACTTATGCGATAGGGTTCACCTGATCATCTTAATCTCGACCGTTGATCGCGAGAGTTATAACGGTCGAGATTAAATCACGGAAAAACGAATCTGATGTATCCGATCGCGATCGAACGGTGTGTATTTCAAAGCATTTTTATAACGCCCGCGACGTGGCTTCATCTCGAGCGTCCAATAGTGATCCACCGGCCATGACTTAATGGTAACGATTTGCGATCATGCTTTTCATCAGAGCCGTTGATCCCTTTAATCAAACGATTACGCCCAAATTCCCTATAAGTTGAAATGTTCTTCGCATTTCTAAATCATTCAAGAGCTATTCAATCAAATTGAACTGTTTAGACACCAAATCTCTTGAATCTCTTGTTCCCAATTGCTTCTAGACTCATTTCCGCATCTACGAAGTGCTTAAGATCAAGATTTGAATGATCAACGAGAAAGAAATTGACGCTTGAACTCCACGATCGTGATTTTTTTGTTTTTGATGAAAAGCCTTGATTCCGGCAATAAATTTGATCAATTCGATCGCAATCTTGAGTTAGGGATTGTGTTTTATCCTAATCTATTGTCTCTTGCCATTTAATTTCAGTTTAGATTAGTAATTTAAAGTTAATTTGTTTCCATTTTCGGTTATTTTATGATTTTGATTTTTGGAAAATACCCCTCACTTCGATCTTCAATTTCTCCATGAAATCAAAGTCAAATTCGATGATTTTTGATTCCGTGGAATCGTCTTGAAGTTCTCTTTCATAAAATACTATGTTCCTTAATTTTTATCATCGATTCATTGTCCAATTTGATCAAATTTGAAGAGATTATAAGAAATTTCCCTAATTCCTTGTGGATTCGACTCATATTTACCATTATACCCCTCAATTCGAGTTATTTTCATTAAATTAGTAAGTTTGGACTTTATTTTGACATGAATCGGTGTGCAATTGATGACCACATCGATTTGTTCCATTATGCACCACGTTATCTCCCGCTCTTGATCGTCGATCGCGGTTGATTGAACGCTCCAAATTGCGTCAGGTCATCAACACACTTATAATAATCCAAAAAATTCATTTTTAATTAGAAAAATTGATTTTTAATTCTGAAAAATCCTGAAAATTTCATAAAAATTCATAAAAAATTTAGAAGAAATCTAGAAAAATCCTTAAAAATTAGAAAATTCATAACTTTCAAAATTAAACTCCAAATTAATCTAGATTTATTTCATTGGATCAGAAATTCAATTATCGATCATTATAAAAAATCAAAATATTTAAATAACAAGATAATAAATTATTATTTCAAAAATACACTCATTTCTTCTTGAAAAGAAAAACTTTAAAAAAATAAATGAGTGTATATAAATATTTTCTCTTATTATTTAACATTAAAACCTAATTATAATCTGAAATTTA
This sequence comes from Lemna minuta, assembly GCA_024174645.1. Lineage (NCBI taxonomy): Eukaryota > Viridiplantae > Streptophyta > Magnoliopsida > Alismatales > Araceae > Lemna > Lemna minuta. The sequence continues at coordinate 3,030,919 of CM044101.1, read as the reverse complement.
GATGTGAATAATTTATTATAAAATGTATTCTTAATTATGCATAATTATCTCTAAAATAGTGCATTTTGGGATTATAACTTAAAATTGCATGAAATGATAGAAATGCACTGAAGGTATGATAACATGCATAAAAATGAAATGTTTATGCCTTAATTTGCATTAATAATCATATTTTTGTATGTTAAGATTGCATGTTATCAATACCACCTTTTTTTTCCGTGATCACCAGGTGACAAAGGTTAGCTCCAATATATTTGCAATAACATGTTATAGATTTACGATCTCCCTTGTCACCTGCATACCCAGGATTAGAGTAGGCTTCAATATGGAGATGACCATGTCGTCGATAGATGAGCCCTTTTCTTGAGGCTTGCTTGATGTATGCTAGATCCTGTAGAGCTCCCTCCCAATGGACTCGTCGAGGTTCTTGCATGAATTGACTAAGAACACTAACCACGTACACAATGTCAAGACAAGTGATGGTGAGATATATCAGCTTGCTGCACAATCTCTGATAGTGATTAGCATCCTCAACGAGTGGAGACAAAGTATCCCAAAACTGCGAGCAAGCTTCCACAGGTGAAGTCTCTAGCTTGCACCCGAGTAATCATGTCTCCTAAAGCATGAAAAGGGCATACTTCCGGTGAGTTAAAGCTAGCTTCTCGTCCTAATGCACAAACTCAATCCCAAGAAAGTATCTTGGACTCCCCAAGTCACGAATATTGAGGTACTATTGTAAATAAGTTTTAGTAGCGTGAATACCTATATCATCAGTACCAGAAAAAATAATATCATCCACATAGACTGCAAGAATGAGAGGACCATCCTGAGTCTTCTTAATGAGCACGGTAAGATTGGTGACGCATGATGTGAAACCAAAGGTAAAGAGAAGACCACTAAGCTTTGCAAACCAGCGTGTGGACTCTACGTGAGCCCATAAATAGTTTGTCATAGGAAACACACCTTGGATGACTCCCCTTGAGCCACATACCCAAGAGGTTGCTCCATAAACACCTACTCCTCAAGATCACCATAAAGAAAGGCATTAGAAACATCTAATTAGTGGCGCGGCCAAGCTTGATTTACGGCAAGAGAGAGGAGCTCTCAAACAGATTGGAGATGAATGACAGGAGAGAACGTCTTAGTATAGTCAATGTCATACACCTAGGTAAAACCATGAGCAACCAGACCAGCCTTGTGATTGATGGATATTATGTAATCCTACCATGCTCATTATCTTGTTAGTGTTCATTGAAATGAAATTTACTCATTGTTATTCACGTGTGATGTTTGCAATGAAGTTCATTAACATATGCAATGACTAAGTGAATTATGATGAGATCATAATATAGTGATCACTAGTCTTTAAACATGTGTTCTAAACATTCTTATTCATGGGATATTTGAGAAAAATATCAAATTATCCAGAAAGAATAACACCATCTAATCCAACTCATATGATGACTCTAGCTGATTCTGTAGCCATCGGTGTGGAGACACTAAGGATAGATAGTGGGTGCTCTTTGGAGAAACAGAACATTAAATTGATCCGTATGAATCCCTTAATGATATTATACCTAACTTTCAATCAGGTTGATTCATGTCATGATTGTGTATGTGGTCCTTTGATTTGAGACGCCAAAGACATCTTGTAGATGAATTATCGTGTTTTGATTATGACTTACGAATCTCTAGGTACGTGATATCTATAACGTCATATATTGGATACAACATGAAGTCCATGAAAATGATTATGTGATCAAGATGGGATCATTTGCCCTCGATATTTGAGGAGATTGACTCAAGGAATGAGATGCGAGGAAATCCTTGGCCAAGGTAGTAGAAATATTGGAGAAGGAGTTCTCGATGATTTCCTACCCGCATCAATACTAACTTGAGTGACCAATTAGGGTTTGACAGTTGACCATACCCTAAATCATTCATGAGTCTCATGCGGATGAAGGATTATACATACATGGTAATCGATGATGGAAAGGTTTCATAAGTGAGTTCTTACATACTCCATATCTCCTAGTGTACATGGTGTAGCTTGGAACCCAACAGGCGGACAACTCAACCTATCAATTGGGTAAAATCAATCCTTGATTAATTAATCTATTTGTTGATGTGGATAATTAATTAAGGTTGACCAACAAGCTATTATTTGGTCTATAGATTTACTAACTAGTGAGATATATGGACTTAGAGGGTTACACACATAAGGTGTATGGATGTTGGTAGATATAGACATAATTATAAGGGTTTTCATAAAAAACCCACTTACCAAATGTCTATAAATAGGGGAACAACATCCACAACTCAAGGTGCCCATGCAAGCCTTGTAGGAATTCTCTCATTTCTTCTCTTTCTCTCTTGGTGAAGAGTTTTGAAGAGGAGATCCAATTATCCGGAGACCGTGTGGATACCGCTAGAGGTTAGACACTTGAATAGCTTCAAGAACTCCTTCAAGGGAACCCTGTAAGTATGTTTTCTCATAAATACTAGATGATAGGATCATCTGTTCTTGTTGTCTCAATGGTTTGAATATACTATTCGATGTATTCTATTGCATTCGACGTTTTGATATTAAAATTTTATAAATTTATCGACCTCAAAACCCAATAGTGATTTTTAATGGTACCATTAAGATGATATTTGAGGGCGTATACCAGTTGTATATGACAATGTTATCATCGGCTAGATGGGGAACGAAGGTCCAAGTCTGGCGAGAAACTAAGGTCTCTACCTCCAAGTCCATCGTCTCTTTCTACGCAAGTACTTGTGCCGCCTCGACATGCAATTGTGGAATCAACTTGGAGGCTACTTAAAGGGCAAAGGCACAAAAAGAGGGAGAGAGGCAATCATAGGGAAAAAAGTAAGAAAAATGATGGTGAGTACAAGCAAGTGTACCCTTGCGTAGGGCAATGGGAAGGTGAAGATCATTGAGAGGGGCAAGAGGAGCAGTGTCTAGGGATGGCGAGCTCAAAATGGAGGAGGGGAACAAGGGATTTGTATATGAAGCAGAGGAAATAGGTGGAACCAAGGAGGTATGAGGAGAAGGAGAGGAGAGAGGAGGTGAAGTAGAGGGAACCAAAATGAGAGGATCAGGAAAGACCACATGGGGAGAGAAACTAGGCGGAGGACATGCAACAACAACATTTGGAGAAAGTGAGGGAGACGAGAAGAAGGGAAAGTCCTCATGGAAGTGACATCGACAGAAGTCATATAATGATGAGTGTTAGGAAAGTATACTAGGTATCCTTTTGTGTCTAAGAGTAGCCAACAAATACGCCTTTGAGAGCGCAAGGGGCCAGCTTAGACAAAGAAGGAGAGTGATCATCGAGAAAATTTCGTACATCCAAAGACTCGAGGAGGAAGGGAGAAGAGAGGCGAGGTGGGTAGGAGGTGGTGAAGGGGAATAGCACCACTAAGGGGAGAAGAGGGGAGTCAATTTTGGAGATATGTGGCAGTCCTAAGAGTGTCAAACCAAAGGTAAGCTAGGACATGCATCTAAATCAATAGTATGCGAGTGATATCAAGGAGGTGACGGTGTTTCTGCTCAACGACACCATTTTTCTATGAAGTGTGTGGACAAGTGTTCTGTTGGATAATGTCACGATCAGCGAAAAGGTACGAAGAGAGGTTTGGACAAACTCAAGAACGTTATCAGTATGAAGAATCTTTGGCATAGTGGAATATTGAGTGACAACCTCCGTGATGAAGTGGGTGATTGTAATGACAACCTGAAAGCAGTCACAGAGAAGGTAGACCCGACTCACATGGGTGTAATCATCAACAAAAAAAATATAGTAACAATGACGTGAGATAGAGGGGTACGAGAGGGACCCCAAATATCACAATGAAGAAGATCAAAATGTGCGAAAGAGGGGATGCCATCATGACTAGAGTAAGAAGATCGACGATGTTTTCCCAACTGATAAGACTCGCACACAAATTGAGTAAGAGAAAGTCAAGGTAATGTCTTTTTAAGGTTTTCAAAACATGGATGGCCTAAACGGCGATGCCACAAAAGTGAAGAAGGTGTTGAAGGTGTAACAAAAAGAGCACGAAGACACGAGGAGGGTTCATAAAAAACTAGCTCATAGATGTCACGCTCGTTCTCACGGCCATAACCAATCCTCCATCCGTTGTACAGATCCTGGAAAATGTAGTAAAAAAATGAAAAGAAGGTAAATTTATAGGGAAGAGCACGAGTGATGACAATAATGGAAAGAAGGTTCACAAGGAAATCAGAAACATAGAGGATTTGGTGAAGAAAAAGGGAATTAGTGACACAAGTAGTACCATGGCCTTGGATCGAACAAGGTCAGCCATCGGCAATGATGACAGGGGGATGAGAGGGGATAGGGTGATATGACAATAGGAGCAAGGAAGTCCCAGTCATATGAGAGGAAGCCCTCGAATCAATAATCCACATTGGTGAAGAGGAAGCAAGGTGAGCAGATGTACCTGACGTGGAGGCAGTCGGAAGTGAAGCAAGGCTAGCTGAGGAAGAGGCATCAGTACTCCCAAAGCCGCAAAACGCATCGTACTCAGCTAATGTCAAGGTCACATAATAGTGTGGAGTAGGAGTACCAAGCAATGCTTTAGAGCGGGTAGGGGAAAGAGTCACAACTGCTTGGGCAATAGGAGGCTTGCCAAATTGCTTCCAAAATTTGTTGGCAATATGATTTTGTTTGCCACAGTAAGGACATGGCAGAAAAAATTTGCAGCTGCACCCATGAGGAGCATGGTCACCATCAGAGCGGGAAGGGAGACCATCATCATGAGCCCGAGGACCAAAGACTATTGATGCAGGACCGACGGGGTGAATCGGTCCGGCGCTAATGTCCTCTAAGGGGAAACTAAGGATGGGTTGATCTACGTGCTCTAAGTGATGCAATGATATCAAAGGTCTCCACAAGCAGTCAACCGACCGGTGCGCACGTCGCGGCGATCCCGGGGTACGCCGAGTAGGATGGAGCGGAGTCCTCCCGGATCCGTCGATGCAGGGGAGAGGGCAGCCTCGGGTCGTCGGAGCAGCTCGACCGTCAACCCGGCGACCGGATCCACGATCCCAATCCCGAACCCCGACGTCTCTCAACCTAACTATACCCAAGGCGAGCGGAGACAAATGCGGGAAGTAATCGAAGGAAATATAGACTTCAAAGTAAAGTAAGGATGAGTGCCTAACCTGCGGGCGCAGAGCAGTCTGGTCGAGGTGAGGAAGTCGTCTGGGCGCGGCGGCGATGTCGGACCGCCGCGAGTCGGCGAAGGAACGCGGAGGGGCGATCGGCGCGAGGGAGTAGCGTGAGACGGGCGAAAGGCGAGCTGGTCGAGCGCACGTCACGGGAGGCGGAGGCGGCGTCCGGCGGATTCGGGCGGGTAGGTGCGGATGCAGGCCGACGGGGCAGCTAGGGCCGGTCTGGACCGGTTTGAGCCCGTTTAGGGGCGATGCTGGCGATGCCTGGACCGTGCTAGGGCCGGTCTGGACCGGGGCCGGGCTCTGTCTGGGCGACCAGGTCGGTGCCGGCCAGCTCGGCGGGAGTCTGGGCCGAGTGCCGAGCTCTGGACCGCCTACGGGTCACGGGTGGCCTGGTCCTGGGACTCAACGGGCGGCCTGGTGCTGGGCGAGCGACCAGGTCGCGAGGGAGCCGGGTCGACTCGGCGGGCTCGGGGCAGCCTGGGAGGGGGTCGAACCGGGCGCGGCGTGTGGACCGGCGGCTCGGTGAGGCGAGCTGGGAGGCGGCGATTCCCGGCGGAGTCGGCTCAGCGGGAAATCGTCCCGATCGGCTCTTCGTTTTCTTTTTTAGGTCCTGGGCGAGCGAGGCGGGACGGCGCACGGCGGTGGTTGGCGGTGCTCGAGCGGCGTCCCCGGTTCGGGAGGGGGCGAGCTGGCGTGCGACGGCGGCGGTGGCGGAGCTTCGAGGCGGCAGCGATGGCGGCTTGGAGCGCGCAGCAAAAGCGGCGGTGCCGCGGCGGCGTCCGTGGGACGAGGAGCTGGCGGCTTTGCAGCGGCGTTGGCGGCGGCTTTGGGCGGCGATGGCGGCAGCGTCCGAGGCTCGCGCGACTGGGCGGCGCGCGGCTGAGACGCGGCGGCGGCGGCAGGAGCTTTCGAGGCGGCAGCGATGGCGGCTGGAGCGGCGGCAAAGGTGGCGGCGTTCAGCGACACCCGGAGATAGAGCAAGGAGTGGCGGCGGATGCGGCGGCGGCGGCGGCAGCGGGCGCGGCGTCGGCGGTTGAGACTCCTTCCCTAGCTTTCCATGAGCAGCCACTCGAGAAGAGGATCTTCCTTCTTTTTCTCAAATGACGGCTAGGGTTTGTGGGGAGTCCCTTCCCCTTATAGAGCCCTTGGCGGGCCAAGAGAGGAAAGGGCCCACTTGAGGCCCACAACCCACACCCATACTCATAGAAATAGAATAAGATGTTCACAAATGGGAAAGGGCCTTAGGCTAGGGTCCCGAAACAAAGGGAAGCCCACCCAACGGCCTAAAGAGCGAGGGAGAGACATGCAAAGGCCCGCTTAAACACGTGCGGGCTAAATAAAGTCATAATAAAGAGAAAACGGGAAGATAGCTCTACGCGCGCGGTCGGTCGTGGCAAGAAGAGGGTCTCACTTGGTGTAGTGAAACTCGGGATCCTGCGTCTTCGCCTGTCGAGGGGGCTGGACGCGCGTAGGTGTCGGCTCCACCGGCGCCGTAGTGTCATGCCTTGGTGGCGACGGGGGTCGTACGCCACCAACTATCATAGCTGAAAGAGGAGTCATACCGCTTGTAGTAGAAGAGAGAGGGGAGGAAGGTGTACTAGTCGTAACGCGAAGAGCGGCAGAGTAAATATTAGTGAGGCTAGGTACACGTTCACCAGAGAGAAGAGAGCCCCAAATCTAATATGTGATGGAGTGACGAAGCCCGCTCAAGTAGATGCCAGTACAAAGCTCCTCTTGATAATGCTTCAATGTCATTGGGTCTATGGTGGGTGGCTAACAAAGATCGACCTCCTAAATTAAGGCCTTCAAATAGGCAAAGTGAGCCTGAAGAGAGAGATTGCTCTGCTTGGAGGTGAGACGATACTCGAATATCTCTACCACACGACTAATGTTTGTGTGGTTGGCATACATAGACTCAAGAGTTTGCCATAGGGAGCGTATCCGCTTAATACACGCAAGAGACTCGATGATACTTTGCTCGATGCTATAAAGCATCCAAGTGATGATAGCTGAGTGTGATTGTGACCAAGAAGCATATGATAGATCACGAAGTGGCAGAGGGTTGTCTATGAGATGATGAAGACTATGAGACTCAAGAAATAGCTCAAAACTAGAAGCCCATGCCACGTAATTATGTCCCGTAAAATTATAAGATGACCGAGTAAGTTTTGGCGTGATCAAAAGATGAGGCATGAAAGCCAGCGCAATAGAGTGTCAGCCTGATGTATCGCAACGGATTGTAATGACGTATGAAAACCCAGAGCTGAAGAGGCTGGAGAGAACGTAGAATCCATAGGGGTTCTCATTGATTGTTGGTGGAGTCCTGATAATAGTTCTTAGGACCACGGATGTAGGCGTCACCAAGTGTGTCGTCCCGAGAGAAGAGACAGACGAGGCGCAACGACAAGCAGCCGTGGAGTGACAGACAAAGTGGAGTGTCGGTGAAGCTGAGCTGCGTGCGGTGCAAAGGGCTAGATGCAATGGAGTGGTTCTCGGCATGGAGCAGAGGATGTTGCGCAGCTGCGCACATTGCAAAGTTTCTAATGGAGCGGAGCGACAAACGGCGCCCGTATGGTTGACAATGGAGAGGCTTGACGACAACAATGGCTGGAGACGATAATCGAGAGGAGGAGGAGGAGGCGACGTGTTAAGAAAGACGATGGCAGTGCCAGATGATGATGACAGCGGCAAGATAAGTTATGGCTCTAATACCATGTTGACAATGAAAAGGAGAAAACCCAAGAAATTACATAACCAAAAGAGAGTACATAGGTTCTTATATAGAGAGTGAAGAGAAGGTGTCCTAAATGGGTTAGGTGCCCAATATCACTATTAGACAGTAAAGAATTTTGAATCTAATTATTATCTCGAGTTTTAATGATTTCAAGATTTTGATGGATTCTAAAAATCAAAGAAGATACAAGAAGAAGGAGAATCGATGATTTATATATGTACTTTTGATTAATTTTGATTTTTCAATCAAAGTAAGTCAAATAATTAAGCTTATTCTTGCTCATATTTTTATTTTGAATTTATAAATGACACACTAATTTATGAAATTAAAGTTAAAAAATTCCAAAAATTTATTGAAAAATACATTGTGTTTTGACAGATGATTTTTCTAAGCTGATCCTAATTTTGTGGAAATTTTGTAATTATTATTGGTTTTATTTCAGGCTCAAAACAAAAAAAAGGGGCCCACATGGATGGGGAGTGAGAGAGAGGGGGGAGAGAGAGAGAACAGAGTTTCCTCAAGATTTCATCAGAACAGTCCCTCTAAAGCCTCCAATATTTCATTAGAGCAGAGTTTCCTCAAGTCAAATGGCTTACGTTCCAAGGAACTGGCGACTTAACAGAGACGGCGAACGCCCAAAGAAACAGAGCCAGGTTACAGACAAAAGCCCAACCTTTCATATGTCATTTGACCCCAAATGAGGAAAAAAGGAACTCTCAGCAAAAGAAAAAAGTTGACTTTGATCTGAAAAAATTCACTCAGTGCTCGAGGTGGAAGACGAACTCGGTCAACCGCTGCAGCTTCCCCGGGTCAACCTTCTGCTTGGAGACCGTTGACTCCTTCTTAACAGTCAACATCCACGTGGTAGAATCCAGGACCCATCCATGGCGTACAGTATCTTCAAAAACATACATCAAAAATAAAAATTAATATTTTTTCATCAGAAAGTCAACAACGCGGGCAGAAGTTGACTCACAGTCAACGACCGCTTCTGGGCTCATTCCGAGACGCTGGGCAGCGTCAGCCACACTGATCGTGGAGTAGGCAGACTGAAGCAGTTGGAACATTCTCTCTGTATAGATTTCTGCACACAGAATAAAAACCCAAGAAATCAAAATCTCCTCTCACGATGAAGATGAACGACATTGATGCCAAAGAAACGGAGTAGATACGAATTCCCTGCCTGAGAAAGCCGTCACAAAGTCAACAATTTCGGGGCTCCAGCGGAAATCCCTAATGGCGTCGTACACACCAGCACGGTCTCTTGTCCAGAGACGCTGCCCTATTTTCCAAACCGCTCCAATCTCCGGATTCCTCTCTTTGACTTCAGGAGAAAGCGATTTCCACAGAAATCGCGCGCTATTCCTGCAGATTAAAAAAACATAGTTCTTTAACCGCATCCAGGGACGGAATTTTCGCAGGAATTACAAATCGTTAGCGTAGATGTGCCCGAGAAGATGTAAGGGGTAAGGCCATTCATCCAGGAAATCCGTTCCTTGAGTCGAGGCGAACTGGAAATTAAAATAAAGGCTAATCAAACTTAGAAATAAGGATGAACGGGCGGGAAGAGATTTGGGTTTTGAGTAGTTGCCTGGAGCATGAGATCGTCGCAGATGGCTGCGATCTTATCATAGGACTTAGAGGCCATAGCCTCGTGGAGTCGGGAGAGATCCATCACGTACGGAGGGGCGTGACGAGGAGGCAGAGCGCCTCGCTTTTGTAACAGTTCGGAGCCGGGCAAGCCCCCTCCTACCTAAAACCACTTCGGTCACAATGGCCAAGCCCGGTCCCCGGTTAAACCTGAATTTCCGTTGCGAGAAGACGGGACTTATTTTTTACTTTTGCAGAGGATAGAGTGATATATTCCGTGATATTTAACACTTTAATATACCGAAAGATTATTCTGGAAATCAATATTCAAATAGAGCAATATAGTTTTCTTTCATTTTCAATCAAAGTATCCAATGAAAAGAAAAGGCTAGGCTTTTGAATTCTCATCAAAATCAACATAGTTCTCATGACCCCCAATTTTCCTTTTTGATATTATTTATTGAAGCAATCATTATCCCATTTCACATTGAAAGATAACATTGTAAGAGAGTGTCATGTATGACTAGGGTTGGTCAATTTTGATCGAGTCGCCGATCTGATCGTCGCTAATCGATCGATCGATCGATCGACAACCGGCGCAAATTATATTTTGTGATCAATCGATGATCGATCGTTGAAATCGCCCTGATCGAGCTTTAATTCTCATAAATTAAATTCACTCTCTCACTCGCGCTCTCTTGCTCGCTCGCGCTCTTTTGCTCTCTTGCACTCTCTCGCGCTCTCTTGCTCTCTCAGAAGCTCTTCGTCAGAAGCTTCTTCATCGCTGCTTCTTCATCGCAGCCTTGATACTCTGCACATTTCCGGTGAGCCTCAGCTCTCCATAATTTTTATTTTTAAAATATAAAACCTCCTTGCTTCTTTGTCCCTCAGTTTCACATCCATTTCTAAAGTGAAAACAATGCAACTGTAATACTCTTTGGATTCTAAATATTTAAATTTGAAATAGTGATTGATCTAGTAGATTTAATCATGCAGAGATGAAGAATAGTGATCGATTTTCTACTTCTTCTTGAGCTCATTAATTCTGTAATTCAAAAGGGAATTATCTTCCTTGATTTTCTACATGTCATGTTCTCTAATTTTATTCTGTATTTCTGTTCAATTTATTTCTTTTGTCTATCTCTCTCTTCCTGTGCTGCTTTTATTCATGTTTTATCTTCATTTCTTTTCTATCTGCCACGTTCTCTACTTTCATTGTATCTGTTTGCTTTCATTGGTTTATTTCTTTTTCTCTCTATCGTTTCTACCTCTTTCTAACCCCTTCATCTCACTCTGCTTTGTTATGCCTCGCCTTTCCTTTTTTTCTCTTTCTATCTCCATTTCCTTTACTTCTCTCTTTATCTCTCGTCGTAAGTCTCAACTTCATTACCCTCTCCATTACTGTTTTTCCGATAGTCTCTATGTTGTTGCTGTCTTTCTATCTCAGTTTCATCTCTTTCTCCCTCTCTTTTTACACCCACTGTCTTTTCTCCACTCCTCTCTATCTCCACTTCTTCTCTTCTCTCTCTCTCTCGATACATCCAATTTTACTCTTCACTCCTCCCATCTCTTTCTCTCTCTCTCCTTTCTCTATTTCTTTCTCTTCTCTCTCTTGGTACATCCAACTTTATTCTTTATGCCTCCCATCTTTTTCTCTCTATCATCCTTGTCGCTACCAAAGTTAGAGAGATAAAATGCAGACAAAAATTCAGAATATAAAATTAATGTGTATTATTTGTTCAATACTTTGTTTCTATCTCTCTCTTTAAACAATGTATATCTAAGAAAATGAAACTCTCTCCTATCTTAGCAGATATCTATGAAGAATTCGTGTGGATTTAAATAAATCTTTTATAATTGATTTTGACAAATAAACAGAGGAATACACACACACGCACACGCACACACTCACTCACACTCACACACACAGACTGAAAAGTTTCAGTCACATTTTCTGAACAATAAATTTACCAACAAGAGAATAATAATCACAATGATAATAGATAATGATAGAGAGGGAAAGAGACATAGGTACAGATAATGTCAACTAGTTGCAGACCAGATGACCAAGAAGGTTGACTCGAGACCTACCAATAACACTGATTTACAACTGGCAAAGGGTTACAGTCGCTATGTATCCATTCTTCATGACTTGGTAAAAAATTCATTGAATTTAAAAATCAGTTGTAGAGAATAAAGTTACAAAGGGGAAAGTGGAAGTCAATGGCAATAGATTATCACCGGATATGTATAGATCCCTCCTTGGTTGCCCGGAGAGCTGATTTACAACAGGCAAAGGGTTACTGCCGCTATGTATCCATTCTTCATGACTTGATAAAAAATTCATTGAATTTAAAAATCAGTTGTAGAGAATAAAGTTACAAAGGGGAAAGTGGAAGTCAATGGCAATAGATTATCACCGGATATGTATAGATCCCTCCTTGGTTGCCCGGAGAGCTGAATCCTCTGGTGGAAGATGACGAAGAAAGAATCGCTATGGCTGCCCGGAGAGCTGAATCCTCTGGTGGAAGACGACGAAGAAAGAATCGCTCCCATTTTGTAACGCCTCTGTCAAGTCTCCGGTTGCCATATGCTGAATAGCAGAGAAGCAGCTCTCTTGGCCGATTGGCCGAGAGAGCTTGGGAGGAGAATTCCTCCGAGCAAAGGCAAGTTGTGTTTGCTCTCTCTCTCTTACTGATCGTCGACCTTGATCGATTGACGATCAGTCGACGATCGATCGGTGCACATACCCCTTTGATCGATCGAGGCATCTATCTTTGACGATCGATCCCGATCGATCGTGATCGGCCAACCCTATGTATGACCCCTAGACAAAAAATGATCATATGAAGCATCATCACCATAGCCAGCCCTGCCTACTCCAACTTACTCGCTAGAGTCAAGTTCTCTGTGTGGGGAGGATTGAGGGGGCAAGCACGCTAGCCTCACCATCAAAGCTGACCTTTGCATGATATTAGGATTTATTTCCTTTTCTTCTAAGTTCCTTTCATTTTATTTTAATTTCTAAGTTGTACTTTATCTCTCCTCTATGGCCAATTTATAGGCCATCATGTAATATTATTAGCAGGGATATTTTAATTTGAGAGTTTTTTTTTACAAAAGAGTTCCCTTGGGATTTGTCGCATTGCCTCCACTTGTAGCCACTATCCCCATGTTGGATCCTCCCTTCTTCTATGTTGTGTCTTGCATCATCTCCAAGAATAAGAAATAATAAAAATTTAAAAGTAGAATTTTGTTGATTCATATTTGTAAAAATTTGATTTTCATCACATAAGGCATCTTGAATAAAATTTCTCTTTCATTGGGTAACAGTATTTTGTTAAGTATACTCATGCCATCTCAAACTAAATATTTTTAAAATTACTTTGGGTAAAATAAGATATGTATCATTTAAAAATGCAGGATATCTAAATTTTGATAAATATTTATCATTATATCATATTTTGAAGATTTATCAAATGAAGTGCTATATATCAGTTTCATTTCCTCAATTCTAGACTTGAAGAAATTTGTGAACTTTCAATGCTAGTTTTCATTATGGACAAAAGTTTTCAAAATCTTTTTCATTATTAAAATTATATTTTTTCCAAATATAATATTTTAATTTTACTTTCATAATTTTAATATATTAAATAATTAGATAGTAATTTGAATTTCTTGAGTTTGTATTTAACGTAAGTATTATTTTCTAAAAAAGATAAATTTTTTTGCTAATATATTAATTTTTCATTGATTTTTTATTTTCCTAGTAAAATCATTATTTGAGTTTTATCTATTATAAGTGTTATTCAGTTATACATATTTTATTTACCTAATCTTAGGGTTATTTAATTTCACTATTATTAATTAAGTAATAAAAGGTTATTTAGCTTTATATAATTTTATTTATGTATTATAAGGGTTATTTAATTTTTTCTATTTTTATTTACTCAAATATAAGGGCTATTTATCTTATCTAATTTTTTTTTATCAATTATAAGAGTTATTTAGTTTTACATATTTTTTTTTATCCAATATAAGGGTTACTTAGTTTTTATCTCTTGTTTTACTTTAAATATCAGTATATTTAGTGATGTAAGATATTTTAGAAATGATGATATGTATGAAGATGATGATGTAATGATGGAGATGTGAGGGAAAAGTGAGTGAAATAAATGTGAATATCTAGTGATATTTAGATATGAAATAATCCTACAAATTTGTGAAGGACCTATGAATGATATCACTGAGGAATAAATGTAGAATATAGAGAGTATATCGTGTAGAATAATTTGGAAATATGAAGAGAATAAGGAAGATGAATATTATGAACGCGTGGAGAAAATAACTAGATGAGTAGATGATAATTATTATTAAACGAATAGGAATGAATCTAATAATAATTCTATAATGTGAAAAGGATATAAGATTGATATTATGAAGGTTTTAAAAAAAATATATATCAGTGAATATGATTAGAAGAATAGTTGGGATAGATGAATGTACGGATAAAGATTATAAATGTGGATACGATAGAGAAGAAATAAGGATAAGATGTAAATTATTTAAGTGATGAAAGGAAGATTAATGTAGAGAGGGTTTAGGATTGATAATACGGATGAATTAATGTATAGATTAGGAAATATTGGAAGAGGATAATGTGTTTAGGTGAATGAGATGATAATGAGAATGATCGATAGCATGAAGAGAAGGAGAATGGATGAGATAAGATTTCGGTTTATGGGGGGAAGAATATGGATACTGATAGGAATATTAAGAGATGATAGAATGACGATTGGGGTTACCTGATATAGAATAATTTTGAATAGTAGAGATAATAGAGAGAATAGATATGAAGAGAAGATGTTGGACTTACGGATCTTATGGAAGAACTATTGCTCACGGGTAAGAAGAAGAGAGGATGATACCTGAATGCGGCGTGAAGTTGATGTCCTTTGAGATCACCTCACGATCAAGATAATTCCTCTGTTGCTTCTCAACTTGAGATGGATGAAAGATGACAGCAGTGGAGGGAGAAAAGAGAGGAAGATAGAACTCGGGATGAGATTTAGGAAAGGAGAATGGTAGACTAGGGACACGATGAACACAGTAACTTTCCAACCAAGGAAAATAATTCATTTTAATAAAACAACATCCGTTTTTTCTCTTACATTTGTCTCTTTTAATAGAGTAGATGAAGAGAGAGATAAAATGAAAGGATGTGTCGAAACTAGAAGAGGGAGTTACGGCAGTTACAACTCTTCGTGAATGAACTTCAGGCTTCTTCATTCGACATAGTCATCACGTGTGGAGAGACACGTGGAACGATTTTAGAGGAGATGTGGATTCTTCCTTGATTCTGTGTGGACTCATGGTGGTCGTGGAGATATTGGAAGCAGTTACTCGTTCGGTTGACATCTTTAAAAGGAGTTTTCTTGCTTCCCAATAGTCGTGGAAGACTTGTATTTCTTGATAGGTAGTTAGGAATTACCATTGTGGTCTCCTTCCCTGGTTGTATCCTTCTTTAAGATAATCATTCTTCATACAAGCTTGGGTCATGCTTTAATTGTTGACATCCTCGTGCTGATTAGATCTTGACCTTATTTGCTTTATGAGGTAACTTAACTTCACGTGGAATCCACTAATAGCATTGTCGTGGAGGGCTTCATGTTCATCTACTGCTTTTGTAGTGGCTGATGGATGAGATATGGGATCTTATTGGTCACGTGTTTTTTATCAGTCATGCTCTTCATCAATTCTTAAGACATCAGACTAAATATTCATGATTCTTAAAAACTGTGAAGTCCTTCTTGATGTAGTTGTATTCATAGTTATCTTGAAGAGATCATGACTGTGATCTTCGTCATTTATGAGGTTTGCTCTCACTTGGACTCCATATCATTGATGAGGTAGATGTTTCGTGTGTCTTCAATACTCTCCTGATGATCTTGTGAGGATCTTGGAGGTTTTAATATTTAAAAGGACTGTCATTGGTAGATATCATACTGACTTTTCTTCTTCTTCATCAACCATGAAGGTTTTACTCCAATGGGAGATAATCTTCTTTGTTGGAAGCTTCCTTTATGCTGAATTTCATCATATAAGTTGTCTTCATTTTGGATGATCTTCATAATTGCTTGAACATTCTTGATTTTAGGTGCAATCATGCATGACTTTTGTCTTGAAGTAGAACTCGAAGATAATAATATTATTTAGATCTCTCCTATAATTCTATCTATAGGTGGTATTCAAAGAGAGAAGGAAAATAACAAAGATGTTCCTACTGATGTTTCTTGAGATCAGTATTCATACATAAACAAGGTACCTATGATATAGTGGATATGGCTTGGATATTAAGGAACCTATACCAAGGTAAGGATGGTTGACTTGGTCCATTCAAAGAATTCTAAGTATCTAAGGATGAGGGTTCATTTTCTTTTGACCAAGTCAATCTTTGGATCAGTATGTAATTGGAGGAGGGAAGATAATTTCCTTTGGATCTACACTCTCTTTCAATGTTTTAGAGAGGCTTTCTTCGTTCATTGAATGAATTGATAATTTCTCAAACTTGTGAATAAGGTGGAGTATAGTATTTTGTTTCTGTTGAGAATGATTTCTCTTTCTTAGTTCATACTTAGGTTCACTTGGAACCCTTGTGTTCATGTGTTGAGATAATTCTCCATCATTTAGTTGAAGTAATTTCATGAAGTGTCAGAGTGGCTTAGTGGTTGTATCTTTCTCCCTTAATTGAGGTCTAAGGATCAGTATAGCTTGGAGCCAATTTGAAGATTTAACTTACAATGGGTAAAAGTCCATAGCGCAAGATAAATAGGAGAATAGAATTGAAAAAAAGGAAGGTGTAAGGGATGGATTTTGTTGAAGGGATGGTGTGCATTGCAGAATCTGATCTTTTGGTTACCTAGGTTTAATCCCACCGTTGGAGATTAGGGGATCATTTTCAATATCCTCGAATTTTGTATTTTATTCAGTGAATCAGAACCAATTTCAATATCAATATGTATGAATCACCTAAATATATGTTTAGAGGCTATCTTAGGATACACTCAGAAAAACTTAGAGGAATGAGAGAATCATAAATTTGATTCTTCAATGATGTGATCTTGATGGGCTTGAAATTGAAATCTCCTTGATGATTACTCCTTGCTTTGAGAGAAAATATAGGAGGTGTTAGTTTTATCTAAGTTAGATAATTTACATTGGTGCTCTCTTAGTGTTTATAAAATATTATATTAAGTAGTTTTGATTGACAGCTTTTAGCCAAAATGATTTGAGAAGGGTATATCCTGGTTAGTGCCGGTACCAACGGCTTGAGTGATTGACCCACTTCAACATTGGAACACAGATGCCGCTAAGAATAAGCTCTAGATTACTTATTTTCTAATGTGTTATTTAAAAATTTGAATATCACTATCATTGTCATTATCTCATTATGATAATAAGACATAGATGGTTCTAAAGATAGGTATTAACGGCACCAAAAAAGTTTCATCCTCATAAAGCTATTAATTATTATTATTATTAATATTATTCGTATTATTATTCTATTTTCTATGTTTGATTTACATTACCATCATTTTAGAACATCAATGTTAATCTTTATTGATAAAACATGTTATTTTTTATTTTATTATCATTGATATTTTCCTTATGTATTTTCATTTTCATTTTAGTTCCTTTTAATTAAATGTTATCTAACTATTTTTTTGTTCCCTTGTTTTTAAGGTACTTTAAAACCTTAAACATGACTTAATTTAGACTCTCGCTCTCTCTCCACTGATCACAACGGTTTGTTTTCTCTCCAATGAAAAAAAGCGATCCAGCACTCTCTCTCTCTCTCTCTCTCTAGCGATCAAGCGCTCCCTCCCTCTCCAGCAAAAATCTCTACATCGAGCTCTATCTTCAACATGGATCTTTAACAGTCTCTCCTTTGATCAAGCTTTCCCTCACTAGATCAGTGTTGTTCACCCACTTTAGGAGGACATTGCAGTCTAGACTTACTGTTTCTCACACCATCAATAATCTACGATTCTAATCAGGTTCTTGCCTTTTTTTGCTTTAAATCTGATTAGTGAAATGTCAATTGTTTCTTTCAAAACGAATTAGTCTACTACACTTTTTTAGTTCATTACAGACTTTTTAAGCTTTCAATATGCCATTGATTACTTTCTTGTTTCTTTCCTTTTTTATGCTAAATTTCTTAGGTTCCCAGTTCACCACAGATCACTCTACTATTCCCTACAAGTTTCTCGGGTTCTTAGTGACGGAAAAAATCAATGCGGTCGTTAATTGTACACCGATTTGTGTCAAAAATAATACCAAACTCACCAATTTTATGAAATATTCATGAATTGAATAGCATAGTGGTGAATAAGGGTCGAATCCATGGAGAAATAAGAGATTTTCGAGAGATCTTTTGAAATTCAATCAAATCGGATGATGAATTGAGGTGAGAAATTAAGGAAATTGATAGATTTAGAAAGAGAACTCATAAATCGAATCCACATAATAAAAAATCACTCGATTTGGATCAAGATTCGCAAAGAAATTGATGAGCGAATTGGAGAGAAATTTCTGAACGTGAAGAGAGATAAATTCGAAATAAAATCTAAAATTATCTAAATCTATGATTCTAAATTAGAATCTAATGATACATGACAAAAGATTAGGAGGAAAACACATAATCGAACCCCAAGATAGCGATCGAAATGATCCAATTAATTTCCAGATTCAAGGCTTTTCATTCTGCAATTTTGAAAAGTATCTTTGGTGTTCAAGAGGTGAATTCTCCCTATTCGATCGATAAAATCTTACTTCCAACCACTCCGTCGACGCGGAAATGAGTCTAGAAGCAATTGGAAGCAAGAGATTCAAGGATGGCAGTATCTAGACAGTTCGATTGATCGAAATCATCCAAGAATGCATCACAATGTCGAAGAACATCTCAATTAATAGCCAATTTGGGCGTAACTATCCGATGAAATGCTTCATCTTCGATCAACGGCTCAGATGAAACGCATCAATGTGAATCGTTACGGTTAAGTCATGGCCGTTCGATCTTGATCCAATGCTTCGGATGCGGTTTTGTCGATTTTAATCTCAACCTTTATAACTCCTTTGATCAACGGCTGAGATTGAATCATTTTAAAAATGATTTTCCGACGAATAGAATTACGCCACATACCCCCTGCCTTAAGTGAAGATCGACAATCATGATTTAATCGCGCGATCGGACGCTCCACATTGCGCAATGTCATCTCTAGCCTTCGATCATCGATTGCGACTGATCAGATGCTCTAGATTGTGCCATGTCACCTGCGCACTAAGAAATATCCAAAAAATCAATTTTTAATTAGAAAATTGAATTTTTAATTCCAAAAAATCTTGAAAAATTTATTAAAATTTCAGAAAAAATATGGAAAAATACCTAAAAATTATAAAATTCATAACTTTCACAATACAACTCCAAATTAATCCAAATTTTTTTCTTGGATAAAAAATTAAATTAAATATCATTAAAAAAAATTCAAAATATTTAAATAACAAGATAATACACTATTATTTCAAAAATACAAGCATTTCTTCTTGAAAAACAAAACTTAGAAAAACAAATGAGTGTATATAAACATTTTCTCTCATTATTAAACATTAAAACTTAATTAAAATATCAAATTTAGATGGGAATAATCTATTTCAAACTATATTCTTAATTATGCATAATTATCCCTAAAATGGTGCATTTTGAGATTATAACTTAAAATTGCATGAAATGATAGAAATGCACTCAAAGTATGATAACATGTACCAGAATGGAACGTTTTATGCATTAATTTATATTAATAATCATATAATTGCATGCATAAATTGCGTGTTATCACTTAGTTTGCAGTAGATCCTTTTATTCTCAAATTTTGTTCTCTACCTCATGTTTGCTAAAAATTTCTGACTTCAATTCTCGGTTTACTCAGCTCTTAGTTTGCTGCAACATTATTTTTTTAAAAAAATGTTGGTCACTTGGGATACTCTTCTTACTTTTCTACAGTATTGATTAATTCTAATCTCTATTTGAAAACTCTTCTTTATTAAATCTCTCTAAAATTTTGCATCTCCTATTTTTTAAAACAAAATTTGTTTCATTTCTTTTCTTGTTTTTATTTCTCTTCTCGTTTGATCCTCTTTAGGCTTTTGACTTTCTTATTTCTCATAACTTTTTACTTTGGTTTTTTTTTTATGTGTTTTCCTCAAAACAATAAAATTTTTCAATTTAACTTGAGATAGGTGAGTGCATATCTACAATCTATTCTAGTTCCTTATCATATCTACAAAATTGTTATTTTTTTATCTAATGACTCTCTTTAATTTGCTCAAAATCTGTTGTGTGTTCTTTTACAATCCCTTTTATATCATCTACATTTTGGTGATTTTTTATTTGATATCTGTTCAACGAGCCAGGACGCCATTGATAAGCCGTGTCAAGTTTAGCAAGAGATTCAAGCAAACATGTATCAAGGTGGGATTAAGACGATTAATTTCAAGGGAGTTTTTAAATAGTAATAGCCCCTTCATCATATAGGCTCATTAGGATCATTCAAGCATATTTAGAGGATCATTCTAAGGGTAGTCAATGATATTGCGTGTGAATTATTAATACCCTCGAAAGGGAAGATGCCAAGTATCAAAGTCAAAGGCAGAGGTCAAAGTCTAAGCCAAAGTCAAAGTGATGGCAAGCGAGACCCCTCTCCATCAGCTCAGGAGACACCAGTAGTCCAAGTCCAACCCGATCGACGCACAAAGATGAAGGAGCCCGGCTTTCGGTACACGGCCTAGCCAACCAGACGACACCTACCTCCGTGACGACGATGAGCTCACGCTCACCCTATCTTCCTTGGTAATTCTTTTCTTTCCTTGGATTATTGGGCCTCGCGTTTGTGTGTTAGCGGACCCAATAACATGTGTGTGTGTGTATTTTTATGTCCTTTTCTTCTTCCCTTTTAGGGTTTATTTGGGGTCTCTATTCTAGAGGCCCACTTAAACCCCTAAAGGGAGAGGGCCTCAAGTGGGTCCACCCTCCCTTAGCCCACTTGTGGGCCCTATATAAGGGGGGGGGAGGACCTCCCCTCAACCCTAGACTGTTTGACGCCGTTTTGAATAATCATTCATCGTAGTTTTCTTAGTTTCTTGTTAGATGTAGGGAAGAGAGAAGAGAGTGGGAGAAGGATTGCAGCCCCAGTGTCCCACAAGGAGGCAGGGACGACTGATGCCCGACGCCTCGTGGCGACAGTAGTTTCCCCTTCCTTTTTCCCACGCAGAGGGTTGCTTTGTGTGCCACCCGAAGTAAGCAGCATCCAATATCCTTCAGACGTGGTGTCAACCGTTTTAGTCTGCCACCTACCGGGAGCGCCCACCGACTCGAGCAGTCTACCATCAGCGAATTGGTCAGATATCGGTGAGGGCTAATCTTTGGATTCCAGCATTGCTCTTCACCGGACGACTCTGCCCCGTCCACTCTCCGTTCCGCCATGACCCGTCAGGCTACGCAGCCCTAAAGGTTAGCTCCATGCCCCCCCTCTTTAATTAAGTTTAATTACCTTTCGAAGGGTTTTCTCGGCTTGCTCCCACCGCCCTCGAACGAACGTAGATAGGCTAGAACGGGGTATAGGATCGTGATTTCTGGCGCTACGTCATATCTGTCACTAGACGTGAGCGTCCGCTTGAGGCCATTACCTGTCGACTGTTCCGCCGCCTATTCAGACGTGGACCGAGAGGGTCTCCGCTTACAATTATCGAATGTTTTCCTGGGTCATTCGAGGGTTGGTATCGCCTCTTGGCACGCCTACCTGTACTTAGGTTAGTAGGTCAACCTAGAGTCTTAGGTTCCAACGCCCCTATCGGATCGTGTCGATTGCCCTATCCACCGGACGTTGCATCTCATTGATCGGGCAGGAGGGTCTACACCCCCGTCCTGCATCACAAAGTCAAAGTCAACATCAAAGTCAACATCCTTTCAGAGAGGCATGTGGAGCTTTGGGACTCTACCTGTTGGGGACAAGACGAGTGCCAATGAATCGAAGGACGACGACAAAGTGAGGTCACTAACCGAGAATGTGAGCGGGTGAGATCAAATGCTCGTGTTTTAACTTTGATATGATTATCCTGGCCAGTTATTAATTACTATTGGGGGATTAACAAGCTGAAGAGTGACTCTCGGAGGACTGTCTCCTCTTTTGACTAGTGAGGGGCGTTTGGATACCTTTTCTGGTATAAAAAATTTGGTGTACGAGTGACTTGAGAAATTGAGTAGATTATCAATGAATTCATAAAAGACTTAGAAACACGTAAATATTCAAATGAAACTAATTCACTCCCCCCCAGTAAATTTACCAGCCAATTAGGGAATTTGAATTGGTATCAGAGCTAGACTTGAAACTTCGATCTAATCAATCGGCAAGTCAATCTAGAATGGGTGGTGATTCCATCAATGGCACTAAATACGCCATCTGGCAATCAAGAGTTAGAGTGTACACTATGAGAAAGAAGTGCACAGTATGGAATGCCATTGTGAATGGCTTCAAATCCGACTTCAATGATTTCACTGAATTAGAGAAAGAGGTTAATGCTAGGGCAAGAAACATACTTCTTGTCACTATAGATAGTATGGCCCACCATCAAGTCTCTAGTTGCAAGATAGCGAAGGAGATATGGGACTATCTTATTGTAGCACATGAGAGAACCTCCCTAGTACATGATACTCAAGTAGGCATATTAGTAAATGACTTTGAGTTGTTTACTCAGAAGAAAGGTGAAACAATTAGGGAAATGTTTAGAAGTTTCAATACTTTAATCAATGCATTGAAAAGATGTGAATAAGGACTATTCACTTTAGAAAAAAAAAAGGAAGTTCCTGAATGAATTATCTCCCGAGTGGAAAATCAAGGTTGTTGCCATTGAAGAGGCGAAGAACCTTAGTACTACTCTACTAGTTGAGATATGAGATGAATGAAGCACGAAGGAACCCACCAGCTGACAAGAAAGAAAGGTTGCCCTACGTGCGGAGGACACTTCATCAAATGATGTTGAAGAGATAAAAATATTATCAAGGAAGATAGAAAAACTAATTAGGAGTAAGAGAAGAATAAGAAACACGTATAAGTATGTTTTAAGTGCAGGAAGCCAAGTCACTTCAAGGAAGATTTTCCAAGGTTGAAGAAGAAATACAAAGATAAGGACTCAAAAAATAAAGAGAAGCTAAAAAAGAAATCTACATGGAAGGACGATAAGAAGAAGAAGAAGAAGAAGAAGAAGAAGAAGAAGAAGAAGGCATCGAAGGCCACATGGAGTGACTCAAGGGATGATGAGAAAAACAAAGGCATTGAAGTAAACTTGTGTTTGATGGCCAACTCTCTCTAAGGTGAGTATGATTTTAGTGATACCTCATCGGCAATTTGATAACATGCAATTTACACTTGAAATTATATGATTACTAACACAAATCAAGGCATAAAATATTTCATTCTTATGCATGTTATCATGTTTTGAGTGTATGTCTAACATTCTATGAAAATTTAAGTTAAATTGAAGAGCCATTTGAGAATCTAAGGCATCGATTCACGATCAGACAAATGAGATCACGTGACGCTTGTTCTTCACGCGCGACGTAGAAAATCATGAGCATTCCATCTTTGAAAAAATAGACCCAACTTAATAGCAATGATTCGCATCCAAGAATTTCATCTGAACCGTTGATTGAAGATAAAGAGCCAAATCCAACAGCCATGCCCATGTTCTTCGATGATGTAAAACATTCATGGGTATCTTGAGTAATCTAACTATTTGGACATCTCAATCCTTCAATCTTTTACTTTCGACCTCTTCTAGATCACTTTCTGCGTCCAAGGAATGTTTGGAAGTGTGATTTCATTGAGAGAATAGGGAGAAATTGCTTCTTGAATGCCAAAACTCATCTTCGAAATTGCATAATGAAGAGCACTTGATCCGATGATCCATTGGATCATTTCGAGTGCTATTTTGCATTAGATTTCTTGTTTTCCTCCTAATCTCTCTTCCTATAACATCATATTTCAATTTTGAATCATAGATTAGTCAAATTTTAGATTTAATTTTGGTATTCTCTTTCTTCGTGTAAGAAAACTCTACCTAATTTTTCTTGTTAGATTTCTCCGCGAATCTTGATCCAAATCAAAGAGATTTTTGATTCCGTGGATTCGTCTTTGAGTTCTCTTTCTTAAATTACAAAAATCCCTAATTTCTTACCTTAATTCCTCATCCAATTTTTTTGATCGAATATGAAGAACATTTAGAAAATATCTTAATTATCCGTGGATTTAACCGTTATTCACCTCTATACTCTTAAATTCTTGATTTTAATCTTAAATTGGTGAGTTTGGACAATGTTTTGACATTGATTTGGACTATGTGTTTTCAACGATTGCGCTGATTCTTCTTGTCAAGGATCTCCAAGAAACTTTAGATGAGGTATTTATGAAATCAAAAAGCACTGGGAAAGAACTAAAGAAGGGTAAGAATGAAAATCTACAACAATTAGCAAAGATTTGATGCTTAAGTGAAGATTTGGAGATGATTGATAATTCTCCAAAGGAAAGTGTACAAGCACTCAAAAGTTTGAGAGAATTCGAATTAGAGAACACTAGAATAGTTAGAGAGAACATAATTCTTAAGGAAGAGGTTGAAACCTTAAGATCGATAGTACTTACGAAACCACCTATATCTGAAAGCTCATGATGAGTTCATCCACCTTTGGGAGCTCTATGAAAAGCTTTTGGTTGTCAAAAGGCACTTTACATGTTATTATGTAGCTAAAGACCATCCTTGAGAAAGGAATGGCTTTCCTATAATCCAGTCAAGGTCAAGGCTAAGAGAGTAGAAAAGTAAAAAACATGATAAAGAAAGTAGAAAGATAATCTTAGAAAATGAGGAATTAAGATCAAAGAAAATGCATAGGGAATAAGAACTAGAGGATAAGGATAAGGCCAGGAATGATAGGAGATATAGGTACTCCCATAGTTTTTGGCTTATAGGACAATGTAGGGTAGCTTATACCCTTGTTGATTCCACCAAACGTGATAATGGGAGCAAATTTGACAATAGAACATCAACCATAAACATCACTCCCCACCCTAGGAACATGCATCATAGGACTTTGACTCATGCATCTAATGCATCTAGTGCATCTAGTACACCTAGTACGCCAATATATTCCACCATTGGCCATCTTGGCTGCCCTACTCCACCAATGTTACTTGATCGTAGGTTGGGTTTAGAAATGAACATGGCACTCTATCCATATGGGCCTCATGGATATCATGGTTACCTTCCAATTCCGAGTGTTGGACCCATTTGGGGTTTGATGCCTTGGTACGAAATCCTTCAACTCTTGCAGGTGCACCTTCAATGCATTAGAAATGGTACTTGGACAGCGGGTGTCCAAGACACATTACTGGAAATAAGAGATGGCTTAGTAAGTTAGAAAAGAAAGATGGAGGGAGCATTACCTTTGGGATAGCAACACTGGAAAAATTCAAGGAATTGGTGAGATTTCCATCGATGATGATGTTTTAGTGAAAAATATTTTGTTTGTAAATGGTTTTCATGACAACTTGATCACTGTGAGTCCATTATGCAACAGTCAAATGATTGTCAAATTCACTAGGATAGGATGTAACATCCTAGGCGAAGAAACTAGGAAAGTGCTCCTCGTAGGAAAAAGGGTAAAAAATATCTATGTTGTAAAAAATACCTAGAAGCCAAATACAAAGAAAACGAGGTTGACTTGTGGCATCATAGATTAGGACACCTTAGTTATCATAGTCTTAAGAAATTTTAGTTATCATTAAAATTGGTCTGAGGATTGCCTTTAAATCTAGAAGAGAAACCCGAGACTTGTGAAACCTGTATCAAGTTTAAACAAGTTAAATCTATAATTTTATAAAGATCTCCACAAAGAGACCTCTAGAACTGCTTTATATGGATCTCATTGGTCCGAATCGAGCCACTAGCTTAGGGGGAAAATTTTATGGATTAGCCATTCTAAATTATTATTCATGATACACTTAGGTCCATTTCTTATTTTGCTGAAAGCGATACCTTTGAAGTCTTTGAAAGATTTATCAGGAGGATAAAAAATGAATTTGAGTCAAAAATCAAGATTATTTGTACTGACCATGGCGCTGAGTTTGAAAATAAGAGATTTGATAAACTGTGCAATACCTTAGGCATAATTCATCAATACTCTTCTCCAAGATCACCACAACAAAATGGAGTGGATGAACATAAAAATAGAACCTTGATAGAGAATCACCTTCCAAGTTACTTTTGGGCGGAGGCAATGTATACCGCATGTTATGTAGTCAATAGGGTCTTGGTGCATCCACAACTTAAGAAGACTTTGTATGAGCTTCTTAAGGGAAGAAAACCAAACATCGCCTACTTCCGGGCGGTTGGGTGTAGATGCTGCATTCTAGTGAGCAGAAAAGAGGGCATCTTCCTTGAATACTCCAAGAGATTGAAGGCATATCGAGTCTTCAATAAACGTACCTTATTTGTTAAATAATCAATACATGTAGAATTTTTCGAGAAGCGAGTTGATCATGAACAAATTGATCCACATCAACCGATGTCCATCAAAGAGAAGGGAGATGATCAATTCATACAACATGACGATCAAAGCTCATCTGAGTATGATGCTCCACCCAATCACGCTACGGTAAATCTAGTGGACGAGATAGTAGGCTTCGCCCGTTCAGATACCGATATCGAATACCGGTATCTGTAACCGTAACGGTATCGGGTACCGTTAAGGTTCTAAACAGTACCCGATACTTACAGTACCCGATACCTTCATCCACATGTTGGTATCGGTATGCGGATGTCTATATCGGATGACGATATCGCAATCCGATACCGTCATCCGCTAACGGCTACTGTTGGGTGTCGATACCGGATATCGATATCCGATATCGATATCCCGAATAACCTAAATACCTAATATACCTATATTATCCCGAATACCTAATATAACCTAAATACCTAATATACCTAATATCTACCGATATTCATCAATTTTGGCGATCTCTCTTCATCAATTTCACGATCTCTCTTCATCAGTTTGGCAGTCGGGTTTCGGATGCTCTCGCCGATGCCGCTTGCGTCACCCATGACGATCGCCGCCGATGCCGCTTGTGTCTGCAACCGAGACGAATTCTCGCTATAAACATCCTCCTGGAAAAATCATCCTCTTGGAAAAATCGTCAGGTAAGAGATAGAGAGAGTTTAGCGTGATTGCGTCAATGTATGCGGTCGTACCCCAGAAAAATCGTCCACGGCTTGCAGATACTGAGGCCGCCCCTTCTCCCGATAACGTCATCCAGTACCGTCATCCGGTACCGGAACGGTACTATCGTCATCCAGTACCGCACTGGAACTCCTCTCTTATCCGATAACCGTCATCTAGAACTGGATGACGGTATCGGGTACTGGATATCGGTCTGATGGTGATGGTATCGGTAGATGCCGGTACCGGATGACAATAGGCAAACCCTACGAGATAGATATCCCACTTCCACAACCGTGGCGATTTGCCAAAGACCATTCATCAACATTCATGATTTGGAATGTTGGAGATGGGGTTAGGACAAGATCCACACTTTGAGAAGAGATGAACTTTGCTTTAACATCTCTAATTGAACCAATAAAGCTAGATGAAGCCCTTCTTGAGGTAGAATTGGTTAAAGCAATGCGTGAGGAGATTGAACAGTTTGAGCGTAATCGTGTTTGGAGTTTAGTTCCACGGCCTAATCATTAAAATGTGATAGACACCAAGTGAATCTTCAAGAATAAGCTAAATGAAGAAGGCAATGTCATTCACAATAAAGCAAGATTAGTTGTCCAATGGTATGTCCAAGAAGAAGGGATTGATTATGAAGAAAAATATGCTCCGGTGGCATGCCTAGATGCTACTATTATCATTTTCTTGTGCAAATTATTTCAAATTATTCCAAATGGATGTCAAAAGTGTATTCCTGAATGGACTAATCAAGGCAGAAGTTTATGTTGAACAACCCCTCAGATTTGAAGATTTTGATCACCCCCGATTGGGTGTATCAACTTCGTAAAGCCTTATATGGCTTAAAACAAGCTCCGCTACCTTGGTATGAGAAATTGAATAGTTTTCTCATATCACATGGGTATGTTAGAGGACACATTGATATAACATTGTTCATTAAGAAGATAGATAGTGATATGATAGTTGTCAACATATATGTTGACGAAAGCAAATTTGGATCTAGAAATCAAACTCTATTTGATGAGTTTGTGGAAATAATGCAAAAAGAGTTTGAAATGAGTTTGATGGGTCAACTTAACTATTTTTTGGGTCTTCAAATCAAACAAACTCCTCGGGAATTTCAGGAGGGAAAGAAATGAGAATGGAAGTACATATGGAGGCTCAAGGTTTATGGGACAGGATTATCAAAAAAGATACTAACTAATAGAAAGATTGCCTAGCTGTTTTGGTGATTCCTAATTTCTATTCAAGAATCTCGTGGACTGCAACTTGACGTCAAGAAGTCTACTATAGAGAATTGGAACATGCTATGCGTGCTCCATGTTGGAGTCCACATGATATTAACATGATCATGTGGTGCAGTCAAGAACCCAAGCATTTCAATGTGAGTTTGAAAATCTCACCATGAAGAAGGACAAAAAGGTAATTGGACTCTAAGATTTATCAAGATTGTCTCTTAATTAAGAGATTTAAGAGGAACCATTGGAAAATGAAGTAGCGTCCAAACTTCTTTATTTGATGCCCATTAGGTAGGATTCCCTTACCCTATACTTTGACCAGTTTGGGCATCTAAGATCCCTGAAAATATAAGAGGTGATTGGATTTTTAAAAGTGCACCAGATGAGGCTTCAAAAGAGAGCTAACCAGTTGTATTAAAACATGTAGTTCTTTCTTCACCTTCAGTGTCCCCAAGATGAATGATTGAGGTCAATCTTCATGTGGAAGAGGATGTGGAAAGAACAAAGGAAGACGAAGAGGCCATGGAAGATATTTGATGCAGGACGACGGTTATGAAAACCCTCGTGCCTGATCAATGACTCTGAGGGTGACTAAGGATAACCGGTCAACCCTAACCTATGGATAAGCGAATCCTAGACCCTAAGTATGAGACCTAACCTAAACCTAAGTACAGGCAGACATGCCAATCAGCGGAGTCGACTCCGAGTGACCCGGGAAAACTCGCGATGATGGGTAGGGTGAGATCCTCTCGATCCACGTCCGGAGGCGTGGAAGTCGCTCGTCGTGGAATAGCCAGGAGGCTGCAGCTCACGCTCAGTGCCGGACCAGACGAACGCGTCAGAAGTCTCAAACCTATAACCGTACTATCCTACCTACGTCGTCCGACGGCGGTGGAGACGAGTAAAGGAAACGCTTCGAAAAGTAATTAACTTGGAAGAGGGGTTGAAGCTAACCTGCGGGGCGGAGTGCCCGGTCGGTCGTGACGGGGAAGATCATTCATGCACCGCACGGGCGGTCGGCCGAAGAGGTCCGGGACAGCGATGAACGGGATGTCGAGTGACGGTCTCGGGGTGGGGCCAGATAGCGGCCAGGTGCCCGCGAACAGCGGCTCGGTCGTGGGCAAGGAAACGGATAGCGTACGGACTGGCCCTCGGAGCACCGTCAGGCGGGGCACGGGAAGCCGGGGAAGCGCAGGCTCACTGCCATCCGGTGAGCAATGGGCGACGAACGACGAGCGACGAACCTGCCGGTGGATCGATTCTCAGGGTACACGCAGGGCAGGGTACGCAGGTGGGCCCACGGGAGGCCAGAGTGTGCGGATCGCGCACAGGACGGTCGCCGGACGCTCTTGGGGCACAAGATAGCCGCGGAGGAATGCACGGAGCGCGCCTGTATGCGCACGCAATGGTGAATTCCGGCGTGGGGGTGCAGCGGCGATTCCAGGAGGTTCGGATGCAGGCCTGGATGCAGGTGGGTGCGTGAGCTGGCGGTCGGGAGGGGGGCGCGATCTAGATTCCGATCGCGGAATCACTATATCAGGCCACGGGCGGGCCGACCAACGGAATGGCCGAGGAATTAGGAGATGAGGAGATCGCGGGAGCGACTCAGTAGCGCGGAGGATGGGGTGAGGGCGAAGTCGTGTGCGAGTTGCGGAAATGGGAGGGAAGTTCCGGGAATTCGGGCAATTCGGGATTGGCGGGAATGTCGGAACGGGGAGGTGAGGGAGGTGCGAACACGGCTGGGCGTTGGTTGAATTCGCGATGGCGTTTGGACGGGGGATTCGGCGAGTGTCGAATCCGCACTGAAAACTCACCGTCGCGAACTCCGAGTTGAAGCTGGGCGGCGACGCGAAGGTGAGGAGAAACGGTAGAGTTTCGAGAGCCGGCGTCGCGTTGGAGGGAAGGTAGTGGCGAGCGAGGTCGCGTAAAGGGAAATTTAGAAGGGGCAACGTGGTGGGGCGACGGGAAGAGAGATAGGGAATGAGCTCGGACGTCTCTCAGAAATCGGGGAAGGGGAAGGTGAAAGCGCGGAGGATTTGCTTCACGAGAATTCGACGGGAGGGGAGAGGAATTATGCGCGGGATGGCTGGAGTGGGGAGTAGAGGCAGAATTGGAATCGGAAAGTGGAGATATGTGGAGATGGACGTGCGATGATGATGCGGATGAAAAATGCGTGTAAGCGGCAGGACGGTAGGGGTATGCCGGGAAATTCGGATCAAGGAATGTGGAGGGGCTGGCGTTGGTGGAGAAGGGGAAAACGGGAAAGAGGGGAAGACGAGGGGTCGTGACCGGCGGAAATCCTGAGAGGGGAGGGGAATTCAGGGAAATCGGGAGAGGGAGGAGGCACGGAAATGGGGGAAAATGCAGGTTCACGGGAAGAAGGGGCAGGGCAGAGGAGAAGGGATTTACGTGGAGAGGAATCGGCGGGTGAGGAAGTGGGGATGGCAGGGAATCGGGTGTTGCGGAAGATGTTTGCTGGGTGACGGATCGGGATGGGAATCAGGAATGGCGGAAGGGAGGTCGGAGGAAACGTTCTGCAGGGAAGATGCAGCAGGGAAGAAGATGACGGTGAGATTTTGGGAATGGCAGTGGGGGAAACGGGGTGGATCGCTGGAATGCAGGGAAGGTTGGGCAGCGGGATTGGCTGGAGATGGGGGTGGGAGGGATGAGCGGAAGGTGAGGTCTGTGGAGGAGATGCTCTCGCCGGAGGTGGAGCTGGGGATGGCCGGAGATGGAGATGGAGGGGATGGCGGTGCGGCGGTCCGGAGGCGGTGGCGGCGGCGGCGGCTGAGGCGGCGGCGGCGGCGGCCTGAGCGCGGCGGCGGCGGCGGCTTGAGGACGGCGGCGTCGCGATGATGGCGGGGAAGAACCGTGGCCGGGGCAAGGAGTGGCGGCGGTCGTCGCGGCGGCGGCGGCGGCGGCGCACGGAGGCGTGCAGCGGCGGCGGCGGCGGCGGTTGGACTCCTTCCCCGCCTTCCGTGAGCAGCCACTTGAGAGGGAGATCACTCCTTTCTTTCTTCAAATGACAGCTAGGGTTTGTGGGGGGGTCCCTTCCCCTCTTATAGAGCCCATAATGGGCCGAGAGGGGAAAGGGCCCACTTGAGGCCCACAACCCAAAACCCAAAATACTCATAGAAAATAAAGGTTCACAAAAGAAAGGGCTTCACGAATGGGATCCCGAAAAGGGACGAACCCACCCGCAAGCCTAAAAGGAAGAGGGAAATAAGCGAGGACCCGCTTAAACACGTGCGGGTCAAAAGTTCATAATAAAGAAATAAAGAAATAAAGGTAAGCGGATAGATCCGCGCGCGCAAAAAGGGCTCCTCCGCGCCGTGGTATCGTGTCTTGGTGGCGACGGGGGTCGTACGCCACCAATATTGTGACAGTGGAAAATAAGAAGAATAGAAAAGGAATTTTCATAAATATATGGTCAAGTGTATAATTTTTTAAAACACTTTCTATTTTTTGGATGAATGTTGTTTAGGGAGAAGAAAAACAAGGGTGAAGTGATCAAGTGCTTGAGAACAAATTGGGTTGGAAAGTTTATCTCAACCGAATTTAATAAATTTTGTGAAGACCATGTGACGCGACGTAGTCGTGCAGTCTTTGAAAACATACGGAAACATGTCAAAAAAATTTCTAAACTCACCAATTCAAGATTAAAACCATAAATTAAAGAGTATAATGGTGAATAAGGGTCGAATCCTCAGACAATTAAGGTATTTTTTTAGTGTTCTTCAAATTCAATCAAAATTGGACAAGGAATTGAGGCGAGAAATTGAGGATTTTAGAAAGAGAACTCCAAGAGGAATCCACATAATCAAAAATCACTCAATTTGGATCAAGATTCGCAGAGAAATCAAGGAGCAAAAATTATGGAGAAAAACTGAATGTGAAGAAAGAGAAAATAAAAAATTTATCTAAAATAAAAATTCGATTAACCTACGATTCAAAATTAAAATATAATGATATATTATAAGAGATTAGGAGGAAAATACATCATCTAACTTGAATTTGCCCTCAAAATGATCGAATTGATTGTCATATCAAGGGTTTTTCATTCCACGATTCCGAAGAGGAAATTTGACATTCACGAGGCAATTTCTCCCTATTCTCTCAACAAAATCTCACTTTCAAACACTTTTTGTATGCAAAACTTGATTTATAAGTGGAATAAAGTAAGAGATTCAAGGATTGAGATGTCTAAACAATTTGATTACTCAAAAAACCTAAGAATGGTTTACATCTTCAAAGAACTTGCATAAATATGATTGAGCGTAACCGTTGGATTTGATGTTGCATCTTTGATCAATCGCTTTTATGAAATGCTTAGATGCAAATCGTTACATTTAAGTCATGCCTGTTTAATCAAAGAAAGAGCGTTGAGATTTTGTCATGTCATGCACGGAGAAAAAATGTCATGTAACAATTGTTGTTTGATCTTCATCGAAAGCTCTAGAGGCGTACATGTGTTCACAAGAGTCCATCGATCGCTTTTAATCTCAGCTGCTATAAATCCTCATATGAATAGCTGAGATTAGGTTGTTTTAAAATGATTCGATTACAAACCGCTATCTACCACGTACCCCCCCTCTTTAAGTTAAAATTGACGACCATGATTGAATTATGCAATCACACGCTCCAGAATGTGCCACATCACCTCTGCATAAAA